>JAVDPK010001241.1:0-10149 GCA_034780415.1 Cichlasoma orientale
GTGTGTGTGTGTGTGTGTGTGTGTGTGTGTGTGTGTGTGTGTGTGTGTGTGTGTGTGTGTGTGTGTGTTTACCTGTGTGTAGCTGTGCAGAAGATGGCTGAAGCGCATATGCAGAAACTAGGTGTCTACCCTCCCTTGGAAGACCCTTGTGAAGGGGAGGAGGATGAGGACTACTTGAAGGGAGAGGAGGGAGAGGATGCAGCTCCTGGTGAGAGGGAGGTTCTCTTTCAACTGTCGGGGACCACAATAACAACACTGTGACAGCAAGGACAACAATGATTGTTTCTTAAAGGAAAAATACACCTTGACGGACTTTAAAGCTGTTCATTTTATGGTTTGGTGGGATTTTTCCTAACATAAATAGTTTGAAGTCATTTAGTAGAACTCTTTTAATGAAGGAGATATGTCATCTTTGATTGATTGATCAGATTTGCTGCTATGCTTGTACTTTAGAGTTCGGGGGGGAAAAAAACACTTTGTGCTTACAAAATCTTGAAAAATTGGGAACATTTGTGTTTTAAGAATTAAAATCAAAATCTCATATGAGAATCTTATACACTGAACATCACAACCTGCTCTTTAACCAGTCTAAAGCTGTATTTTTCCTTGCAGTTTGTATGAACGGCCCCTTTTTCTGTACATTTTCCCCTGACGGCTTTCCATCATTTGAAATTTCACTACTAGACCAGTAGAGTAACTTCTCATGATTCCCACTTGGAAAAAAAAAATCTATAATCTTATATTGGCCTTTCATGCAACTTCATAGTTCATCTTCTGTCTGAAAAAAGCTGTTTTAGCTCCGTCTCTTTAAGGCCCGTCCCCCTAAAAGTTCATTTCCTCGTGATTGGCTGGCTTCCACAAACAGATTTGGTTGTTTGGTTAATTGCTGATTTACAGGATCAGACAATCAGATAGCAGCAACTCCAAGCATTTAGGCATGTAGACATGGTCAAGCTGACCTGCTGAAATTCAAACTGAACATCAGAATGGGGCGGAAGGGTGATTTAAGTGACTTTGAATGTGGCACGGTTGTTGGTGCTAGTGAGGCTGATCTGAGTGTTACAGAAATTACAGGATTTTCCCATACAGCCATCTCTAGGATTTACAGAGAAT
Organism: Cichlasoma orientale; assembly: GCA_034780415.1. Taxonomy (NCBI): domain Eukaryota; kingdom Metazoa; phylum Chordata; class Actinopteri; order Cichliformes; family Cichlidae; genus Cichlasoma; species Cichlasoma orientale. The sequence goes on from JAVDPK010001241.1 coordinate 1,114, forward strand.
GGTGCGTAAAAGAGAAAATATCCAATGAGCGGCGGTTCTCTGCGTGAAAATGCTTTTTTGATGCTTTTTTGAGATAAGAGGAGATTGGCCAGCTAAGAGGTGATAGGAAGGCAGCGAATAACCTCTCGTTACAACCAAGGTATGCAGAAGAGCATCTCTGAATGCACGCGCCCCCAATGACAAACCTCGAAGCAAATGGGCCACAGCAGCAGAAAAATACACCGGATGGCCGTCCTGCCAGCTAAGAACAGGAAACTGAGGCTACAATTCACATGGCCTCACCAGAATTGGAGCAGATGGGAAAACATTGCGTGGTCTGATGAGTCTCAATTTCTGCTGCAACATTCAGATGGTGGGGTCAGAAATTGGCATAAACACCATGAAAGAACAGCTTTGTGTGGCCTTGTGTGGCCTGTTCAGATTGTTGATGGTGGTGTAATGGCGTGGAGGACGTTTTCTAGGCACACTTTGGGCCCCTTAGTACCAGTTGAGCATTGTTTAAACACCACAGCCTACATAAGCATTGTTGCTGATCATGTGCATCCCTTTATGACCACAGTGTACCGCTTCAAGCGGGATAATGCACCGCGCCACAAAGCTCGAATCATCTTAAAATATCTTCAAACTGCAGGATGCTATCATGTCAACATGGACCAAAATCTCTGAGGAATGTTGCTAGTACCTTGTTGAATGCATTCCATGAAGAATTAAGGCAATTATGAAGGTAAAAAGGGGTCCAGCCCAGCACTAATAAGGTGTAACTAACAAAGCGTCTAGTGAGTGTGTATTACATGCAGTTTAAGGTAACTGAACGAAACATTAGGCACAGGCTAAAGTAAAATAGCAAACCACAGTTTGATTACATAGCTGGGTTTCTCAGTGGACGATTGCTGTGCAGTTTTTAGCATCTGTAAGCCCCTTGTGTGCTGAGCAGCTGCTACAGCTCATGTATTATATTGGCTCTCTGTCTCTCAAACCCAAATCTACTAGGAGGTGCAGTGTAGCACCAACGCCCCTGCCAGTGAGAGAGGCCGGCCAGGATTAATGTACACAGCATGGCTTTGATCCTGTTCTGTATGTAGCCATAACCTGCATCTGTGCAAAATCTCATCTCTGCCAAAACAAAAACAGATGTTTGTTCTCTCTTTGAGCTAAACTTTTTTTTTTTTTTTTTTTTTTTGCATATGCGCATTTTCTTATTGTGTATATTAATCCAGTTTGTGCGCTCTGCGTGTTTGGTTTTATGATGCCAAATTATAGGTTTATAATCCCCATAAAGTCACGTGAGAGCAGCGGCATTTCATTCAGAATTATTGCTCTGTCAGACAGACTCTTTGAGTAAATCCCTTTGTGGAAGCCGGCTGAAACACAAAGTACCCAAACAGGATGCTAAAATATACCGATCGGGCCCTTGTGATGACAACTCATCTGCTCTTTCAGTAAAGCGACACAGTTCGGACTCGGCCTGTCCGATAACAGACAGAAGACAAACCGAGGAACTCAAGTTATTTCATCAGGTAGCCGTTCATCGTTCTCAGGAATGAGCACAATCTGCTTCTCGGTGTTTCTGAAATGCTAAGTGACTCTCCAGCTTAGAAAAAGAGTCAGTACTTCTGTCCTTCTGCCCACCAGCCATATCTTTCAGCAGAATTAACTTTTGGAAATTGTGATGCACTAATAGTATCTACAGTTATCTAGAAGCAAAGCTAGGCGTGAAGGTTTTACTGCTGCTTTTGATACCAGTCTTTGTCTCCTCAGATTGCCAAGAGACAGCTATCACTGAACACCCAGACAAGTTATCGAGCGTGAGAGAGACGACGAAGCAGATCCAAGCAGCGCAGGAGGAAGACGAGGAGGAGGAAGACGTGAAGGGGGACGCGACTGAAGCCGTGACAGAGGAGAACAGCCGGGGGAGTAACTGAGAAAGAAAGATAGAGCAGTGTTTGGAGGGAAGATGTGGGGATGAACCGATGGGGGTTAAAATCTGAAGAACTCAGAAAAATCAAAAAATGGGTTGCATGTCTTTTCGAGTGCGTGTAGTCTGAGAGGATGGCTGTCGGTAAACTGAATGATGGATTCGTTTATGACCTTAAACATGTGAGATAAGGTTCCTGTAGTGCTTCACCTCTAAAGGTGGTTTTGAAAACGAGGACGGAGAGGGAGTTTTTGTATTAGTCAGCCCTTACGAGCAGGTGAGGAATGATCTACTGACAGAGCAGACTACAGATGCTACTTTGGCCCTGGTGTCCCTTTGTTTATAATGACAGTGGAGGAGCCAAGGTCAACGTGACCAAAAACCCTGCAAGACTAGGCCTTCAAAGAGGACTAAAATGGCCACAAGAAACACAAAGTTGACACATTATCTTTCTCGGGTACATTTGATAAAAAAAATCTCTTATATGACCCTTTATTAAAAAAAACAAAAAACACTTGAAGGTCTTTTGATGTGTGCTGTACGTGTTCCACTTTATTTTGAAACCACAGCCTACATCATTTGTTTCTGTTTTACTGCGGCCTCAGTGTTTAGCGCTTTGTCCGTGCTGCCATCGTGTGGTGAAAAATAGGAATGACAGGTTAAACGCGCTTAAAGTTAAAATCCATAATATGGTCATGAATTCAAATTCACATTCTGTTTATGCTATTTATGTTCTGCATTTCAGTCAACAGCCTTTTAATTTTGCTGTATCCAAGCTGTATGTTGCCAAATCTTAAATCTTATGGATTATAACTTTAACCTCTCGAAAGCTTGAATGGCGGCTGGTTGGAAATTCTATTTGTCAGTGAGAACAGCAGAAGTCCATCGGCTTTAATTAAAATCAATAATTTCTCAAGCTTCTCAAATTATTTCTGTGTTATAATCGACTTTTCTTCTCTTGATCTTTGCTTAGCATTTACCAAACAGTCGTGCTACAGTCGCTAAGTCTACATTAAAACGATTGGCGTGGTGTTCATGCTTTTAGACTCATGTATGACTCCTTTAGTTCAAAGATTTTTGTCTTAAATTTTAAATCCATGAACTCAGTGGCTTGTTTTGTTTTTGTTTTTTTTCCTTTTAGACTTAAATGAGGACTTATGATTTGAGTATATTTAAAATAAATCTATGAAGCTACCTCTAATTTTTCAACAAAAAAAAAAACAAAACACCCATCCACTGCCTCTGTGGCCTGCACACTTAAGCAGGATTCTTCATGAACTTATTAGGAATTTAAAAAAAAAAAAAGAAAAACTTTTCTCCCTTTTGTATGTTGACACTTTTGTAATGTCATCTTTTTATCATCCCCTAACCGTCTATTGTAAGAAATATTTTTCTAATCCAAAGGTTTATGGGGAGCTCAGTTTGGCGCTGTGCCGCTTCTGCTACTTATATCCAAATACACAAATGACTCACAAGCCTGCACGTAGCATGCAGCACTGCAACTACTGCGCGACTGACATTTGGTTCGTTGAGCATCTAATAAGATTAAGATTAAGATAAAGTTTCTAGTTGTGCCACAGGATGAATAAATCTGTCTGTATCATCTGGGCTGCTGTTTGTACATAAAACTTTGTGAGACTTTTTTTTTTTTAACCTTTGACTTGCCTAAATTGTGGGATGACTGGATGAGCAGGTTATGAGTGTTGAGGCTCTGCAGCCAACACTGTCCTTCCTCCCTCGCTTTATATCCACCTCCCTCCTCCTCCCAGGTCAGAAGAAACAATCGTGGAAAGACATGTACGAACTCTTATTCTTACGTCTTTATTTTTCTTTTTTCATTCTGTTGTTTCTCGATGTGATGTGGCTGTTTTAAAGTGAGCAACTGTACGATATCGAAATAAACCATTTTTTCTTTTCTCCTTTAACCCGACCTGAATCTTACTTAACGTCTCCTGAAGTGTTTGGCTTGGGACTTTCTGTTGCATAAACCCCTCTTGCATTCACTGCCCTTCATAAAATTTATCCTTGAATCAATTGTTTTCTGCCAGGAACTGCAGGTAGAGGACCCAAATGCAGACACATGGAAGCAGAGGTCAAACAGAAAACACACTATTAATTGCAGGTTGAGACCAACATCAAAATACAAAAGAACCCAAACAGAAAGGGCAAACTGAGTCTCGCAACAGGTAGGGAGAGCACCGAGACAACAACAGACACTATGACAAAGACTAAGGAGCAGGGCAGGACTATTTATACACAAGAGGGTAATGAAGGAACGTGGAACCAGGAAGATTCTCCTTTTATCTCTAACACTGTCCACATTATTATTACATTTGTGATCTATCAAAAACTGTGAAAGATGGAGGAAATTCTAATATCTAAATTAGATCCAAGACTTTTTCCATTACAGTCTTTGGATTCATGCAGCACCCTCTTAAGGTATGTCCCAAATATTTCCTTTCATTTATTCATTTGTTGCCTTTCCTTTTTGGGGGAACAGTAATGAAACAGAGTTTAAATAAATAAATAAATAAGTAGGTGAGCCATTATTTTTACATTCAGGCTGAGGGGTATTTCAAACTAATAGTAGATCCCGTCTGTTGCTCCCAGAATTGAACAAACAGGTGAGGTGAAGGTACAGAGTAGAGTAGTAGCGAGGAAATGTTCAGATAGAAGGAACCACTTTTACTCCTTCCAGATTTACGCTCAGACGTTGACTGAAGGTCTTCCTTCCTCTTAAATAGCACACAGCAAATCAGACGATTACCAAAAGGTGAGTTCCTTAATCCCAGGTGTGCAGTGCTGCAGGGCGGGAACAGAGGCAGAGCCCACCCCTGAAACACAAGGTGTGATTAACTCAAACACCCACACTCACGCACGCAGACAGAGGAAGGGGAGAGAAACTAAAGAGCGGCGAGAAAGAAAGACAACATCTGTAATGTGTAATTATTTATTCAAAAAAGGTAAAGCAACATTATGAAGGAGAAAAAAATATTTAAATCCTAAAACCAAACAGCTGTAACAGTAAATACTGAATTTTGTACACTGAACATGTAACGTACAGTAAGCACGTATAGAGTTTTTCACATGACGTATTTGTGAAATGTTTGTCGTGTACGTGTTGCTTACGTGTGTGGCAGTTTCGATTTTGAACGAATGCGGATATGCGTTACAGTTTACTCTCTTGGTCTGTTGATAGTTTTTGGCGTAAATTGAGGCGTCGATGCAACTTTTATACAAACCTGCACACGAGTCATTTTTAAAGCCTGGAAAATACTCTTGATAGAGCGAAGACGTTCTAAATAAGGCTTTAAAAATCTTAAGAACTTCGTTTACTCTTGATAAAATTACCCTGATTAGCACGAATGCAGCTGCACGGCACTTTAAAGCTTGGAAAAGACTTTCACCGAGAAAATGATGAGTTTGTTCTGGTCTGAAAATTAGTTTTTTATTCATTTAAAACCATAGACACCTCAAAAAACTAAAGTTATGACTATAAATACCAAGCCTGCAAACCCAATTATCATCAATGACAAAGTGTTGAAGAGTGCATCTACCAGGGCAGCATTATCAGCACTGGCAATGGGGGCAAAGCAAAAAAAAAATCAGGACTCTCAAAATCCTGCACAGCTTTTGCGCCACTTCAGCCAATCTTAAAGTGAAGAAATTGCTGCATAAACAGTTTGCAGAGAGGGATGATTGCACTGAACCATGTGAGGATGAGAAAGTCATGTGACACATTAAATACCTTGGGGACCCTGATTCTTATCTTTTCAAAATAAACATGTGTTGTGTAAGTGTAAAACAACAACATACACTATACTGCCAAAAGTATTTGCTCATCTACCATCTACCACCCTTTGCAGCTATAACAGCTTCAGCTCTTCTGGGAAGACTTTCCACAAGGTTTAGGAGTGTGCAAATTGTGAGGTCAGACACTGATGTTGGATGATAAGACCTGGCTCGCACCCCGTTTTAATTCATCCCAAAGGTGTTCTGTCGGGTTGAGGTGAGGTCTGTGCAGGCCAGTCAAGTTCTTCCACACCAAACTTGCTCATCCACGTCTTCATGGACCTGCTTTGTGCACTGCTGCGCAGTTAGAACAGGAAGGAGCCCACCTTCACCTCCACCACCAGAGCGGGGCAGTGATCTATCTTGTTGTGATACTTCTTCTTTGAAAGGTCAGCCCGGAAGACTTTGTAAATCGATGATGCCGCTGTAAACCAAGTGAGTTCAATGCCTTGAATTTGCTTTTATCAACTACTTAAAGAAGGATTTCTGCTTAGTTTCGTAGCGTTGCTTAATGTGGCTGTTTACGTGTGACAAACGTATTTCTTTCTCAGCGAGTGAGATCAACTTGCTTTAGAAGCGAACAATGTAAGCTAGCCGCGGCAGCTAACAACATTGCCTATTGATTAGCTCGTGATTATCTGGTATCTGCTTCTCTAAAAGAGTAATTTGAGTCTAGCCATTGTTTCTGGTGATTGTTGTCACTGTGTCTTGTGTTTAGTATAGGCTGACAACGGTGAGTTAGTTTGCTAACAGATATGAGCTCCAGCGCTGTAGGCTGTTTGGTTTTGGCAGAAATGAACCGGCCAGGAGTCACGGGATCTAAAACCTGATTTAAACTGCATTTCAGCGATCTGCCGATTTAATTGATGTTCTTTAGGGTTAATAGATAAGACACCCTGGACCACACGTACCTGTCAACATCCACTGTTGTTACTGAGTTGCTCCAAGGATGATTGAACGTCGCTCACCCCTTGACAGATTGAGCCAAAGATGGCTCTGTGCTTTCCTAAAACCCACTGTCTTCCTGTTACGAGGAATTGTTTTTCCAAAATCCGATGTCGTACCACATATACACCCCTCACCTAATGATTCGTGACTAAAAACATGCTTTCCAGAAGTCACACTACATGCCTTACGGAGCACGAACGTCTGAGTCATTCACTTCAAACAGCTTTTGTTGCAAATATTCGGTCTGAGGTTAGTTACACAGACTGCTTGTTTAAGTAAAATAAGGCGAAACTAACAGCGCTAGATTGTCATGAGCTGTTTGTCTTCGCCGCAGTGAGGTGAGAGGAAGATCATGAGACTCAAGTTAAAGCTAGTTATCTTCCGCTGTTTTCACCGCACTTATTTGTTTACAGCTTTGCAAGGTGCAGGAACTCTGGAAGCTGCAGGAACTCTGGAAGCTGCAGTGCAAACCAGTTTCAGCAAGGCAGCTGAAAATTTGCATAATATGTTAATAATTCAAATAGCAATAGCACCCCCGACTTTTTGTGAAATCCTGTATTATGCATTAGGGAAAAGTAGATCTGTAGTGAGAGTAGGGAGCAGGTGAGCCTGGAGAGGTGGAGGTATGCTTTGGAGAAAAGAGGAATGAAAGTCAATAGAAGTAAGACAGAATACATGAGAGTGAAAGAGAGGAAGACAGGTGTAACAGTGAAATTAGATGAGTTTAAATACCCGGGGTCAACCATCCAAAGCAATGGACAGTGCAATAGAGGTGAAGAAGCGTGTGGACAAAGGGTGTTGAATGTGGAGCTGCCAGGCAGGAGGGAAAGAGCAAGACAACAGAGATTTATGGTTGCAGCGAAGGAGGATGTGCAGAGGGTTGGTGTGAAAGGGGAGGATACTAGGGACAGGATGAGATGGAGGCAGGTGATCTGCTGTGAGCGGTCAAAAGAAGAAGAAGAAGTGCTAAACACAACCACCTGTGTCTGTTTTGCAGCAGGAGGATTTTCCTGTGCCACAGCAGGAATGCCTGGTGGAGACTATGGGGAGTTCGGGGGCAGCCTCCCCGCCATCGCCTCCCTGAACGCTTCCTACTCTACGTCACTGTCTCTCCCTTCCCCGTACCTGTTGGCACCACCTGCGGAGCGCAGGAAGATTTCTGACGTGCGCCGCACCTTCTGTCTCTTTGTGACATTCGACCTTCTCTTCATCTCCCTTCTTTGGATTATTGAGCTTAACGTGAGTGTGAGTTCTGACTGGAGCTGCAGCTAACGATTATTTCAGTAATCAAGTATTCTATTGATTATTCCATCAATTAATCAAGTAATCGGATAAGAAACACCATTGTCTTATTAAATATTCAAAAGAGAAAATTTTTTTTTAAAAAATGAACTGCTCATTGACTTCCATTGTAGAAATTTCAGTGTTTTTAACAGTTTAAGTGGATGCAAAATCAGTCAAAAAAAACGAAACCCTTTCATTGTACCTATGTGCCATATTAAAATCATATACTTTTTAAATAAAACATTTTCTTGAATGTAAAAATAAATAATCACAAGTACAGTAATGTCAAACACGATAAGGTGCAGCCTAAACTAAGGCTTCAAATAAGGCTACATTAAGCCTTCTTTCTTAATGTAAGAAAGAAGGCTTTCTTACATTAAGAGGAAACAAAAAAGAGAGTTCTGTGTGTGTGTGTGTGTGTGTGTGTGTCTGCGTGTTTGAGTGTGCTAATGAATGAATGTGTGGTTTTAAGCCTTTAAAGGAGCACGTGGCGGCTGCAATGAAGAAAATCGAGCGCATCAACATTCCCAGAACTGTGGGTTTCCCCGTGCTTTGATGCAGCGTTTCCTGCTGCAGAAAACAGACTTTCTGATGGTGTAGCTGTTAATAATTAATTTTAATAATTATTGTTAATAATTAATGTTAATAATAATTCAGTGTCCAGCCTAACCACTCCAGGTCATCCAGGTCAAATCTGCAAAATCATGTTTCTAAAGCCTTGAAATAAAGATGGTCTAGTACACCCCGTGCCCCCCTTTAGACTCGCCCCTGCTTGCTGCAGCTATCACTGCCATAGACGGCAGGACGGCTGCCGTCAGCCTTCAGCGAGCCGCCGGGTTTAAACGTGGTGTCAGTTAACAGTTGATCTGTGTATTTTATTTTAACTTCTGTAGCTTTACTGTAGATTTTCGATGGATGGGAAACGGCGATAGACGGGAGCGACTCCAAAGTTCTCTTTTTAAGGTTTTAATGTTGATTACAGGAACAAGCGCTTCTGTTTTGGACACTAGAAAAACGTTTTTTACTCCACCTGAGCTTACCGTCTCTGTAACTGCTCCGCCTCTTTGCTAGTGTGTGTGTGTGGGGGGGGGGGGGGG
>JAVDPK010001241.1:10164-37618 GCA_034780415.1 Cichlasoma orientale
TAGTTGAGTAAAATTTGACCACGAGTATCAGTACTTTTACTTAAGTACTAGAGTTGAGTACTTTGTCCACCACTGGTTATCAGTTCGTTTGTTGAAAAACTGGGCCCTCCACAGGGGTTGTAAAATGTTTTATTCACACACGCCCTCTTAAATAAGTTTCGATTGCAGGTCTGTTTTTAGGTCTGAGCGCTGCAGAGTTGCGGATTAAACAAAGCATCGAAGTAAAAAAAATTTGTGTCAAGGATTTTTTTTTTTTATGATCGAGCTACTCAGTGAATCGTTGCAGTGCTAGTTCTGCTTTGTTGCTGCTTCAATGGTTAGCACTCAGTTTGATGAACTCTCTCTGCTCTCATGTCTTGCAGATCTCAAACTCGCTTTGGGAGAGTTTCAAAAATGAGGTCCTCCATTATAACTTCAAGTCTTCCTTCTTTGACATTGCCGTAAGTGGATCCATCCAACTTTGTGTATATTTTTTATCACAAGGAGCAGTTACTCGTGTCCAACCTGCTCTTGTAATTCGTGCCTTTTTGTTTGATTTAGAGACACTAAACTTATTACCGTAGAGTTGACAGGGTGGGTTATTGACAGAAGACGGGGCATTATTTGCAAAGTCAACGTGCGATTAAAATTAAAGGCCTGGCGTCATTTTCCTTTTCTGCTTCTTCCTCCTCGTCTCAGCTCCTTGCCTTGTTTCGTTTCCTGTGTCTACAAGTGGCTTACGCCGGTTTTCGGTTGAGGCATTGGTGGGTCATTGCGGTAAGTCATCTCAGTCACAGCAAAATGCACTCTGAATAAATCATGTAACTTCTCATATTCAAATCACTGGACATGAACTGTAACTAAAATCTTATTTTAACTCTGCAGTTTACCACTTTGGTGACCACAATCTTCCTCGTTGTCAAAGTCATCGTATCTAACGTGAGTGTCCTCCCTTTGCTGCGCTTTCAGAGCCTGAACTGTGTGTACAGTTTGCAAGCATATCAGTTTAAACCACTTCCATTTTTTCACTTCTGCATTTAAAGCCAGTTACTCGCAGCCTGGGCTGATAAAATTATATGATTTTTTTTTTTTTTTTTTTTTTTTTTTTTTTTTTTTTTGGTGTGTCAGATATATTTATATAGCTCAGTAAACTTTTCACATTCGACAATAAGGAAGTGAACCAGCGTAAAATGCAGCAGCCACCTCTGTTATAGAAGCTGAAGTAGTAACAGCAGTCTTTGATTTCTGTCTTAAAGAAGCTACTATCCCAAAATGCCTTTGGCTATGTTCTGCCCATCACATCATTTGTGGTGGCCTGGTTGGAGACCTGGTTCCTTGACTTCAAAGTTCTCCCCCAGGAGGCCGATGATGAAAGAGGTGGGATAAAAGTGCCCGATAAGTTAAAAATGCTGCTTACACAAACCCGTCCTCCTCTTAACCGCTTTTCTCTCGTGACTTCAGCCTACCTAGCAGCAGTAAATGCAGCCTGCGAACGCGCCCCCATGATCTACCCCCGTGCTGTCTCAGACGGGCAGTTCTACTCTCCGCCCGAATCCGTCGCAGGTGAATGTTTGTGCAAGTTCCCGGTCAATCCTCGAGTGGTTTTTATTATCTCCGGTATGATTGTTCGTTTCTCATCTAAACTGAAAATTGAGTTTTGGCCCTGAACTTGCGTCTGCAGGCTCTGACGAGGAGCTGGATGAGGAGGGTCCGGGGCGCACAGCTGTCACTGCTCAGGTACCCTTTATTATAGTCTTTATAATCAGTCCCTCTGGCTCCTCTTTACACGATGGGTTCATTTTCCACTCCTCTCACCCTTATTCCAGGAGAAGGAGTACGTCAAACTGGGTTATGAGGCAATGTCTGTGGTGGAACAGATCTTAGCCCAGGAGGAGAACTGGAAATTTGAAAAAAACAACGTGAGTACATGACCTCAGCATGTATCCGCTAAATGAATAGTTTTGCTCTTTCTTTCAGGTTTTTGATGCAGAGTTAAAACACGTTTACTTATTAAAAGTAAAATAAAAGATCCCATCACTGACACAGAGTTCAGTGGGTTGCCTCATTCACCCTGACACGACACTTCAGGGCGTTTTTGTTTTCCGTCACACACATCTGATAGGCCATATTGTAATCTATACTGCCGTCTTCACTGTGACTTTTTTGGATGGTTTTAAGGCTTCAGTTATCTATCAAAGTGGCCCTCATAGTTCTTGGAACTTGACATAGAGAATATTCTAGTCTGACGGCAGTTTAATGAATCTGAACACAGATGTACTGATAAATGGGCCTGAGTCATATTTAGGTCAGCTGATAAGCAACAACAAACTGTGAAATATGGGTATGACTGCCAGAGAGCACTTGTTATTTTGGCTATCTTTTGATATATCTTGGTCACCACGTTGGCTGTGTTGTGCGCCAGCTGTGACATCACCGCAGCCCTGTCACCATTTATGCTCGTCCTTGACGGCTCGCTGCAGCCTTCTCCTGAATGACGGGTGTCGCCACTCGGAAAAAGTTTTCTCCAGAAAGGGTCATTTCAGGCTGTTGGAGAATCTCTCTCTGTATAAGCTGGAAATCTCCGAGCTCACGCACCGACATATCACCGAAGCTGTGGTAAAGACGAGCCCCGCCACGCCCGCTGCACACAGCAGGTTACAAAAATCAAGAGGTGCGTGATAAGCTGAAATAACACTAAAGCGTGGGGCCGGCAGTTGCGATGTCACTGCCGTTCACGAGGTCAGCAATGACGAGCATAAACCAGGCATAAGGCATCCAAATTAAGAATTAAGTTTGCTTCTTTTTTATTCTTTGTTTGTGAGGAACCATGCACAAAAACACTGATCTCATAAGATATAAAATTCCTTGTAGCAGATTCAGCTACGACAGTGCAGAAGCCACGCGCCGCCTCTCATTTCTGTCTATTTTGCAATCAAGGAGCAGAACTTTCTCGTAAAGGGCAAAAGAAGAACTGGAAGTCCTAAAAAAAAAAAGTATTTACAGCAGATGATCAGAAAGTCACGTCCTTAAGAAATAGTTGTTCAAATAGTTGTCGGTATATACAGAAGAGGTCAGGAGAGAGGTAGAACAGAGATTGTCTTCAGCCGTCTGTAAAACGTGTCATTTCAGCCAGTGGTGTTGGAGATATTGTCAAAATTGATGGAATTATGAATGCAGAAACATACAGTCAGATTGATCCACCATGCAATACCATCTGTAGAGACTGACAACAGCTTTGTGCAGAACTGTTGCTAATTTCTACCCTGAGCAGGTACGCACGATATTAAAAACTTTTTTTTTTTTTATAAGGAAAATAAAATCCCCAAAACATAATCCCTTTCTATTCTCATAGAAATGTTCTAGTATCTGATTGTGAGTCAAACACTGTTATTCTAACTTTGGCTTCATAGTTGTTCACATGTTTTCAGCACTGAAAAGCACCAAGGCATTGGTGAGAATGTGCTCAAACAGGTGTGGTAGCAATACAACGCTCAACTGAAACCTAATTCTAGCAATACAACATTGTTCTGTCAGGAGATATATTTCTAGATCAGCCTTTTATATAAGATTAAAACGACACTGTCTGCCTTACTGCTATAATTTCTACAGAAATGAAAACAAAAGTATTACTAATGGTGATTTTTTTTTTTTGTCTTTTTTTTCTCCTCTCATAACAGGATATGGGCGACTCTGTCTACACTCTGGAAGTTCCCTTCCATGGAAAGACTTTCATTCTCAAGGTGCACCAGAGTTTTACTGAATTCAGTGTCTCACCAAAACACGCCGCGCTGCTTTTTCATCATGTTTAGACAGGCCAGATCAAGATTAGCACAGGTGGTGTTTTCAAGCTGTTTAACTACATGTTCGGCCTCCCTGGTATTTTATCTATGAGACATTCCATTATTATAGCTGTTATAATATTGCATTTTTAGCACTCTGCTGCGACCGAATCAAGTGCTCTTGCGGCCGATGGGCCTGTGCTCATCTGAACAATCTTTATTGATGAGATAATCTAATGGGGTATTAAATTGGATCCTACAAAGACTCGGTGTTGTCACAGAAAAGGCTGATTCATCATGTTAGAAGGACATTCTGTAGCGTGTATAATTTCCCATGAGGGAATTCAGAGGAAGTTTGTGCTTTACTGGATCCTTCATAACTGGAGGGACTGTTTTCAAAGGTTTACCACTGTGGAGTTATTGTTGCTGCAGCCTCAGATGAACCTTTTCTTCGTGACGCGCTACTGTTGTGTTTAAATGTGGTGTTTCTTGTTGGTTTATTGTCCTGCAGACTGTTTTTATTTCTCATCTATGTAGGCGCATTGAAACGCAAATGTGATCCAAACAGGAAATAAAATGTATGATGTAAGGCCAGGATTATACGTTCTTGTGGATCCAGAGATGGAGAGCTGCAGAGATCAAAGAAAAGTAGCTGTTCTTGCTATGCTATTTCCATATGTGTTGTGGTGTGCTCAATCAATTTGGAGGGTAAAATACTAAAAATACTTTAAAATTCATCTAAAAAAATCCAATATTGTTCCTTTGGAAATATAGAATACTGAGCTACATCTGATAGCTGCCATCAGCAAAATACATTCAATTATTGCCTGTTGAATTTTCATTTTAAACAAACAGTATCCATTTCTACACTCATGGTAACTTCATAAGGTGCACCTCGCTTTTACTGGGTTGGACCCCCTTTTGCCGTTCTTGGCATTGTATTTTTAAATACTCTAGGAACCAGAGCCAGCAGTCCGAGAGCAAAGTGCTTTATTGGGGTGATACGGTACTATGAGGTCTTTAAGAAAAGATGGGGCCTGGTTATTTAAGACCTCGCATGTGAGGAGAAGGATTTTAAATTCAATTCTGGATCTAACAGGGGGCCAATGAAGAGAAGCTAATATGGGAGAAATATGCTCCCTCTTTCTAGTCCCTGTCAGTCCTCTTGCTGCAGCATTTTGGATCAGCTGAAGGCTTTTCAGGGAGCTTTTAGGACAGCCTGATAGTAATGAATTACAACTTCAGCATCACTCTGAGACAGGACGTTTCTAATTTTAGAGATATCGCAGCGGTCCAACATATTTGTTGGATAGATGTTGTTCTGGGTTCTTTTTGTCACCTCCTGGATGAGCGGTCGACGTGCTCTCGGAGTAATTTTGGTAGGCCGGCCACTCCTGGGAAGGTTCACCGCTGTTCCAAGTTTTCTCCATTTGTGATCTTTTAAGTAAAACCATAAATGAAAGTGTTATCTTAGCCAGCAGTCTGTGCAAGCTACTGTCCTGTGATTATATGTACGAACAACTGTCCTTGAAACAAAAGGCTTTTTGTTCAGATGTGGAAGTAAATATTACATAACAGGGATTTCCAGCAGGACAGTGATCATAAACAGACATGAGATCTGGTTTTGAAACAAGTCAAACAGGCCGTTACAGAGTAGCCCAGTGAGGCCTGCTCAGACCTCTGCCTCAGAGGGATCAAAGAGCTTTAGTTGTTTTCATATCGACCGTGACAGAAAATCTGGAAAATGGTTCAAAGTGCATGCAGCCAGCTTTTAGGTGGCCCGTGTTGCAGATATTTTTTGTAGTGAAAGCTCTTCTTGTGTTGGACTTGAGTTGTTTACAGCCTTGTTTGTTGTTGTTGTTGTTGTTGTTGTTGTTGTTGTTTTTTCTTCAGGCTTTCATGCAGTGTCCTGCTGAGCTTGTGTATCAGGAGGCGATCCTGCAGCCAGAGAAGATGGTTCAGTGGAACAAAACCGTTTCTGTCTGCCAGGTGAGAAGTCTTCCTGCTTTTTTTAAAAAAAAAAACTTTCTCTGTGAACCTGTCATGTTGTAAAACTCAACATCTCTTCCCACGTTATGCTCAGATCCTTCAGAGAGTTGACGACAACACTCTTGTTTCATATGACGTGTCAGCTGGGGCAGCAGGGGGAGTTGTATCTGCGAGGTACATCAGCACAGCATCTGACCGACTTCTCTCGCTGTCATCCGTTCTCCCCGTCTCGCCTTTACTTGAGGTCTGAAATAAAGCGAATCGATTGAGTGATTGATTTTTCTTCCTTTAGGGACTTTGTAAATGTTCGACGAGTGGAGCGCAAGCGAGACTGTTACCTGTCTGCTGGCATGGCAACCAACCACGATGCCAAACCTCCAAGCAGTCGCTATGTCAGGTCAGACCATGCCTCTAGCCTTGTCCCTGATCCAGTAAATTAGAACATTGCATCGATCCGACAAAGGGCATCTGTGTTAGCTTAACTTGTATAACTTTGTCTTTTTTTTTTCCTTTTTTTCTTTACTGCTCGTCTCAGAGGAGAAAATGGCCCCGGAGGGTTTGTGGTCCTCAAATCCAGCAGTAACCCATCCGTCTGCACTTTCATCTGGGTTCTCAACACAGACTTGAAGGTGAGAAAATGCATCACGCAATTAGTCTTTCCCTTTGTTTGATTAGAACAATTTGAATTATTTTCATTTAATAAATGCATTCCCTGGACGCTTCATTAGTTACACCTTGCTAGTACTGGGTTGGACCCACTTTTACCTTCAGAGCTGCCTTAATTTTTCATTGCATAGATTCAGCAAGGTGCTGAAACCGTTCCTCAGATATCTGGAGCCATGTTCACACGATGGATGCACTGTGGTCATAAAGGGATGGTTGAGTGTGTGTGTGTAATTATGGTCAGCATAATTACTCAAGCAGGCTGTTGCATTTAAACTAACCCACATTATTACACCAGCAGCAGCCCGAAACCTTCATGTTTTTTACCCCTAATTCTAACTCTACCATCCAAACGGTGCAGCAGAAATCAAGACTCATCAGATCCGGCAATGCTTTTCAGTCTTCTACTGTCCAGTTAGCCTCATTTTCTTGTTTTTTTTTTTAAACTTCCTTATCAGGTTGAAGCAGTCCTCTGGCCTCTCACATCAGCAAGGCATTTTCACCCAGAGAACCGCTGCTCACTGGATATTATCTCTCTTTTTTGACCATTCTCTGTAAACCCTAGAGATGATCACGTGGAAAAACTCCAACAGATAAGCAGTTGGCCATGTCTACGTGCCTAAACGCACTGAGCTGCTGTCATGTGATTGGCTGGTTAGATATTTGTGCTGTTGAGCAGTCGAACAGGTGTACCTAGTGGCCGGAGAGTGTATAAATAGACAGGATGTAGAAATAAGGCATAATATAGCAGATAGGAGGTTTTAGACATGACTAGAAAAAAAATATACAAAAGGCCAAAAGTATGAGAATTTCTTCATGAAGAGAAAAATGCTAATAAAAAATTAAACATAAATACATGAGTATGAAATGTTCTACAAATGATGAAAAACTTTTTTTTTTCTGGTCTCATTAGGGCCGTCTGCCACGCTACCTCATCCACCAGAGTCTGGCAGCCACCATGTTTGAGTTCATGTCCCACTTACGCCAACGAATCGCGGACGTGCGGTCCTCTCATCGCTCCCACCATCAACACCACCACTCTTAAAACTACAGAGAAGCTTTAAGTGGTGCGACCGCTCGCTGGGAGGCGTCACCAGCCAAACCTGGGCATCACGTCGTCCATATAATGCTCCCAAGCTGAAGGGTTGTGCTAATGCACCTGACGAGGCTGCGACTTTAAACGAAGGAGATGTGAGACATTTCCCACCTTTCAGCCACACCAGGCGAGGACTTATTCGGATATCAAAGACTAAACATTCTGCATCGTTTTTTTTTTTTTAAACATAATCACGTCGGAATTTTTGTGTGGACTTGTAACAGTTTTGCGGTGTTTGTCGCCATGTAATGAGAACTGTTGTTTCTGAGACTTTACAGAAACAAGAAGACTTGGATGAAAATGCTCGCTGTGGGAATCTGACTTGTTACAGAAGGACTACTGCAGTGGTATGAGTGAAACAGCCGTCTCTCTGAGCCTTATCTTTCTGCACACAGTTAGCCATTAATTTCCTACTTTTTTTTGGTGTCTTTTTTTTCCACTGCACCATCATAAATTTGTCTTTCTGGTGCACCTGCCTACACTTCACAGCCATATTTCCACTGAATTTGTTCTACTTTACTGCACTGTGATAGAGTACAGCTGTCTGATCACCACTAGAGGGAGACACCACTGATCCACACAGCGAAGGCCTCTTGGTTTGACACCAGCTTCTGTGCCATAGTGCAACATTTAAGCTAACATTTAGTTACTGTAGGTTTATAATGCCGCTTTTGTTTAGCACTTTGGGATCAGCCAGGAGGCCAAACCAGGACTCGGATCAGGAGGCCGTTAGACATTTAGGGCAAAGGATAATGTTCATAAGTTAGGATGCTGTATAATAAATAATGCTTTTTTTTTTTTTTTTTTTTTTTTTTGCCAATAACCTCAAGTGGCCTTGCGCTGAAGTAGCTGAACTCCTTATTTGTCATGACAAGTTATTATTGTACTAATATGATTATCAATAACTTGAGTACGGGCCTCCGCTGAGGCCCCGAGGTGTGGCACTGAATGAAGTTTTGTTGTCAGTTCTTATATTATGAAGCATCTCATTGTTTTTAATCATAAAAAAAAACAACAACATCCCCTCCAGTTGAAGTTGTGTATCAGTGTTATGATGTACCTCAGAAAATCATGTTTGATTGCATCTGATATCAAAAGAATCTAAAAGATGAAGTCGGTTGAAGTTAATGTGAAGTTGAACTGAAGAGAGCGCTGGTCTTCCCTGAACTCCTTTGTATTGGTTAAATTGATGCAAAGGTATATATATATATTTTTTAAAGAGCCAGTACTTAGTGGTGTAACTGTGACATCCACATGGCCACGAGGCGTCACACTTCATAAGCTCGTGCATTTGTGGGCGCTACAGTTACAAGTCTAAAAAACAGATTTCTGGAGATCATCTGGATAATAAATCAGGACTGATTTAAGCTACTTACTGTATTGAAGGAATGTCGCAAGTGAAAATAAATAATATCAATCATTTGGTGCCTTTATCAAGGTAGCTTTACATGTCAGTCTTCTGCTTTTACTTTATAATTTTTTTTTCTTGGTGATATATCTGTGTTTGCATACCTTCAGCAAAGATTAATTATATACATAAAGCCTGCTTAGAATACTTATCCGTATTCCTTTGGTAGTTTGATTTGTCTATAAACTATTCAGACATTTTAATTTATGCTCATCACTACTGAACGAGTTTTTACTGAGTCTTGATCCGTGTCTTACGTCTAATAAAATATATGAACAGATGTTTTTACGCCAGCTTCCTTCAACTCACACGTTTAACCAGTTCTGTATCATAAACCTCGTGCTCTAATGTTAAAAACTACAAAGGGCACTCAGTGTTTAACACGTTTACTAGACCACCTGAGAACAAATATTTTAGACATTTTTTAAAAAAAATTTCTGACTTCTCTGAGAAGTCAGAAATTAATTAAGCATCGCATTCAACCCTGAAAACTAGTGTTTCTGTTCAGGAGTGCAGGAAAATAACTGTAATTTGGCATCTTAATAAAAAAAAAAGTGCTTTACTTCTTTTTTGGTCAGATAAATTTGTTGAGCACTCTATAATTAATCATTTTAAAGATCTGCATTTTAACACGCCTGTGCTCTGCCTCTCCACGGGGTCCTTCCATAAAGAGTGGACTCAGTAGTTTTTGCAGAACTTGCAGACAAATAAGAAGAACCAGGCAGATAAAGTGCATTGATCACAGGTAGAGGGGGGCTCCAGTGATCCATGCAGTGAATGCATCTTGGTTTGATAGCACTTCCTGTTCCACAGTGATCCCCAGTTGTGTGTTATACTGAATGACCAGAGTTTATGAAAGATGGACATAGATATAAATCATACCCTGCTTTATTGCCTGTTCTAGTCTAAACTGGACCACAATGTAATGGTTTAGTAGTAGTTTGTTTTTCTGCTCACTATAAGAACACATGTTTAACTTCACCTCTCAGACCTCTTCTATATACAGTCAATGTGAATGGCCCCATGTATTTCTGTGGGTTTTTTATGTTGCCCTGTGTCTGCAGACTTTACAGCATGTGTGATATTCATTGCAGTACTCAAAACACTTTGCCAGAGGTCAGTGTTCTCTGTCTGACTTAAAATAAACAAGCTTCTAAATTCTTTTTTTTTTTTTTTTAAAAAGAAAAGAAGAAACAATATTTAAACATAGAACACGGTTAAGTAATCTTAAATAATCTAGTTGCATAATCCCTGAATCAGTGCCGCCATGGTAGCCTTGATATAGAGTGTAATTAATCTTACTGCTGCACAGTGCAGAGGCGATGCACTGTCCTTGGGGCAAAACACAACGCTTGAGAGATGGAGCCGCTCACATGATTGTGCTGTGACTGTCTTCTGAGGATGTGGGTGTGGGAATTTGTCGTTCCTTTTGATTCGATGAGAGCACAAGCGTCCCATTGCTCTTATTGACCTTCGTGTAACGCTGATGAGACGCATCAGTGCTTGGGCTCCCATCATCTGCCTGAGCACTTCCTCATCAGGACAGGCTCTGGCCAATAATCTGGAGGGAAAACCTGTCCTGGATGTGGAGCTGCAGTGAGGTCCTGGAAAATGGAAAGCTAAAAATGAGGTAGTTTCAGGATTTGTGATCTTTATTTTGTAACTTTTTTTTCTACTTGCTCTTGTTTCTGATTGTTTTTACTTGTTCTTTTTATTAGTGGAGTACATGAATGTTGTGACAGCTGTCTTTTCCTGTGCCAAAATATAGGCTTTGAGTAAGGTCCCCTTTGTAAAGAACCTCTTGAGAGCATCCCAGGGGGACGGCGGCAGATTCTCCTCGGGAATCCAAGAAGGTGTTCCACCGTTCAAAGAACTGAAACACAACTTCTCTCTGGATTATCGGACATTGTGAACACCCACTACCAGCTGACTCTATTCTTAATAGATGGGTTCAGCCTTTAAAAGGTTCTGCATGCAGTTCTGCTGCTGCTGCTGTGCTGCTGCTGATGACGAAGAGGATGATGAAAAGCAGCCTTTAGTGCCGTAAGATGACACAGAAAAGAATATCACGTATATGGTGCACAGCTGCTGTTTGAATATGTGTTAATTGCTTGTGTGTGCTTCTCTTTGTTGGCTGACCACGCAGTGCGGATCCGTTGGACTATTTTACCCGGGAAGTTCAGAAGCGTCGAGATGAGGAAACCAACCTGTGGAGTGAGCCGGGCGACCCCAGCCACTCGGAGAGAGATGATGACCGGACGCTCTACGCCCTGCTGCAAGCCAGGCAGATGACCCGCATGGGCTCCACAGTATGTGAGGGAGGGACTAACACAGGATTTAGTTTTCAGTGTGGAAAATAATAAAAACTGATGCAAATAGTTGAAATGTACTTGTATAATGTGTAAGATTACCAAAGGTTTTATGAAATGATTGTGATCAGTTTTTTCAGGTTAAGGGTGCAAGTGATTTGTTTATCCAGTTAATAAAGTTTGTAGCTTGTTAAGGTCATTGTCCTTTTCTTGTCCAGGGCTATCGTCGTCTGAGTGTCGATATCGAGGCTATGAGAGACACGCGCAGAGAAGTCAGAGACAAATGGAAGACAGTCCTGGAAAACCTCGGTGAGGCTGAGCAGATGAGATATGCTAGAGTCAGGGAGGGATCATTAACGATCCATACTGAGATTATCTGCCATCTTTTCTAGGTTTTATGGCTGAGGCAGACTCTCTGCTGACTGTGTCTGCTGGCGGCTCACAAGACCGCATGCGTAACGCCCCAAAAGCACGTGCCCTCCTTCATACGCTCCACTCCGAGACCTCCATCTTCAACAGCAGCAGAGAACCACCACCAGAAAGATATCTGTTCATCCTGGTGAGAAAAGGGGCTTGCTGGTGGGAAGTGCATCATCACTGAACTTTGATCTCATACTAAGTAACCTTGAGATCAAGGTTAAAAAAAACCAAAACAAAAAACCCTTCACCTCTATATTCAACAATATCACCTCCAAGAAAGGTCACCTGATTAGGAAGACTTTTGGGGCAACCGAAAACACATTTTTCTGCCTGTGTTCATATGCGGTTCCTCTGCTTCAGCCTGTTGTTGTTCTCCTTCTTTGCAGGATCGTCTCCTGTACCTAGACATTGCTGAAGATTTTGTGGCAAAGGCAAAACGCTTCTATCCTCCAAAGGACGACTCTGACGAAGAGGGGTCGGGTCTCTCCGTGAACCTGCCGCTGCTGCTGGCCAGGATGGGGGCCATGAACGGAGGGGGGGATGACGATGAGGAGGAGAGCGAAAAAGATGATAACATGAGTGACTGAGCCTAAGATCTACTGGCTGCAGTAATAAGTGACACAAAGCAGGGGGCAGTAGTCCTCAACCCTGGAGACCTGGATGACAGAATTGCATAGCTCTTGTTCAAGTGTTTGTTTCCTCATACAGTGTTGCTGCTGCTTTTTTTTTTTGTTTTGTTTTGGAAGTTTTAGTCTGAACAATTTCCCCTTTCTCATCTAGCTTCAGTCTTTTCTGTTTAGTCCGGCCAAAATCTGAAAGGAGCTTCGCCGATTTTGAAACGAAAGCCTCAGATGTGTTAACCCTGTGTGTGTGCTTTCTCTCCACCAAAGAGTGCTATCGTGTTTGTAGGCAGTTCATTGTTCACGTGTTGTGAACCTTCAGGGTAGCGATGTTCTTCTGAGCAATGCCTCTTTATATTTTGTCCTATGATTATCAGCACTTGGTTCATTCAATCATATGATCAGTAAGAACATGGAATAAATAGCACACCAAATCTGATGTCAGATTTTTTTTTTTATAAGGTTTTACAAGAACGAGTGCGTTTTGCAGAATCACTGCTTTAACTCATTAAAATCTGTCTGTGGATTAAAATATCTGGAGAGGGAGCAAAAAGAAGCGCAATGTTAGTGCTGTGCGTTGAACTTTTAAGTTGATTGTATGTGCGACTGAGACGGGAATGGTGTTTTTCCTCTTCAGCAATTTGCTGAAAAAAATGAAAGATTTATACAAGTGTGCGGCGGTTCGTGTGGTGGGTGTCGAGTTAACATTGAAATAAAGTTCCAGATTGAAGCCTGTTGCATGCATCTTACTCGTCCTAAAGTTAAAATAGATTAAAATGAATAAAATAGGCAAGAAGTTTTTAAATCAAGTTTAAGTTTAAGAGTACTGAGCAGTGGAAATTGTGGCATGGCTGCAATGGTCTTTTGAAGTGGAACACAAGAGTCTTCTTCATCTGTCTGTGCGGCTTCACGTGGCCTGTCAGCTGTGCGTCCACGGCTGGCTTGCACTCTGTTCCTGATCCGGTGCGGCATGCCCGGCGTTTGAACATCCCAGTGAGACCGGGCCGGGTTGCAAGACGGATGGTGACAATGGTGTTTTGGTGGTCAACTGTTTGTTGTTGTTATGTAAGGGAGAGAGAGATACGCTGGTGAGGGCACATGTTTGAACACGGCACCAGCCCGATGGCGTAATGGCACACAGACGCACAAATAACTGGCAACAGCTGACTCTGGTGCAGATATGAAGTATTAAAGTTGTTACTGTGTGCAGGAATTAATAAAAAGTCAGATTCCTTCCCACTATTAAGCACTTTGTGTCAGGCTGACCCGTTCTTCTCTGTCCTCCCAAAGTCATTCTCGTGTTACAAATAAATCAGCCTTAAACTTCCCCTCTCACAATATTTTGCCATATTTACCACCTCCAGACAGGCCCTGGCTTTATCCTGCAGTTGCCCTTCTCTTCCTGCTTTCCCTCCTACTCCTTATCTTTCGTGGTGACAGCTCATTTAAATGTCACTTTGCAGCAGCTGTGGCGGCGCTCTTATGCAACACAAAGTTCTTCCTGGCCGAGCCAGGCCCGGTGCGGGTGGACAGACGAGGACGTAGTGGGGGGCGATCGCTGTGACAGACGTACCCTCATCACTGCTCACCTTTACAAATTATCCACACACCCCTGGCTCCATTAGCATAGCATGACTCACCCAAAATACTGCTATGAGGGAAGGGTCTTCTCATGCCCTCTTGCATTTTGGCTTGTGGATATACAAACAAATAAACAGCACAGACACCTGACTGCTTCACCTCAAGTAGCTTCTATTAAGACATGACCTCAGCACAGAAGGAGCTTGGACGGCGACTTACAGGGTTTTTGAAATGGCATTCGTGGTCGTCATGGTGTCATAACACAACTGAACCGATGGCCCAAAGGGTGCTTTTCTCAGTATGACACCGAGCGACATTTTACATATGTATTGACAGCCTGCTGAGAGGTTGTTGACAGAAAAGTGAAATATTGTTGTAACTGACAGGCAAAGAGAAAATAGCACCAAACTGTTGCTTTAAATATGCACCACATGAAGAGTCAGTGGTGAGGAATGGAATTAATTTACTCAAAGTGAAGAAATACAGTCAAAAAATTTGTCAGAAAATCTGACAGTACAATGAAAATCTTAAAAAAAAAAAGATTGATTTAGTGATCAGGCTTCCTTTGATTGGGGTGATTATATTTTATGCTGTGTGTGAGGCATATGAGATCTGGCATATGATGATATCAGTACCTGATGTGGATTAGTGAGTCAGAGGCAGGGATCGGTAGTAACATCACACCAGCAGCTAACTGTCAGAGGTGAGCCTGTGTGTGTGCATGTGTGTGCGCGCGTGTGTGTGTTTCACAGTCTGTAACCTGAGTTGATTATGGCCTGCATGGCGCTCTTTCACTGAGGTAATGAATCACTGGAGACTGAGCTCTCGCTGCTACTGTGAGACAGCGCAGTGTAATGGCATCTAATGAGGGGGTATGATGTTGTCATGAAGCCTGGCTGTGGGATAAACTTCTCAACTGTATTATGAATAAAAAAAGCAGCGTGAAAAAATTTAACTGCTACATAAACTTGTCAGGCTTTTCACTGTTTTCCTCCCGGCTGCCTGCACATAAAAGATGGATGTAACCACCGTGGCACCGCCCAGTGGTTTGTAAAGTGGCGTTTTGCAGCCTCTGCTTTGCTTCGTATGAAGGCGACAATCAAACAAGAGTGTGTCAACTAGTTTGAAAAAAGAAACCTGCGATGCTGCCGCTGGAATGTGTCCTAAAACCTGTAAGTACTGTAGTATTTTGTGCCTCTGGTTTTCTTTTTTGGTGGCTTTTTGGTTTCATATCTAAAATATTGTGGTTAACACAAACTTAAGCCAATTTACACATTTTGTTTTACACTATAAGCAAGCAAATAGCTGACTTATGAATTTTGAGGCATGTTCCAGAGATGCTGTTTGCTACCAAGCAGCAAATTAGACTAGATGTTTTCTGGGTTATAGTACAGTGTTTAAATTACCCCTCATTTCTTTATATTTCCCTAGGAAATGGGAAATAGGTGCCATTTATTGAAATGTGCAAATACAAAAAAAAAAATAAAAAATAGAAATACAGAATATAGGGCAAAAACAGAGTTTGTTCAATTCCAATGAGCTTGACAGTCAATATTTGGTTTGATCGCCTTCATTCTTTAACAGAGCCTGGACTCTCTGCAGCAAGCTTTCTTGTAATTTCTTTAGGTGGTCTTTAGGAATTGTTCTCCAGGCTTCTTGAGGGACATTCAAAGCTCTTCTTTGGATCTCGACTGCTTTTTGTTTGGTTCTCTGTCAGGTTGCACTGCTTCAGTAATGCTGAGGTCCGGGCTCTGGGGAGGCCAATCCATGACTGATAGTGTTCCCAGTGTGTGTTTTTTCCAGCTAGGTATGCTTTTACTGCACTGGCAGTGTGTTTCACATGCTGAAAAATGAAGCAAGTAATGCAAGATGCTTTCCAGATGGCATTGCACGGTGGATCAGTTCTTCTTTTGTCCCCTATTTGTCTAATTTACTCCATTTTTTTAAGGATGCACTGCACACCATGCTGAAATATACCAAATCTTTGGCTAACAGTTCTTTGGGAATCACTTTGTTGGTGCAAAAATACTATTTTATGCCTCTAAAAGTGCATCATCATTGGTATTTTTCTCAGATTCAACTAAAGAAATGGGAACAAATCATGTTTTTTTGTGACAGGTGCAGGTCAGGTACAAGGACTAATCCCTACACAGTTGTCAAGCAATGGAGAATTAGCAATAGCGAAAAAAAAAAAAAAAAGAAGAAGTTTTGTACCAGGCTGTAAGTTTACTATTTTAACATGTAACTTTTGGAGCTAAACTCAGATTGCCATTTGAGTAACTGTAGTTTCTGGCACTTCCAGCCTGACATTGTTTTTCAGCCCCATTTGTTGCCTGCTGAAATATCTTTTGTGTATATATTAAAAAAACAAACAGCTGCACTGTTGCTATCTTCCCAAATTAGCAAAGTCTCACCTGCTGCTTTATGTATATCATGGGTATAATCTTATTAAGATTCCTCTGCTAAGTCTAAACCCCTTATGTGCATCTCCATGATATTTTCCCCTCTATGATCACAACTAAAGTGGAAAGAGTTGGGCTGAGTGATTACAAGATATGGCCAGGGATACAATTTGAGAATCGGGGGATTTTAAGCCCTATTACCCGTAACCCCTCCACAGAGAAACTTCCAGCTGTCCGGGAATGAGACACGGAGGACTCGGTGTCAGATGTCCATGCACACTGATTGTAGAGTGACAACATGAATCCAAAATAGAAACAGAGCATCTATAAAAGCTGTGGACAGACCTAAGCCTGGACACAGACAGCACTAAGAGAGACGGAGATAACAGAAGAGTGGGAATAAAGCCGGCCGAAGCATCTTTGTTTCCATCCACGTCTCAGAGACAAGACCAGACCTTAGGACTGATCAAGGAGAGCCACTGGAGGCGATAAATCTTTCTACACCCGAAATGATGCCAATCTGTACTGTGCTGGAGAAGCGTAATGGAGTGGTGGTGGGAGCTGAGCTGACCTGCAGTGTGAGGGAAGAGAACAAGGCTCAGAGAGAGAGCTATACTGCTGACTGGCAGAGCGTTAGTCTCAAGACTCAACCTCAAGACAGGTAAGACCAATGAGATCATTATATTATAGGTAAGACCCCATAATATGATAAGTCGCTTTTAAATGAGAGGCAAACATTCACCAGGCTGTGATTCAAAACTTTTTCTTACTCTCATAAAATATGGATTAAGATTGACTTGGAAATTATTCTCATACTAAAAGGTAGTTAAAGGCTAATGAAGTGGGTAAATCACAATGAGGGCTTCCATAGTTTCTAACTTCAACTTTTCTCTGATGCCCACAGGCAGACCATGAACATGAACGATACCTCTCGTAGGGAGACTCTGTCCCGGCAGTGGCAGGCACGCTCACTGAAACAGACCTGCCCCTCTGGTGTCTTTAGGGTGGGCACAGTGGAAAGAGGAGTCAGGGAGCACCAGCTGCTTCCAAAGAGAAACACCCTCCCCTTGCCCATCTTCACCCCTGCAGAGCTGGGTGTCAGGCTGGGACGTGGAGCGCCACACACAGAGGAGGACCTGCAGCCATTTCCCACTCAAGATGGAGTATGCCCCAGCAAGAGGACGGTGGACGAGATCACCAGAGACCTCCCTCCAGTCAAGCCGACCCTCATGGAGTTTGCCAAAGCGCCCAAAGCTCTGGGTCGCTCCATGTCTCAGGAGGCCCAGAGAGGGTGAAAAACGAAAGGACAAAAGAAAAAGAGGGGATGTTAGGGAGAGGCGGGAAGGATGACAGATGGGAAAGAATATTCAATAAGCAGAGCGTGTCAGGAAACATTATGACAAGATGTATATAGATTTACCTCGAGTGACACCTAATACTGTAGAACTTTAGCACTGTAAATGTCACATCTTGTCATTGTTGGCATTTTCTAGTGAGTGGTATTAGAAATGGTTATGAGAAGATATTTGGATTGTGACAGAGAAGCGGGATATGTTCTTAGCTGTGCCATGGGCCAGTCTGTGCATGTGCTGGCCAGCTGGCCTCGCCATATCTGCTAATCTGTGAGTGTGACCCAACAATTGTATGCACTGGTGCACCTTAACCATTTCTGTTGCCCTTTCTTGCGTACTGAAAAGTGCAGTCTTCATAGAGTAAATGGAAGTGTTCAGGATCCATGAATAGGTGGGAAAGTGGAACAAAGGATGGGAAGAGAAAGGGAGAATCAGAGGGGGAAGCAGAGGAACGAGGGGTCAGGAAACATGCCTTAGAGTTGGTTAGCCTCCAGGACTGCCTGCCAGTCTTTCATCTGTGTGGAGGGAACAGAATGCACTGGCAAGATCACACGCTGCAGCTGTAGATATGCGTGTGTCGCTCTCCGTGTGAGTGTTCTGGCACATCTAATCACAGTAACCTAGGAAAACCAGTAACCTATTCTTTCATGCGCATTAACTGATCTACCTTTTTAGTCGAGCGGCAGCTCACATTTATATCTGATAGAGGAACAGCTACTGTAATAGCTTAGAATATATATGGCCGTGTAAATGAATCTGAATTGTGTGTAACAATGCTGAAATATTTTCTTAGACATCTGTTATTTTTACTAATAAAAGTCAAACTGCTCATCAATTCTCTGTCTTTATGTTTGATGCCTCGAGTGCGACATTAGCATAATTTGATTACATTGTGTTTGTGGTACATTAATTATTTTGTTATCACTGTAATACGCTGGATGAAACCGCATTGGTTCGTGAGGTCAGTGGGCTGTGGGTAGAAGAAAAGGAGGGGAAAAAACCCCCATAAATATGCATGCAGCAACCAGAGGCTAAAGCCTAAACAGTTATATGATGTAGTAACAGAACAAAGGGACACACACTGGCAATATGAAAAATGCATTTTAGGAGGCACAGTGATGAGACAAAGATGCAATAAACAGCTGGGTATCCGTCAACTATAATTTAGATAGGAACACATTTTCATAGTGCCCTCCACCCTTAGAACACACCCCACTTTACAGCCCTCATTTATCTTTCATGTGTTTGTTCTCATCACAGAACACACTCATCCCTTCTTAGCGTGCAGAGCTAAAATAGAAGCACTGCCTCACCTCATTTCCAGTCGATCTCTATCTACAATTTACTCAGTCTAACTTATCAATTATTACTCCTGCCACTAGCTGCCCTTTTCTAATAAAACTTAATTCCTCTGCTGGTTATATTTGTCTCTTTAACCCCTTCTGACTCATCGTCTCCCTGTGATAGGCAACGCGTGGCCGTTTGATATTAATAGTTGGGTAAACATTGGCATTGCCCTGGAGACAGGCGAGAGACAGCCACGGAGGCACGTTCTTCCCATTTGAGCTCTTAATCCTAGTGTTTTATCAGAGATTTGGGTGTGCTGGCTTCAGTCTCTATCTGTTTAAATCACCCTCCCACACTGCTGCTGAAACGCTGTGCTAACCACTCAGCACTGTCACAGTACAATCAAGATTTCAAACTCCAAATGAACGAAGGTTTGGAACCTCGAAACAATTTTCAGTGCGTGCCAAGGAATGTGGAAATTGAGATGGCGTGTGTTGTCAGAGACAAATCCACTAAATTGACACTGAGAGTTTTTCCGATGGCTCAGCTGTCTCGGCTGCATGGCTCTCTCTGTATTTGACAAATTTACCCTATCTGCTGCTGCAAGTAAGTTAATGCGAACTTTAAGATTTGGGTCCCACTGGCCACTAAAAACGTATCTTTACGCATGTGTGTGACAAAGATGAAACCTGATCTTTGTGTTTTCTTGCCTGCTTTCTTTTTTTTTATTTTTAAACACATCCTAAATATCTATTTAATGCACCATTTTCATGAACCTTTCACAGCTTTATTAGACATGATCAAACAGTGCTGCACTGCAAAAGATACTTTTTCTAATGTCTCTGGTGGTCTATAGGCCTCAAGCATGCAGAGTCACCTTCGATACTTAAAGCATCTTGCTTGTTGTCTATTTGTCATCCCACTTCAGTGATAGACGTCGTCATGTGTTGCTGCTACCTACTGGATAATTTGGGTAGTGCAGGGCGAACAAACTAGAAGTACAAAAAAGCTTTTTTATTTATTTATCCATCACAAAAGAACAAAAATAAAATGTATATATTTGCAATAAGCAAGAAAACATTAGACAGAAAGATGAAATCACCATACTTGGTGCCCATTACAAAGCACAGCTGCTGAATGCTTAAATGATCACTTTCTCTTCTTCTCTGCTTCTGCCTCAGCGGCACTGTTGTCCTTTTGAAAAAGAACAAAGATAAAACATTGCGCAGATCTAAAGCCTCTGATTAACTCATCTATTCAGCCGTCCTCAATCAACAGCACAATAAGCACGAGCAGTGGCCCCAATCAGTACCTTTCTCATCACAATTACCGTGATGCTTGCTGTTGTCACCTCTTTGTCACGCTGTTTCAAAAGGCCCCCCGTGACATCACTAGTAGACCGTGGTAATTGGCTGTTGGCTGGGTGTTGCTGCGTGGATGGTTTTACCTGCTGCAAGCATCATGCTGGCTTCTGCAGTCCCAGTAGAATTTGGCAGGTAACAATGAAATGGCCTAAACACACATAAAACTGCTTTTGTCCATGCTCACCGGTCACTTTATTAGGTACACCTTGCTACTACCAGGTTTTACCTCCTTCAGGACTGCCTTAATTCATCATGGTGCATATTCAACAAGGTTCCCCCAGAGATTTTGGCCCATGTTGACATGATAGCATCATGCAGTTGCTGCAGATCTGTCAGCTGTGCATTTATCATGCAAACCTCCCATTCCACCTCCCAAACGTGCTCTATTGGACTGAGATTTGGTGACTGTGGAGGCCATTTGAGTGCATTGAAGTCACTGTCATGTCCAGGAAATCAGTTTAAGAGCATTTGAGATTTGTGATATAGTGCATTGTCACGTTGGAAGCAGACATCAGAAGATGGGTACACTGTGGTCTTAAGGTGGTCAGCAGCAATACTCGGGTAGGCTGTCGTTTAAATGGTGCTCATATGGTACTAAGGAGTCCAAAGTGTGCCAAAAAAAATATCGCCCACACCATTACACCGCCACCATTTACAGGGCATGATGATTCTATGTTTTAATGTTGTTTATGCCAAATTCTGACCCTGCAGAAATGATCCTACAGAAATGGAGACTCATCAGACCAGGCAACGTTTTTTGCAAATCTTTGGTAATTCTGTTATCCTATTTTGGTGACCCCATGTAGATTGCACCCTGAGTTTCCTGTTCTTAGCTGACAGGAGTGGCACACAGTGTGGTCTTCTGAAGCTATAGCTTGTCTGCTTCAAGGTACCTTGGTTATAGTGAGTGGTTATTTTAGTTACTGTTGCCTTCCTGTCAGCTGGAAGCAGTCTGGCCTTTGACCTCTGGCATCAACAAGTCATTTTCACACAGAGATTTGGTGTTTGACCCCACCCACCTCCCTACTTACCCATAAATCAGTTTTCTTAGGTTTGCTGACACTACTCAGGGCTCAAAAGTGGACTAACCTTTTCAAGCCCTTCCAACACAAAGACAACCAAAGTTCATCAAAACATCCTCCCCGTTAATTATGAGATTTCGAAGATGTCTGGTTATTAGCAAATCAAAACACACACAGGAATGCAACTGAAGTATATCCAGCACACTGAAATACTCAGATCAGTCTGTCTGGCATCAAGAACCATGCCATGTTCAAAGTCACTTAAATCACCTGTATTCCCCATTCTGATGCTTATTTTTTTGAATTTCAGCAGGACGTCTTGACCATGTCTACGTGCCTAAATGCATCAAGTTGTTGCCATGGGATTGGCTGATTGTACAGTAAGGTATTTGCATTAAAAAGCAGTTGAACAGGTGTACCTAAAAAATGACTAATGAGTTTAAGATATCAAAAGTAAAAAAAAAAATCTACTAGATCACACATACATCCTCTTAAATATATGTCATCCAAATTTGCAGAAACAGCCACTATCATTTCCAAATTATGAGCGCATTTGAGCTTTGTAGGAATGATTTTCCTGAACAAATACACTTTTTGAAAGCCTTTCACACAGTGGGCCTGTGTCTGAAAAAAGTACTTTGAGTTTAATTAAAATCTTCCATTTGCTCTGTCTGTGTAAAATAAACGTTGGTTCCTCTTGTGAAAACTTCTCAGCCTGCTGGCAGATAATGATTTGATGCAAAAAGAGCGCAATGAAAATGAATCTGATCGCTCTATGTCTCTATGAGTTTTAAAGTTTCATCTGATCGTTAATACTGTGCACTAGCGATAATGAGTTGTCATATTAAATGTAATGGACATCACCCATCTCTGTGTTGCAGAGAAAGGGTCCAATTTTTTTTTTGGAGTTTTCTTCACAGTCCTGAGTGGCCCGAGGCAGCAGTCATGCTGGGCAGAACGTATACTGGGCAGGCTAGTAATAGTGATGGTGCATCTGTGGGTCGACCTCATTCTCTTGAATTATAAGCAAGTCTCCGGGAACCTGACAAAGCGAGGGAGAAAAACAGCCCAGCTTAATTTTTCACTGCTAGAATCTGGTCATAGCAAAGTTTTCACTGTTAAAGTTTCAGTTCAGTAACCTTGAAAATTACTGCAGTCATTTTTATGTTGTTCTATGGTATTGTATTTCAGTCATTTTCATCAGTTCTCCACTCATTTTTTTTAAACTTCTTTTTCTCTGTTTTTGAATGCACACCTAAAAGTAGACACATTTCAATTTTAAATGACTACCTTATGATATACAGGTGAATGCCTCCTCAGCAGTGCTGCTCCCTGAAACTGGACCTGCATGCTCACATCAGCTGAACTAACATGCTGACAATGTAAATGGTTCGATGATTTTCAGCAGATAAAATGTTTCCCTTGTTCATCCATGTAGGTCTAGCACTGAACACAACATAGTTTTTTTTAATGAAATGATCATGCTAGATGAATTGCTACAAGATTATATTACAATTGATCCACTAGATCCTAAATCTGTGCACCAAATTTTATAGCAAACTACTGAGAAAGCTTGAGAGGGTTCAATAGAGAGGAAAGGGCTCCAAAATGTGTTTAACCTGTCAGCCTTGTAGTGGATCACCAACCTCAGCAGAATTCATTTTCTGGAGACTGACAATGCCTCTTTTTAAATTCCAGGGTTTTGCATAAAGTATATTTCTGAGAAACTTCAATCTGAACCAAAGCAGTGACCAGTTTTTCAAGCCATCCTACACAGAATGCGTAAAAATTGTCTCTTAAATGAACAGAAACTGTAATCTTTGAATCCAGGTGTTTTCTCCTGAATATACAGCATTGCCGCAGGTGTATAAAATCAAGCACCTAGCTCTGCAGTGTGCCTTTACAAATATTTGTGAAACAAACAAACAAAAAATCTAATCTGAGGAACTCACTGAATTTGAGTGTGGTACTGTGACAGCACGCCACCACTGCAGCAAGGCACTTTGTGAAATTTATTCCCTGCTAGATATTCTACGATCAGCTGTAAGCGGTGTTATTGCAAAATGAAAATATTCAGGAACCACGGAAACTCAGCCACGAAGTGTCGGGCCACGTAACGTTACCGAGCAGGGTCACCGAGCGGCGCGCAGTGCGTAAAAGTCGCCAACACTCTGCTCACACGTTGTCCATGTAGTGTAGCTTCAGTTCTTTTAATGAGCTCAACAAACTATTTAGTCTGGAACTCCGTTTAAAATTTTCATGGATTCAACA
This sequence comes from Cichlasoma orientale, assembly GCA_034780415.1. Lineage (NCBI taxonomy): Eukaryota > Metazoa > Chordata > Actinopteri > Cichliformes > Cichlidae > Cichlasoma > Cichlasoma orientale. The sequence continues at coordinate 33,707 of JAVDPK010001241.1, forward strand.
AATGTACATTTAAAGATACACTCTGATGTTAACAATTTAGAAAAATGGTACATTTCAGTCTATAATATCATGAAATATCAGTTTTAGTGTTTCCATAATATGTGGAATCAGGGATATAAAGTGAAGTGGGATGAAAGGCTTTTACTCTGAAATGAAATTAAGTTAAAAGCATTCAGCTTTATAATCCTAATTTATCAGCATATCTCAAAATGCGATGAGGGTTTGAAAGGTGACCCAGTTTAATGTGGTTTTAGATTTCATCATAGTAAAGACCATATTATTTTTTGACTCCCTTCTTTATTTCTAATTAGAATTTCAATTGTTTTGCAATAATCAAATATAATCTGATCTAGAAAAGAAACTGGTCTGAGGAACAAAAGAAGAGCTGGGAGCCTCTTAGATCATGCTGTTCACAATGACCTGATGCATTTGGGTCCTCATCAGCTCTACATGATCTGCACAAATTTTCACTTTTGTCTCGTCTTTGGGTTTAAACGATGTTTTTCTAGTTCTGTACATGTAAACAAACTAACAATATACATATTTTTGAACATATTACATATTATAAACACACATAATGCCAGTTACTAGTGGTTTTCATTTAGGCTTTAAATTTTTTTTCACTTCAAAAATTGCCTATAAAAATGGTAAAAAAAAAATTTAGTTAAAAGAAAAAGTAAGAATAAATTGATGTATTTGATGTAAAAATTCCACAAAAGTAAAGTTTGACAGGAATAATTTTCTACTTTCTACATTTTCTCTTGTTTTCCAATAAAAAGAGACAAAATAAACACTTGCTCATTAAAGACAAACATCGTGTTATTAATATCGTGTTATTAATATCACTTACTCACGCACGGACACACACATACATCACCATCTGAAGGTTGTTCGACTGTCTTCTCCATTTTATCAGCCTGCTATTCTGCTCTCCTCCCTCAGGGTGACTCAGTGATTAACCCACATTGTATCAAGCAGAGGTGGTCATTGTGAGGTGCCAAGCTCAATTTTTTTTCACCCTCTTGTCACTCAATATTTGTTCAGCAAAGATTCACCCCACTAAATTATTTAAAGCCTGGCCAGCGACATAAAAAGTCAGCTGAAGTTGCCGTCATTGTGTGCTGCGACTATTGGTTTAAGCAATATTTGTCACCTCAATAAATTATGCAATTCTTGTCTTTTTTTTTTTTTTCCGAAGCACAATGATGCAACTTTCAGAAACTTGGAAAACTGTGCGATAACTCACCCTCTTCAGAGGATTAAGTTGTTTTTTTTTACACAGTAAATAATGTAGCAATGATATCAGCTAATGTAACTCCGAGGACTGCTCATGCAAGGAAAACGTGGCTCACGTGAAACAGAAGCCGGCTGGTTGAGTTCAGCGCACGTGTGGTCATTTTTTTCAAATATAACAACTCGTAATTGTGTGTGTGGTAAAATTGCTTTATCACTTTCTTTTTTTTTCATCCATATAAAAAATCATTTGGGTTTTAAATTCATTGTTTTGTCTTCTGCTACCTTCATAAAAATAAATGATTGTGCATTTGACATTCAGCACATGTTCAGAATAAGAGATCCATGTTAATAACCCAGAATTGTACCTCACCATGAAACGAAAGAAAATGAGCTAAACAAATTTACATGTCACCATGGCAACTAGAAATATTAATGTTAATGGCAGAACTGACATAATTATAGCATCCATCAAACATAACAAAGAAGAGTGTCCAATCTCAGATAATCAGCACCCTGCCTATGGTTCATGCCTCGCTCCTGCAGCAGACGTCGTGTGATCCATGAGCAGAAAACTTGTCGAGATAAAACTGTGATGAATTTCTTTATTCATCTAAGCCTGGCCCAGGCTTCTCAATGAATGTTCCCTTAAGCTTAAAATCTGCTGCCGTCATGCCAGTACTAACACACTCTGTCATGATCGCAGACAATTCAGACCCAAAACGCAGACTCCGAGACAGATTTTAATTAACAAAATCCAACCCTTATTTAAGTGAGGCAGCAGGTCCAGATAGCTGATGAAAAACAGAGTAAAATTTGCCAAACAGGAACACACGGAGAACACACAGGCTGACGAGCAGTACTGTTTATTGATTGCAACAAAGAACTAGGGAAAACTGGGGGCTTGAATATACGCATGAGGCAATCAGGGAGAGTGGACACAGCTGGGGAAAACAAGACACAGGTGAACAGAATCAAACTAACAAGCAGTGATGTCAGTAACGCGTTAATTAGTAACGCGTTACTCTAATCTGACTACTTTTTATCGGTAACGAGTAATCTAACGCGGGGATGCGGTTCAGCACCTAGCTGAGTGATGACTGGCAACAACCTGCCGCTTAACACCAAGAAGACCACAGAGATCATTGTGGACCTCAGAACTAATAGCCATGCAGACACACACCTCTCTGCAATGGTAGTAGAACGTGCATTGATTTTACCCACCCCCCGAACTCCTCTACCATGTTCAAAAAGCACGTCAGAGACTCCTGGGAAGCTCCTGGAAAACTTTGACCTTTAACCTACTTCTGGAATTCTACCTTTGCACTATTGGGAGCATTCTCACCAACTGTGTCTCACTACGGTGCGATTGCACTGCAGCAGTTCAAAAAGCACTCCGACTGGTGCTGAAAACTGTCCAACGGATCACTGGCATCCATTTGCCCACCATTAAGAGCATTTATCAAAAATGCTTCCTTGGCGGGGCAAAAAGCATCATCAGGGATGCACGCCTTCCTGATCGTGCTCTTTTTAATCTCACTCCAGCTGTCAGGTGCTGCAGGAGCCTCTGCTCCTCTGCACGCTGTACATTCTGTAGTTGAATTGTACATGAAACTTGTACTGCTTGGCAGTCATTACAACTATTTCCAAAAATTCCAGAACATCTTGACATTTTTGGAACACTCCATCAGTCACCGGTCACAAACAGTGGCTCCCGGAAGAAAATGTTGCCCTCAGATCTATGGACTAAATGACACTGACTTCTAAATCATTTCAGTTTTCTGAATGATACCTTTGTGAGCTGTTATGAAGCGTGACTGCAGGAGCACTTAAACATAAAACTTGAACACAAACTCATGCACAGACATTTTATACAGTTGTTCAAACTCAAGAGCAGACCATAAATAATATATTTGAGTCCTTGCTAGCAAGACCCGTGATGTGACAGGCAGGCAAGAACAGTAGCGAGTGTGAAATGTTGAGATTTAGTTTGGGCTTGGTGACAGTGTGCCATACCCTTCTTGACGTGACCACCGGAGCCTAATGGAAGGAGCATCATGGGAGGCATCATGGTCTCTGGGAGCTGCTGTGGGATGGTGGTGGTGGAGGTGGGCTGAGGAGCCTGGGGAGGACAGATGGGACTGTAATGAGGCTCTCTGCCTGAAGGCACAATGGCTGAGAATAAAATGCAGTATGCACCTATACAAGAGATGAAGTTCCACTCAATGACAAGAAGAAAAAAACATAATCGAGGGTTTATAATTTCCAACACAATGAGCTTGTTAAACATTAGTCCTTCAAACAGGATTTGATTGTATTAAGATGTAAAACTCAATCCTGGTAACAGAGGTTTGATCTACGCAGATGAAGAGCTTTGACAGCGAACGATGCTGAATTCAAATAATGCACATTTACAGGAAGCATCTAAAAAGCACATGGATCACACAGCTGACAAAAATCCATCTAATCCCAACGTGAGAGCTCACAAGCTCCTCGCTCTGTAATTCTAACTTGTTTACTGAAGTACGGAAGCACACAGTGGCAGGTTGCCAGGGAGCCAAAACACAAAATACACATATGTGCATACATGCACTCACCCACCCACACACACGCGCACGCACACACACACACACACACACACACACACACACACACACACACACACACACACACACACAC
>JAVDPK010001241.1:44956-78680 GCA_034780415.1 Cichlasoma orientale
TGTGTGTGTGTGTGTGTGTGTGTGTGTGTGTGTGTGTGTGTGTGTGTGTGTGTGTGTGTGAGAGAGAGAGAGAGAGATGGAGAGAAACATTGCTGTGGGTGCTGAAAAGAATGAGACGGTTTTATTGTTTGTTGTTCATTTGCCTGCACATAATAGGCTGATTTAAAATTTCATGAGTCTGAATGTAAGGACTGCCGGTTCCCCGCTGAATCGCATGTGGCACAGTTTCCATGGGGTGATGTGGGGAAAAGGAGCACGTCTGTTTGTCAGTAAATCCGCACCTTTGTGCGTGGACGCCTGTGAGTTTACGCTGCATCTCTCATTTTTTCTGAAATTCCACTGGTTTCGATGGACTCGAGAGGTCACGCGACGTCCTTTGAAATGATTGCCAAGTCATACTTTTTCTATTATGTACAGGCACCTAAGGGAGAGCGAGAGAGAGAGAAAAGAGTGTTTACATCCACCTGTGTGAGATATGAGATATCATTCCCATTCCTCATCTTCATTGCACGTATTATTACTTCCTCCTTTGAATACAGCACATCCCATTAGAAACAGATTGAATGGGTCCGTGAAAGGCCACTTCATCCTTGTGGGACTTGTGTCGGCATAGAAAGCAGATCTTTTGTGTGTCTTGCGCCCTAATCAAAAATACGGAGGGAATTAAAAATGGCTATCTATGCAGCGTCTCTCACGCTGACAAATAGACGGCAGAACGAGACACTTTCACAAAGATTTCAAAAAGCTTCTCACTCAGAGGCGGGCTTCGTGTGAGAGCTATTTTTGTTATGGTTAAGTGTCGAATGACATAGCCGGTTTAATCACCTTTATTCCTGTCATGAGTTCAGAACAACGTTCATTATTTTTCGTGAGGTCTGTGTTGTAAAAGGTCAGCGGTGACGCTTCTTGACAGGCAAACGCACACTTATGGAGGGGTATCTTGAAACACAACAAACCTGCACAAGTGCACACGTGTTGATTGGGGTGAAGGGATAACATGCTAATGTGTTGTTCCTGCACATTAGCCTTTTAATATCCTCTTCATGCACTTGTTATAATTAACCATGCCTCAACCTTAGCTAACTCACAATCATAATTATGTTTCCATGTCATGAAGTCCAACCTGCAGGCCCGGAAACAGTCCTCTAAACAATACACCAAATTTATCTCAGCCCTTTCAGGTGAATCGTCATGAAGACGCACGTTGACAACAGATTGCAGAAACATGGGTTTTGCTCTGTGGTAACTCTTTAGCATATGCCTCAGTGATAGTGGGTGACTGGTAGTGCTCATAATGTGACAATTCACAGTGGGTCTTTGGCAAGAAGGTGAGTAATTTTAATTGGCATTCAGCCAAGTCAAGAGAAGAGGCATTTATGTGAGACCGTTACAAGACTTACGCAGAAGATTCAAGGAAAAGGGATGTCCTTTGAACTGTTCAGTGTTAGAACTGCACAGCTACTGGCTTGAAAATTTCTGCAAATGAACAGAATTTGTAAGCTGTTATTTTCACACACACACACACACAGGCCAAGTAATGATTACTGAGTGTGCAATGTAAGTGACATATTACTGCTTATTCACACTATTTGTGTCACCTTCTTGCTGTCTGTACACATGAAAACCTTACAGGTCATTTGTCTGTACTCTTCTCACGCAAGCTATACGATTGTTTCTTTAACTGGTGCACCTATTTTTCTCTCCGCAAGAAATAAAGCGCAGATATGTCTTTTACAAAAGAACTAAAACGTAGGTTTGAATAAAACCCACTTGTTGCTGTGGTTCCCACAGTAGAGCAACCGCACAGTTAAGGCTATGGGGAGGTTTGAAATAGGAAACAGGTCCTTTTTAAAAATAAATAAATATAAATTAATTAGTAATAAACTCATGGCTCAGTTAATGGAACAGAAGGCTCCTGTGTTACCTTGCCAGTGGTTTGTTGAAACCATCAGTTGCACCCAAGTCCACATTATGCAAGTTTCATCAAAACTCACACAGGAGATTTTTTTTTTCAGTGTGTGACTTCTTGTACAATAGTTAAGATCTAAATGAGAAATAATATTCACTCTAAAAATAGCACACATATTTCCTTGTTTCCAGCAGACATTTATGGGAACAATACCAGAAAAAAATGAGATTATTTTTCCCCAGACGATTGATTACATTACGGGCTGTGAGAAATTCTCTCTACTAAATGAATGCACTGAAGTTTAATCATGTGACCTCCTGTTTAGATAGTTTGGATACACCACATACTGCAGTTACCTGTCTCTAACAAAAACATGACACTGATCCATGTAAAGTTTATCATTAATCATTTATTCTTCCATATTAATTTCTCTCTTCTATATTTTATAATTGTTGTGGTCATCTGAATCTGTACTATTGCATCTCCAAATATTTAAATACAGTGTGTTTTTCATTTTGTGTCTGAGATATGTGTGTGTGGGGTTGTTCTTAGCCACTAAAGTCTAATTATCTAATGAGTTTTATTAATTCATGGTGTTTGTCTGAGATACTTTTGTCAGAGTTTGATGGTCTGTTGCACATTCTGTCCTGCGTGCATGGTCAATGGACACAGGTGTGAATGCATGGGTGTGTTTGTAAGGATTCATCTACCCCAGCTCTCCTAACAAGTACTGAAATAATAATGAGAACATTAGTTGCTTCAGAGTGGGGTACATCAGAGAGAAGGGGGAGGAGATGCATATACACATAAGAAAGAGAAGGCAAATTGAACCAGCGTTAAAAGTGCCCCTATATCAGGATATCACTGTGTTAATATAATGCTTTTATTTTGGAAATAATCAATAATCTGATGAGATGTAAAAGGAAAGAAAGGTTATTCCACAAGTCTGATAAGATTTGAGTTAAAAACAAATTTAAAAAGAAGCCCATAAAGGTTCTTCAGAGATCCATGTGGCACTGAATTAATCATAACTGAGTTTTATGGTGAAAGGCTGAAAAGAAAAAATTACTTCAAAATGCAATTACATGAGAAATGCCTTTGCAGCCTTTTCTTCTGAAACACATTCTGCCTAAAAACAACTGAATAACACAAAATACGCAATGAATTACGAGGTGACAAAGCTTAAGATAGTCATTACAACTTTTTACTTGCATGCCAAAATTTCAAGTTTTTGGTACAAAATAAGTCATGCAGCATCAATGATTCCAAAGTGCAAAACAGATCTAAAGTCACTTTACAGATCGATTAGCGAGCATGCCAAGTAGGACCAGAATCACTCCATAAAGCTGTAACGAAGTTTGTTGAAAACCAGAAAGGATTTTCATACTCAGAGGGCATCAAACGAGAAAGAAAGAAAGAAAGAAAGAAAGAAAGAAAGAAAGAAAGAAAGAAAGAAAATTGTATAGAGAATACCCACACACATATCCATCACGTCCACGGAGTACACTGGCAGGCGTGAAACTATTAAAAAAAAATCACAATCATGCCTTTGGACAGTTTTTAACAATTAGAAATTTACAAAAACAAAACAAAAATCAAAACAAAATAAAAATGAGGTAACAGCTTGTAAACATTTTTGTCACTTTGTTCAAGTTGGCACTGATAAATTCACTCAAAATATTCAACAGATCGGCCCACGTGTAAACAACTGCCCGTGTTTTACGCACAAACTTTACGCACAAACATTGGTCGGTGGACTACTTCTCTGTAGTCATTTTTTTTCTTGAATAAATGTCATGTTTTTGCATATCTTAGTCACAAGGACACACTTTGATGAGTACATGCAGATGCAGATCTTGATCTGCTGTTGGAAATGTGCAACAGATCTCCATACCGGTTCTCCATCTCCGTGAACTAGCTGAGCCCGATCATGACAGTTTCCACGTCTTTGGAGGGTCTTCGGTCCCTTACCAGAAAGTTGATCATACTTTCCGATTTTATCATCAAGTTGCACCCGAGAAAAAATACACCGAACACGACAGTGAGCGACAACACGCACAGCACTGCGATTTGCACCACGCGCATGACGAAGAGTTTGCGCTCGTCTTGCAGCAGCACCAGGGACCCTCCGCCGTCGCCGGTCACCACGCTATCGGTTGCGTTGCTCGAGTACGTAGCCAGGGTCCCGGCGAGGCTCTGACTGCCGTTAAACATCGCGTCCTGGGTCATGTTGAAGAGGGAAACATTCATGTTTCGTTGTGGCTTGTCACCAACAAAGTACGCGACTCCAGCTCGTAGGCAGATAGTCTCACCGCAAAATCTGGACTCCAAGCGAAACTTAGCGTCATATAACTATTCAGACAAGAAATGAGAGGAAGGTAATGGGAAACAGCAAGCTTTTGAAGTCCAGGTCTGCCGCCAAACATCGAGGTTTGTCAAAGCTTCGGTGCGTAATGACCACATCCACATCACCGGACTGCTACAGTCAGAGAGTGTCGCATCAGGTAAAAACACACCTAAGGCAAGTTTCTTTAATTCAGAGTCCAAGTTTCTCTAATTCTTGGTGGGTCTTCTGTACAGGAAGCAAAGTGCAAAACGGTCTTTCCCTCTGGTGTATTAAGAGACACTCCCTGCGCGCCCGAGCTCGCCTGCGAGCGCTTCCTTTCACTGTGCCAAATCTCTCGTGCCTTTTAAAGTGATGATGAATTCCCTGTGGACCACACCACCGCTCCTCAATAGAGGATGTGGTCAGGAGGCCTTCAGTAAATCGCTGTTACAGATACAAAAAAAACAAGAAAGAAGGAAAGAAACAATTTTCTCTATTTGTGTTTATGCTTCACTGTCACCTGTTTCTAACTCATTTTTATTGTTTTCCCCTTTTTAGTTTTATCTGAATAGGCTTATGAAATGCTTCTTATGAAAGCATTTAAATCATTTTAAATCTGTAAACATTATGTTTAGTGAGATTTAATCCAAACAGTTGATTGTCATCTACACTGAAAAAAACTGAGCGATGTTAATCGAGTCAAATTGTTTGTTTGTTTTCTGAGGAAGATGTGACCGTGGCTTAGGAGGTGTGAGAGGGAGCGGTATTCGCAAGCTGTAACTTGGAAATGAAGACTTGAACTAATAAACTATGATTGAACCACGGGAGAATGAATCTGAAATAGTTTCTCTGTGTTCTCCTCCAGGCTGCTGCTGAAATTACATTTCTGAGCTCATATTTATTGGAATCTGTTATTCAAATATTACTCTGTCTTTCAGGTGTAAACTGTTGGCGGCATGAGACAGAAATGAGAGCGTTCGTGCAAATATACCAGTTAAAGATTTGTTAATGTACTGGAGTATCTTTCTATATACAGTATTAATGATGCTATCCTCCTGCACTCATGCGCACATAATGTGAGTTTTCAGTTTATTCAGTGTCCTTGAAATCTATGACAATATTTGTGCAAATGCTTATGGAACTGTAAGACTTTTAAACACAAATGAACCTTTTAAAAAAAACCTCAGAAAAGAGGTAGTATAACCAAAGTAGAGACTATTAAACTGCTAATTTAAAATTTATTATCTCACAGCCGCCAAAACTTCCTTAAACGACTGATATATAACACAGTTGTGCTTAAGCACAATGGAACTTAAAAGCAAAGGTTTTTCTGCTTCATTCTAATACCTCACTTGTATGGATCTGAGATAACAGTGATGCATTTCAGCAGATTAATATAAAAAAAAAATCCCACCCATCATAAAACTCCCCAAGACTTGTGTGCAGAGCCTGTCAGATTAATCTCCTGTTTGTCTAAAAACAAAGGCCATGAAATTCAATTTAGGGTGCTCCTGATTTCTGGGTAAGCAGCTTTCAGCTGCCAGCCGACAAGCATGTGTACAAACAATGATTCGCTCCATCACAAATACTTCCCGTGAGCCTGGAGGTGCTTTACTTTCAGATAATTTATTAATGGATGACAACAGAATAACAATAAGTAGTTTTTTGTGTACAGTGAGATCAAATCATCTCATTAGCCCTTCGATTTGGTTGCCGCAAATTGATTGCCGGCGTGTAAATCAGTGCTGAGCAATCTGACTTTGTTCCATTATTCACTTTAGTGTGATTATAGAAAGTAACTTGTACTTACACCTAATCTCTCTGTCAACATGTAAATCCGTCACTACAGTTCAAACCTAGCAATGCTTCCTTGAGGCTTTAAACTACAAAACTTCAAAGAATGTGCAAATGAGGGAAAAGTAGTTGCGAAATCGACGGGAAGAAACTTCAGTGAACATATTATTCTTTTGACTAATTAGCGAATCGTGGCGCACGAGAACAATGAACTTGTCGTGTCGAAATTAAGTGGGTTTTTCAAGACGTTTTTCACTTTAGAAGCTTCTTCAACTTCACAAACCTGTTGCTCATTTAAACTTCAGACTCTGTGGAGCATCAGAGGGTTTCCTGTGAATGCCTCCGATTTCATTGATGCACAAGTCACAGGAAGAGATGTAACTGGAGGTTATTGTTAGTATAACTGTAGATGAAAATATATTCATATTAGAATGCATACATGAATGTGAGTGCCTGACTTGTTCCTAAGCAACAGTAGACCTGTGAGCCCAGTGACAGATGGTTGGTGAAGTTATTTTGGTTTAGAGGAGAAAGCGAGGGAGCGGGCGATGAGGTGCCTGGACGGAGGAGGGGGGGGGGGTGTTTCCACTTAACATGAGGGAATTGGCAGCCTAGCAACACAAACTAAGTGAAGACATCCCTAGCAACAAAGATTTGGTGTTTGACCCCACCCACCTCCCTACTGCTCCTTAACCATACATCATTTTTGTTTGGGTTGCCGACACCGGGCCTGACGCTACTCAGGGCTCAAAAGTGGACTCACCTTTTCAAGCCCTTCCAACACAAAGATAACCAAAGTTCATCAAAAGCATCCTCCCCATTAATTATGAGATTTCTACGATGTCCGGTTATTAGCAAATCAAAACACACACGCAGGAATGCAACTGAAGTATATCCGGCACACCAAGGGTCGCGCTGGGTGCACTGAAAAAAAAAAATCCAAAGGATGTGATGTCACTCCCAGTGCTTTGCCTCAATGCCTCTCTTCCGCTCTCCTACAGCACCAGTAGTGACCAACACTAGCTAACTGTACCTTTAAAAAGCCTAATGACTACTGTCACCACTTCACTTTATATTATAAATTGTGACCACCTCACTGGAAAAGCGGGTCAGCATCAGCAGGATGATAAATACCATCTTCAGTGGATAAGGTCAGCCAATTCATCCAAACTCACTCAGGACTGATCTGGCTGTTAATCTGAAATTACTTTATCAGCTAATGGGGTAAAATCAAATTCCTGCAGTGTAGCAAAGTTACAGCTATATGGCTGGTGATCTGGTGACAGCGGAGACCATACAGTGAACTCATTGTCAAGTTCAAGAAACCAGTTTGAGATGATTTGAGATTTGTGACACGGTGTGTTGTCCTGCAGGAAGCAGCCACTAGAAGACTCTGACTCTGCAGTCATGTCTGTGGTCAGCAACAATACACACACAGGCTGTGGTGTTTAGACAATGCTCAGATGGTACTAAGCGTGCCAAGAAAATACCCCCACGCCACACACCACCACAGCCATGAACTGCTGATACAAGGCAGGATGGATCCATGTTTTTGTGTTATTTATACCAAATTCTGACCCTATCATCAGAATGTTGCAGCAGAAATGAGGACTCATCAGAGCAGGAAACATGTTTCCAGTTTTCTATCGTCCAATTTTGGTGAGCCCGTGAGAATTGCAGCCTCAGCTTCCTGTACTTATTTAACAGCAGTGGCAGCAAGCGTGGTCTTCTGCTTCAAGGTTGGACATGTCGTGCATTCAGAGATGCGCATCTGGATACACTGGTTGTCATTTAAAGTCACTTAAATCACCTTTCTTCCTCATTCTGATGCTCGGTTTGAACTTCAGCGGGTCGTCTTGACCATGTTTCTACCGTGTGTTTGGCTGATTAGACGTTTGCGTTCATGATCGATCGAACAGCTGCACCTCACAGAGCGATCAGCGAGTCAAAGCACGACATAAAACAAGGCAACAGTACATATAACAGTAGAGGACTGTCTTGGGTAGCCTGTTTCTCTTCACTACTTTGGCTCATAGCAAGTGAGCACACACACTGCAAGCTGGTTCATTAATAACATTAGTTTTACACAGGGAACCTTTAAGGAGTTGGTCACCTATAAGACTCATAATCACATAATTATACACTGATACAAATGAGCTGGATTCCTACCTCACACAAAGCATTCATCAATCATTAAAGTTATTTTAAGAACATCGCGACTTCTCTGCTTGATTTACAAGTGGACGTTGCTCTCGCTAAGAGCATGTGCTGTCTGTTTGAATCTGTTTATTTGAGCTACAGATGGCAGAATTTACAAATGTAATTTAAGAAATTCCTGCTCCGTTTCTCCTGTGCAGACATCTCATGCTCTCAGATGCCACCCGTTAACCTCATTTCCACTTAGACACCTCAGTAAGCAGGCTACCATGATGTGTCTCAGCATTTCTCCCCCTTTACTCCCGACATTCAGCCGCTTTGTCATCTTCGTTCTTTCAAACTCTTTCTTTCCAGCTGTCTCTATATGTAACAGCAGGCCACATTAGAGTTCCCACGGTTCTGAAGTTTTAAAAAAACAAGAACAGAACCCCCCCCCTTTTCCATTTCTCCATCCCTCGTGTGTTCTCAGTTGAATGTTTATGTATTTATTTTTACTTTTTCACATATAAACTATCATACCCTGGGAAGCAAATGTAAGCTTCAGATCCAGAGGAGCTAGTGTAGGAGGAAGATCAGATAGCAAAAGCTTCACAACGCAAATACACATTGTTGTCCCCATGTCAGAGACTGCGGGGCGTATTTCATAAGCCAGCTTGAGGAAAAACTCATATCTCCCCTCCCATTTGACCCACCCACCTGCCAACTAAACCCAGCAAAGCAGGAAAGGGTAAGCTGGGTGCAGCTAACTAAAAACTGATTTTGTCCGAGTGTGATTGTGTTTGGATATTGGTCCTGCGCGACAGCGTTCTCAGATTCAGTGAAAAGCTTAAAGGGCTCCGGATAGATCTATAACATAGGTCAGAACCCCTCCACCCCCTTTCTTCCTCCTGCTCCACTCCTTGCTTCGTGTTCGGTCTTAATTGGCTGCCATCTGACCCAGTCGGCAGCTTTTTATTCAGGACAACTGGCGCTATGCTCGTCCCAAAATGTCACTCATCTGTGGGTGCAATCTCCACAGATGGCTTTGGAGCCAATAGATCCAAATCAGTCAATATTGAAGAGGGGTTTTCATTCCCCACAGTGCATTACCTGTACCATCCACCCACACCTACAGCTTAATGCCTGTAGAACAGTTGACTATTATAGCTTTTCTACTTATTTCTCTATTTCTGTCATTTCTTCTAGTGGCAATTCTTGGACACTGATAGCAGTAACTTAGCAACCAGACAGAGATTAAGAACAGGACACGGGGATAAAGATTCAATAAATGGACAAATGTACAGATAAGAAGCATTGTCTGCTTCTGCAATACATAAAAACACCACCACCACAAATGTCCCAGGGTTGATTTCTGCAAGGAAATCATAGCTTTCTTCTCATTTTATTTTATTTTAAATATGTTATTTATTTCTTTGTGCTATTGTTTTAGAAGCTGGTGCATGTCCATGTGCTCCAACATTTACTGGAATGAGAAGAGGTCTTCTGTGGTGTGGATTTGTGAGACTGGGGAAAGAGCGCTTAGCCACAATGTCTCTAGTGAATTTATATTAATAGCTTGAAGCAAACCCAGACTTTAAAACTAAAACTAGGAATGCCTGCTGATAGCAGCCACTTGTTTAATAACATGTCTATTACTCCATCCTTTATTGCTATATTTTCCATTCTATGGATTCTATAAAATCTTGCGTTTTGTATGTCATGTGTTTCCTTTAAATTATTATTTTGAGGAAGTTTTGCCAGCTTCACAAATCACACTTGTTGATCACGTGTGGATTGTCGTATGCTGTACTCCTTTCAGTCCAGTAGAGGGCAGGGTGGCATGCAAAGCACTTTACATTTAATAGGATTTAACAGTCGCCTTAATTATTTACATGCAAAGCGACACAAATCACCAGCTGAGGTCAAAGCATGAAGCGAGCTCTATTTAATCCCAGGTCTCTCCTGAGTCAAGTTTAAACATTTAGACTGCCACTGCAGATCAGGTTTCTTACTAAATCTAAGCATTTGTAATCTATGTTGTAGGCTCACACTCACATGTGATAAAATTATGCATTAATGCTGATGGTTACTCTTTCTATAGGTAGGCAATTTGTGCAAAAACGTGGCAACTCGTAGTGTAAAATAATCCATCCACTGGTTGGAGTTTTGCGGACGTAATTTTGGTACCTTAAAAAAAAAAAAAAGGTACGAAAAGGTAGAAAAAGTATCAGTTTTAGTCTGATGAGTCACTTTTCTGTGCTTGTGCAAAAGGAAGAGCGATTTCTCACTCATTATTTTTGTAATCCCGCAAGTAAACCAGTAGCAGGTATCAAACCACTAAGCGGCCAGTCTCGACATGTCGCGCTACAAATGTTGCACACGCAGTGGACGAGAGTTTATTACAGTATTAGGCGGTGGGCTATGACCCAACATGCAGAATGAGGAAGCGCTAAGTTGCGAATAAAACGAGCCCACAGTGAACACGAGTGAAAACGACTCACTCACAGGTCCCGGCTCATTTACTGTCCAGTCATGGGAACTTTACCGGACCGTCTGGCGATACTGTTTCTCCTTTTGTCCGCATTATCAAACGTCTGTGGTAAGATAATATTATTATTCAAACTTTTAAAACTTTCACCTGCCGAGGCGACCTTTCATCCCGCGTCTTGGAAGGTGCCGCATTCAGTGTAGCATAAAGTAGGCACATATGCTTGTGATCGCAGTTATTTAATAACTTGTGATTTTCTTAAAGGAAAAAAAAAATAATTCTCCGCTGAGTGGCTTGAATGAGCGGACACTGTAGTTTAGCGGCTGTAATTGCGCTGTTTGGTTGGAGCCTCTCCTTATAAGGGAGTGAAAAAAGTCGGGATGTGTCTCCCATTACCAGGTGACCTCCACTGGCTCCCTGGTACTCTACATTAAAATGATCATTACTTTAACTTAATTGATGGATAAGTGTTTTCCTTTTGGTTTTTCTCGTCATCGGTTAACTTTAAAATAGCTTAAATAGCTCAGCAGTCTGTTTAACCTTTGACTTGTATATCATTTTTATTCTGCACAAAAGAAAGCAAACCAATAAATAAACTCAAGTACTGTTAATGAAAAACAATACACTGTCAGGTGGTATCAATGTAAGTGTTCTCACTTTGACTATACCACGTGATTTGGGAAGTGATGTGGATTTAAAAACTAAATGAACTTAGATCATGTTTTCATGTATTCTCTCAGACTGTATTTTAACTCACATTTAATAAATGTAACACTGGTGAGCAATGTTCAATGTTACTCTTTAGTCGGCCACACCCACAGGCCTCACAAGATAACAAAGGGAGTGGGCTTAATTTTCTTTTGACGCTATAAATTATAGTGTTGCGTGTGTTTTTACATTTGTCTGGGTGTAGTTTTCGCAGATTCCAACATATGCACATCACGAGGGGTCACAACATGTCACCAGTGTCTGGCTGTTCACCCGAGCTGTGCGTGGTGCTCTCAGGAGGTAAAAACACACACACACGCACGCAGAGTCGCTACTCACGCCTCCCCCTCATCGCTCAGTGAAGCAAGTTAGAACTGAAAGCTCACTCCCTGACCGCTTTCCTCATGCCATAATTCTCTACAGTTTGCTCATGTTACCCCCTCAACAGGCTTTTACACTATAGACTCTCAAGTATAATTAAGAGAAAATTGTTTCTGTGGTCAGATAACTGCTTTCGGCTGTCCCTTATTTACAAGGGTTCACCACGGCAGGTAGCTCCATGTGTTTGAATTGCATTTTTCTTTTTTACACCAGACATCCTGACGCAACCCCACAGGGATTTGTCATGATATCTGGTGATCGGGAATCTTTTGTTTGCTAGACAAATATATAAATCACTACGCTACGGAGCCACTTGCTTTGGTGCAAGCCTTTTGTTCTGTGTTTATTTGCCACTTGTTGAAGGCTCAACAGACTGCATGTGATTGTTTTAGGACTTTGGGAAAGGTAGAACTGGCCTTTCTCGCTGTGACCTAAAAGAGAATCTACTGAATGAACGGTGCAGTGCGGCGTCACTAGAGTTTCCCTCCAGCACGCTCACTATTAAGGAGGATGCGCCTCTCAGTGACAGGGCCTCAGGAACAGCTGATGTCACTCAGATCAGGCCTCAAAAAATCCATATGGCTGTAAGATCAGGTATGTTGACACCCAACCAGATATCATCTGTAAAATTATCAGACACTTATAATCACATAAGAGCAGGTACCTGCAATAGCATCATTATCCAACTGGCCATAAAGAACCAATATTATTGTTCTTCATGCACTAATACCCTGATGTACCAGAGCTGGTTGTGAACTGATTTAATATTCTTTTTTTTTCTCTGTGAACACCTGTTGAGTTAATTTTGCTGTGTAGTTAATCAGTTTCATCCTCTGTCACTTGTCCAACTCTGTGGTCGTCTTCTCTTCCCTATCAGGTGATTCCAAGCGTTTCACTGTGTCTGTGAAGCAGGTCGAAGATTATCCTGTGGACCTTTACTATCTTATGGATCTCTCATATTCAATGAATGATGACTTGGCTCGCCTAGTCACCTTGGGCAATGATCTTGCTGCAGCCATGGGTCGAAAAACGAGCAACCTGCGCATGGGGTTTGGGGCCTTTGTGGACAAGACTACATCCCCATACATGTACACCTTTCCTCCAGAGGCAATCAAAAACCCTTGCTTGGGGTAGGTATGGTGCATATGAAAGCAGAGGAGGAGCTGTGATGGATGGATGGATGGATGGATGGATGGATGGATGGGTGGATGGATGGGTGGATGGATGGATGGATGGATGGATGGATGGATGGATGGATGGATGGATGGATGGATGGATGGATGGATGGATGGGTGGATGGATGGATGGGTGGATGGATGGATGGGTGGATGGATGGATGGATTCTGAGGAAGCATGTCCAGTTGTGTTTAGCAACTTAAAATGGATTTTCCTCCTTCACTGATTTACTTTTCCCCTTTCACCCATTCATTATAAACAGGATGGGCACACAGTGCCAGGCTCAGTTTGGTTTCAAGCATGTGCTGTCACTGACGGATAAGGTAGCTCGCTTCACTGAGGAGGTGAGCAAACAGCAGGTGTCGAGAAACAGGGATGCTCCAGAGGGTGGATTTGATGCTGTCATGCAGGCGGTGGTGTGCAAGGTATAAATAACATAAAAATGGCAGGTACCGATACACATGCCCACAGATGTGCTAACATATTATTCCCCTATGGAAAATAAATAGAAATGTTATATATACATAAACCTGTAAACATATACCTTTCTATTATCAGTTCCTTTTGCATTTTTTCTATATTGTTTATTTGATTCGGATTTAATTATCATGCACTGTGTTGCCAAAAGTATTGACTCACCCATACACGTCATTTAATTCAGGTGTTCCAATCATTTCCAATGGCCACGGGTGTATAAAACCAAGCACCTAGGCATGCCAACTGCTTTTATAAACACCTGTGTAAGAATGTGTCACTCTCAGGAGCTCAGTGAATTCCAGCGTGGTACCGTGATAGGATGCCACCCATGCAACAATTTAAGTTGTGAAATTTCCTCGTTGCTAAATATTCCACAGTCAACTGTTAGTGGCATTATAACAAAGTGGAAGGGATTGGAAACAACAGCAACTCAGCCACGAAGTGATAGGCCACGTAAGATCACATAGTGTGGTCAGCAGATGCTAAGGTGCATAGTGCGCAGAGGTCTCCAGCTTTCTGCAGAGTCAATCACTACAGACCTCCAAACTTCATGTTGGCCTTCAGATTAGCTCAGGAACAGTGCGTAGAGAGCTTCATGGAATGGGTTTCCATGGCCGAGCAGCTGCATCCAAGCCTTACATCACCAAGCGCAATGCAAAGCACCAGATGCAGTGGTGTGAAGCACGCCACCGCTGGATTTTAGAGACGTTGAATAGAATAGAATAGAATAGAATAGAATAGAATAGAATAGAATAGAATGCCTTTATTGTCATTATACAGGATGTACAATAAGATTGGAGGGCCACTCCTGGGTTAAGAATGGGATGTTGCTCAAGTTCATATGTGTGTGAGAAGTCAGACGAGTGAATACTTTCGGCATGCTTCATGTTTGTGTTTGTTCATTTAACTTGTTACATGTATTTTTATATCCATCATCATTAGGAAAAGATTGGCTGGCGTCCAGATGCCTTGCACCTTCTGGTGTTTACTACTGATGCCATAACTCACACTGCTCTGGATGGACGCATAGCTGGCATTGTCCAGCCAAACGATGGACTGTGTTACCTTGATAATGACAATCTTTACAACAAATCTACAGTGCTGGTAAAGGGAAGCAGCTAAATACATATGTGGTTCAACTTTAAAATATTGCCACTTTTCAAAACTGCTTTCTTCCACTGTCTTCCAGGACTATCCCTCTTTGGCGCTCTTAACGGACAAAATGTCTGAAAACAATATCAATTTAGTTTTTGCTGTGACCAGCATTGTTGTACCACTTTACAAAGTAAGCAAAGCGCACTACTCATGTCACTGGATAAATTTACTATTGTTAAAAAAAATTGGGTCACCATTTTACCACCATGTCTCTCTTGCCAGGATTACAGTACGCTTATTCCAGGCACAACTGTGGGAACTCTGTCTGTTGACTCTGGGAATGTTATTCAGCTTATTGAGCAGGCATATGCGGTAAGGAGTTTCTGAGGTTGGGAAAACAAGTGGCATTTGCAAATTTATGTTGTCTATTTGATCTGTAAAATGTGTAGTAGAACCAATCGCTGAGTTATAACTTTAATTTGAGCAGGAAATTCGTTCTAAAGTGGAGCTGGAGGTGCTGAATGTCCCAGAGGAGTTAAATCTCGCCTTCAATGCCACTTGTCTAAACGGAGAGGTCATCCCCGGAATTAAGTCCTGTTCTAGCCTCAAGATCGGAGACACAGTATGTAATGGTTCAGACATCTTTAGTATGCATCTGGTGTCGCCACACAGATTATCAAAGAGGCATCTCTTCATTTTCAGGTGTCATTCAGTGTTGAGGCTCAGTTGCGGGGCTGCCCTAAGGAGAAGAGTCGCACCTTCACCATCAAACCTCTCGGCTTCAAAGATTCCCTGGAGGTAACCGTGGACTTCGCCTGCGGTTGCGACTGTGAGGCAAAGGCAGAAGCCAACAGCCCCCTCTGTAGCAACGGTAACGGGACCTTCGAGTGCGGTGTTTGTCAGTGTCTCCCGGGTCGACTGGGCCCGCACTGTGAGTGCTCAGTGGAAGACTACAGTTCATCTGATGATGCCAACTGCATCCGGGAGACAGGGGGCCCAATCTGCAGCGGAAGAGGCGACTGTCTGTGTGGACAGTGCTCATGTCATTCAAATGCGTTTGGTCACGTGTGGGGAAAGTACTGTCAGTGTGATGACTTCAATTGTCTGCGCTTTAAAGGGGCTCTGTGCTCTGGTGAGTACTTTTTTTTTTTTTCTATCATAAAATCTGCCAACATCAATTTAACAACTGGAGAAAAATAATTTTGCATAAATGGGCAGTTCAGCCAAACAGGAAACATATTTTCTCAGTTTTGGGATCGTGTTGGCATGCCGATGATGGGATTTACACACCATTCACTTCCACTCAATCAGTTGTTGGAAAAATCAAATCATGGGCACATAAACTACCTGCAGGGCACTAAAATACAATGGTACTTTTACAATGGTAAAAGTTGTTTTTGTTCACTGAGGACAGCAAATATGAAGTTTCTCTTCCCTCTTCCTTCCTTGCTCTGAGCGGTTTATCTTATGCATTCTTCCTGTCTCTCTCGGTCTATAAACATGTCTCATCTAGTTTACATAGTTTTCCTCTTACATAGGTGGACAAGCCAAAAGCCTAGGGTACTTAAAATTGATGCGCCATCATTAAGATGTTTTTTTCTTGCTTGTAGCAGACATGTAAATAATTATACAGCTTAGCTGCTAAGCATAAGCGATCATGCTTGTCAAATCCCCGATCCTCTGTCAGGCCTGTAAACACGATGTCTGTACTCTGTCGAAGAATCAGAGAACACAACCGTTTACGGCTATCTGAGTTTGATTGGTATTTGATTTCTATCACTCCCTGTAACAAGTTGGTACAATTCGCTGCACAGTTACTAAGTTACAGTGATTCCAAAAAAAAAAAAAAAAACTTTTTTAAGCTTTGTCCCGGAGTAGTTTATTGCTGCGGCATTTTGGATCTATGATTGGTAAGAAGAAGACTGAGCAGTACAACAGGAAACTGCTCTTTTATTTTTATCAGCAATGAGCAGAGCAGACTTCAGTTGTGCGTGTTAAACCTAATTCAAAAGAAATTAAGAGAATGCCAAGTTTTCTATAGTCTACTTAAAAAAAAAAAGTGTGGTATTCAGTCTGTGAACATGTTTACTGAAGCTGTGGAGGAGCTTTGTCGAGTACATGGAGTTATGTTACTGAGATGCCTCCTCTTGTATCAATAAAGATGTAACGTGTACCATGTGCTACAAACAAAGCTCATGGAGTTAGAAGAATGTGTATTCAGGCACAGCAAGTAAGCCTGAAAGGTGCTGTCAGCTTTCATTACGGGATGTGCGAGAAGCATCAGTTTTGAAGATGTAAGTTAGTCACGCTCATTTTTTAAATATATATTGAGATAGTTTTCAGAGAGTTAGTGGTGCGCTGGGATTTACAGTAAATTGAAATGAAAGTGCCTTAAATAAGGCATGCATTCTCCTCTAAAATCAGGTTTTACCTTTGATAAACTTAGCTTATCATTGCAAGCTGAAATCCAAATGCGATGTGCTTGCACCAACAAGAGAAATGTTCTCACGGGTGCAAGACAGTCTACAGAGCATGAGCGCTAACCTGCAGTGTGCAGGTAGTGTCATAAGTTGCCTTTAAAGAATGAGTGTCCCATGGCCCCACCTCAGTTGGAGCTGCCACGACCCAGGACTTCAAAAACCGTCCCATCTCTGTGATAGTCCCTGTGGCTGCGCAGATCTTCCACTGCTGCGGGGCTCTTTCAGGGCTGGGGAGCAGGAGTCGACAAGCACAGCCGCAGGGAGCACAAACAGGAGGGCGGAGACTGCAGGAAAGTTTGCATTCCTTTGCTTTGCTTCCTTTGTTTTCCATACCTCTTTTTCCTCTCCAGTATGTGCTTATCTGCGCTTCACTCGACTGTGTTTCCCCTCTTTTTGTTGCGTTTTAGTGCTCTGTCTTTACACCTGTCCTTGTCCCTTTTTATCACGGCTCCGCTGTTTAACTTCGTTCTAAAGCTTTGGCGTGTGATTAATGGACAGAATTACTGTGCTGGCTCACAAAGAGAGGAGCGCGATGTAAAACCAAAAACCTCCTTTTCATGTGTGAAAATCACTCCACAGAACAAACAAACAAAAAAAATCCATCATTACTAGTGCCTTACTAATGTCTTGCAGCGTTTGTGACCAAATAAATATTGCAGATTTTTCTTGTTTTCAAAGCCTTTTTACATCTCAGCTGTTATCTTTCTGACAGTGTTATGAGAAAGATTACTCAACGACTCCACTGCCAGGCAGTATGTGTGAGACTCTCGACCATTAACACCATTGCTCCTGCTTAAAACTGAATCTAAAAGAGAATCTTCAGTTGACAATTGGTGGACACGGAGCATTGTTTCCTCAAGTTTACAGCTGCCAGTGATTTGTTTTGAGCTCTGGAATTAGGGACCCTTACAGCCTCTGTGATCTTTCATGACCAGTCACCCCCCCCTGTCTGATCCAGCTGGGCTGTGACTCACTCGCTTGGCTCTTAGTCATCCAGTGCCAGATCCTGTTTAGTTTCCTGCTAGTCCCTCTATTCTCTGGAGCTCTGCCGTGATTTCTAAGGTAGCGTAATGTGCTGATGTAGGACGTTGCTCGGTAATGCAGGGAGGAAAGCTCACCTCCCAATTCTGTCAGGAAATGGATGAGATGTTCCTGGAATGACTGGGCATTTGTGCTTTCTGTGCTTCAGTAGACTCTGAGGATGTTTGTGTCACTCTGTGTGTGCCTGCTTGCCTGATAGGATCTGGAATCATTAGACTGTACTTTCACAATAGAACATTTTCTGCCTTTCTCACAATGGGGATGATTAAGGGAATCGCATGATGCCCGTTGCTCAATAAGTCGGACGCAATAACAGTTACCAAGTTATTTTGGAAAACAGATGTGTTTTAAAGGGAAGATTCAAATGACGTGTGAAGAGATCTGAAATAGATAATTGTTTTCAAATGCAGACAAATCAGTCAGGCAAACAGTCAAGCTAACAAAGTAATGAAAAAAAGAGGCAAAGTTATAATTTTTATAATATAACATAACTTGTTGCTTTAATCCCTTGCACTCAAATAATAAAGAAGTAGCACCTCTACACCTAACCAGTAATTACATGGTTGCAGAATCTACAAACAGCGCTCAGTCCAAGCATGCAGCGTGATTTTGAAAACACTGCTTATCAGGCAACAAACACACAAACCTAAAGCAATAAAGCAATAAAACCACATCAAATAAATGCACACACCCACACACACACACACACAATCACTCACTTGCTCACTCCACTCCCTTCAAAGGATGTTACAATGACTTAACATTAATTCCCTGGAGACTAACCCTTATCCTGTCTAAACAGCCTTATTAGGTAATACAAGTCCACACTCACAGACAAATGTGCACAATGATTCATTTTGTGTTTGTGCAAGTGGTATTTTGTAGTTTCGTGTGCCTAGCCTCCCCCTTGTAATTATGTACACTGATGTAACACTTGAGCTGTACAGATTTGATTTCAAGTATGACAGGATAAACTTGGAGCACTTTTCTAGTCTTACTGTACCAACCACTCAAAGCACTTTATGATGCAAGTCATATTGTCCTTTATCAGAAATATTCACCCTTTGCAACCAAACCTCCAACCAAATCATCCCATCCAGGTCCAGCCGACCAGGCTGAAGACAGATTTGAGCCCAGGATCTTCTTGCTGTGCACCTACTGTGCTAAACACCGCAGCCACCTTGCTGCGACAAAGAACGAACCTTTTCATTCATTTAAATTCTTTCAGATCATGGGGCGTGCGACTGCGGCGTGTGCAAGTGTGACGCTGGCTGGACAGGAGAAAACTGCAACTGCAGCACACGTACAGATACCTGCATGTCCAGCTTGGGCTTGCTGTGCAGCGGCCGGGGTGTCTGCGAGTGCGGAGTTTGCCAGTGCACTCAGCCTAACGCCTACGGAGCTGCCTGTGAGAAATGCCCCACCTGCCCTGACTCCTGCGCATTAAAGAAGTGAGTTCATCAGAGACTAGCAGAGAAATGACATGAAATCTTTCCGTGCCGTGCAGCAACATTAAGAAACGATATCTTGTTTAACTTTATGGAAAGTGATCGATCAACTAATTTTCAAATCTTCCCTCATCTAGACAACTTCTTAAGACCCAGCCTACTGTAATCTTTTGCAAGCACTCAGCTTGGTTACGCTTTCATCATTTCCTCGATGATAACAAACTGCGCCTACATATTTTTCATACCGAAGTACCTGCGCTATCATGTATCGGAAGATGTCAAAACTTTTACACAACTTTGAATGTCAAAATTTGTCTTTCCATTACATGCATGTAAAATGGAACCCTATGCTGTTTTCGCAGGGAGTGTGTTGAGTGTCTGCACTTCAAGAGAGGACAGTATATTAAAGACCAGAACTGCAATATAATCTGCAAGGATGAAATTGAAGTAGTGGATAGATTGGGTGAGAAGTCTACCATTTCTAGTCTCTTGATTACTGCAATCCTGGCCTGTTGGGGGTGACGCTGTATTCCTGCATCTGATAATATGAGCACAATAAAATGAAAATCATTCGGAGGCCACTTATGAACATTGTGGTCAAAGCATATTGTGAACTGCTGAATATTTCAGTCTCATGAAGATAACTTATTACAGCTTCAAAAATGTTATTATCTTTTTCTTCATCTTCACACCGTCTCCGCCCCACACAAGAGGAGCAAGGCAAAGCAGTGAACTGCTCGTACAAAGATGAGAACGACTGCGTGCAGCACTTCCAGTATGAATATGAAAGTGGCAAATCCATTCTGCATGTGGTAAAAGAACCAGGTACTGTAAAAGTTTGTGCGCATATATGGGACTTTTAAACTGCCAGACATCTGTGCATTATAATTTAGGCGCATCATTAGGGGAGAATAGTGTGTGCTTGAATTTCATTTCAGTCTGTTTTTCTGGCCAGCCTTAGCAACAGGGGAACAGTGTTATAATGTGTTATTATCCAAGGAACACATCATCAGCCAGTTATCCACATCCACACTCTGCCACACCACAGAAACTCAGACACATAGCATTGATGTTTCACATGATTGCAAAATGGAGTGTCTCTCGCTGGGTTGTATTGATTGCTTAACTTGTGATTGGACTCCGCTTCTTAGCAAACATCATGGCACCGAGAATTTGAAATTGAGCTCATTTTCTTCCCGTCTCCTGTCTGTCAGAGTGCCCACCTGGTGCTGACATCTTGGTGGTGCTCCTGTCGGTGGCTGGAGCCATTCTGCTACTGGGCCTTGTTGGTCTGCTCATATGGAAGCTGCTGGTCACCATCAAAGATCGTAGAGAGTTTTCCAGGTTTGAGGAGGAGAGAGCCAAAGCCAAATGGGATACGGTGAGAAATAACTACATTAAAACACTCACTTGGGTACAACAAAAGAAATACCAGTATAATAATGGGATATCACTGACCTCTAAAGGTGAAAGTCTAGACTGCACATAACAAAGTGACATGTCTATGGCACTGAATTAAACAACATTACCTCTGTTTTCTCTTCATAGGCTAACAATCCTTTGTATAAAGGCGCCACCTCTACCTTTACCAATGTAGCGTACCGGGGAAACTAACAAATAAAACCAAAGAGGAAAAACTCAGGGGTCAACGACAGAGATGAAATGTAGCAGCACAGAAACGGATCGGGAAGAGCATCCTTTACACTGTCATGTGACCGGCTACTGTAGCTGAAAAAGCAGTTAATGCTGTCAACAACTTGATGCAATGATTGTACATAATGTAAAAGCCTAAAACTGTTGATGTAAGTCACAGACAGCTGTGCTCTTTGGCATTCTCTTTCTACACTGTGTCACTTCTGCTGTATTCTTAAAAAATACTGAAAGTGCATGTGCAGAGGAAATCAGCAAGGCTGTCAGTGGTATTATTATGGAACATTTCTCATTTTTTGTGGTATTGTGTCCACCACTGCAAAGATGGATGTGTCTGCTCGCCCATTACCACTTCTTTTTTCCCCTAATAGTCAGTTGCAGTAGCGGCAGAGAATCTGTAAGAATGCAACTCTTTCAGAGCTGCTGCAGCCCGCGTGACGACGTGGTTTACAGTGATGTCCGTGATCTATACTGGATTTTAAATACAGAAACAGCTACTTCATAAATGCCATAATTCTCTCATTTTCGGCTATTTTTGTGCTTTTAGGCATTTTCTAATGTTCTTTTTTTTTGTAAAAGTTGTAACTTTTATACTACTCTGTCATGCTTTTGCTATTGTAAATATAAATTGGGTTTGTTTCAATTTTCTACTGACCACCCCTGTGCAACACTGAAAGGCCTTTGATACATTTGTATATAAACCGACTTTATTGCACAGCAAAGGATATGGCCATATGTGATATGATGTAGTGAACTTGCTTGCTCGTGAGGTACATTTTGGTTGTTTAAGGGTGCTTTTTCTCAGAATGTTGTGTTCAAGCTCACCTCAATTTTTTTCACCACCTTTTTAAGGTTCCTGTGGTTAGTTTCTGACAGAGGGTGAAGGCATAAAAATTCAAATAACTTGTGTGTTGCTTGATACCTGGGTTGCTTTTAAAAAAAAAAGTTTTTCGCCCTTATTTGACAAAATTTAATTCCTGATGAAAATTACAATAAATTTCACTCAGCAAGATGCTAAATGTTCCAATGTTTTTCTCCCAACTCCTTTCATACAAACACCAAATCCCGACACAAAGAAAAGTGAGACATTCCCCTTGGTGTTACACAAGGTTTAAAGAATAAAGTAGCTATGATGATTCACATGCTTGAACAATACGTTCTGTTGCAACTTTTCTGCTATCAAGTCAGTCAATACTTCCTGCTGTAAAGCGCACAGGATATTCATTCACATTTCTTTGCATGTAGTTTATGTCCAGTCTGATGCACTTGCCTTCAGTGTGAATACATCTGTCACCACAAACTTCCTGTCTGTTACCCAGTACTGCAGATCAGACTTTCTATGCGTTTAGTATTGCAATGTTTTGGATAACATCACAGCTGGTATTGCATTACTTACCATGGGACTGGCATGAGGAGTACACTAGATTGGGACCCCGTGAGTCTGGGTTTGTGCCTCCGCTCAGTGTCAAACTGGGGATCTTTTGCGTGTTAGATGAATGCACCAACCACGATACCACAAAGCCACTTAAAGAGGGTTTTTTTCACGTAAACCTAGCTTTTTAGGTACACCCCCCTTACATTAACAATATAATGTTGAATGTACTCTGCTTTCATATGGTTAGGAGGTGGGAGAAGGGGTTAGATGCTTTGCCCCACTTGTAATTGTTCACAACCACCATATTACAGAGCACAGAATCATTGTAGACTCCTGGAGAAAAATGGTTTTAATGGGCACCACAGTTTGCAGGTGCCCATTAATACCCTAGCTTCCTGAGGGGGCACTCTAGCTTGGCTCTAAGTTTGTAAAAGTTACGGATGGGCTAAAATTATATGCAGGTTCTCTATTATGACACGTTCTATGCTTATTCCTTGGTATTTATAGATCAGTTGTATTTTATTAACTGTCATGTAAGATTAGTGAAGCTGTGACATCATGAAAGAGGTAGGATTAGCAGTGATCCTCATATCAACACAGCTAGGCGTGATCAAAATATTGTTCTGCACACTATCAAAATAAAGAGCTGTGAAGTAAAGCCCGGCTGTCCTGCAGATCTCTGTTATGAATGACTCACTGTTTTTCACAGTAATTACATGCTAGTAAAAAGTAACAAGAAATGATTGCATTTGAATTTCAGTGATTGTATCACATGTTGCTGCCAAAAGTAGTGGAATTACAGACATTTTGGGTTTTGTTTTTTTTTTGTAAATTGGTCTTCAGCAATAGTTCTCCAGGCTTTTTGAACATTTTTCAATTTTTTTTCTGTAGTCACTGACTGGTTTTTTCACTCATTTTCAGTCCAGTCTTTGTACCTGATCATCTTTTTTTTTCTTTGTTAAGCCACTTAATACTAACCTATGAATCATCAACCATAAAAAAGGCACCTAACTCAAGGGATGAGCCAGTGTTGTTTCTGCACATATCAAGAGATTCAAGAGTCAAGATTAGGTTTATTTGTGTGTTTCACACACAATTATACAAGTATCATGCACAGGGAAATGCTTGTGTAAAAGTCCAGATATGCATAAATATGTAAGAGAAAGACACAAATAAAGAAGAATTGCAGTCAACATTTTTTTAATAATAGCCAACAAAATTAACTATTAGCACATCAATAGTCCAAGAGTGAGTAACTGAGTAATTGTGTAGAGGGTAGGTAGGTACTGGGTGAGGTGGGCTTAAGTCACAGTCTCATTTAGCACTCTAATGGCCTGAGGGTAAAAGCTTGTCCTCATTTTCAGCAGGCACACTGTAGTGTCTCCCTGATGGCACTATAGGGAACAGTCTGTTGCTGCAGTGGCTGGACTCTCGTGATCCTTCTGGCTCTAGATCTGCATCGTTTGATGTATGTGTCCTGCAAATTGTGAAGGTTGGACTTGGTGGTTCTTTCAGCTGAATGAACTACCCTCCTAAGGGCAAAGTGGTCCTATTGGGTGCAGTTCCCTATCCACGTGGCGATGCCCCTGTTCAGAACACTCTCTGTAGTGCAAGTGTAGAAGTTCCTGAGCACCTTGAGTAGGAGTTTGAAGCCTTTTAATCATCTCAGGGAGTAGAGGCGTTGATAGGCTTTTTTCACCAGGATGTTAGCATGGCAGGACCACAACAAGTCTTGAAAGATGTAAACACCAAGGTACCCGAAGTTATCCACTCTCTCCACCTGGGCACGTTTTATGCTGAGAGGGTGGAAGCTTCTCTGCTGTTTCCTGGCGACGTCCACTATTAGCTCCTTGGTCTTACAGACATTCAGCCCAAGATTGTTCTCCTCACACACCAGATGGCTAGATGGTTGATCTCACACTGGTTCATTATTGGAGATCAAGCCTACAACCGCTGTGTCGTCAGTGTAGTTGACTATAACGTTGGAGTCTGAGGTGGCCACACAGTCATAGGTGTAGAGGGAGTACATCAGAGGGCTCAACATACAACCTTGGGGGACCCCGTGTTGAGGGTGAGAGGAGATGATACACGGAAACTCGCTGTGTGCTTTATCAACATGTTTCTTTTTCATTCAGTTTTCTTGCAACATTAGTTTATTGAACTGTAAGTATGGATTTTTTAAAAAAAATTTATTGTGGGATGAAAGTCTGAAAACATGGCTTGGTTTCTGATAATATGACACCTCCTGCTGGTTATTTGTTAGACTGGTCATAAGTTGCATGTAGCAACATGAGTGACATTTTCAAGACTTTTGTGAGTTATTTTTTCCTGCTAGCTTTGAGATTGCTTAGATTCAATAAAAGAAATGATCGATCTCTGAGGAGAAAGTGTCACCACTTGTGGTAAAAAGTAGCAGGCCTATATTCAGAGATGAGACAGGTCAAGGCGAAGCTGGCAGCAGGGAAACATCAGTAGAAATCTCTGCAAGAAAAGATGCAGATGTCTGTGAAATATTATCCAAAAGCAACATCCTTTTTATTATATACGATCTGTGAGTAGTTCTATGCAGAGGGGTTGAAAGTCAGACTGAGCAGATGAGTGGGCGTGATGCATAAGTATTATTCTGCTGTTTAGAAGTACACAGCAGTTGAAAACTTTAGCTTTTAGCTCATACAAATTTCTTTAACGTGCATATTTTACATTTTGTTCACCTCTTAATATAAAAATTAGGCCATGTTTAACAATTCAACATTGCAACATTACGTATAACAGGAAAAAAAATATAACAGGAATAACAGGTTCCATTTAAACTGAAATACTTACGCCATAGAAAAGAATTACATATGACTGGTCTTTGTCAAATTTATTGGCAAATTAGAACTAATATTCAGATAATGGTTCAATATGGGCTATGTAGATGTAGGGCTATCACAGGGTAAAAAGGTGTCACAAAAATCAGCCCACAAATAAATAACATGTCACATTCCTAAAATTGCTGATGAATGATCAATCAAGATAATTTTATGGACTGTTATGCAAATGTCTTAGCATTTTTTTTTCAGTATGCTTTTCTTAATTAACCCCAAAAATCTTCCTAACATATGTCTCCCTCTAGTGTATAATAACCTGCAAGTGCTACCAGAAAAATAAAGTGGAAACATGTCAAAAGCAGTAAAGCAATGTAATGAATTAAAACCAGCCTGTTCTCTTTCTAAATGCATACCCTAAAATGTCCCGAAATTTTTACTATCTGGGCTTTTTTTTTTTTTTTTTTTTTTTTTTTTTTTTTTTATGTTGCTATGAGTGCTATTCCCTTCAGTTGTGATATTTCCTCTAGCTCGTGAATGCATCATAATTAAACGTCCGGCCCTTCTTCCGCGCGTCAGTTCCAACATGGCGGCGCCCCACGCCGTGGACTGTGTGGAAGGAGGCACCGGTGAAACTGGGCTGAGTCTGTCAGATTCATCCACCGGTGATGTGAAGAGACCTCAGTTCGGGACACGTTTCCTTACAGACCCACGGCAGGTCTTCCAGCACAACGCATGGTCGGTATCATTTAACAGAAAGAGCAGACATGCTGGATGTTCACGCGCATCTCTGTCAATGCTACTGTCCCCTCACTGGGACGCTATTATCACTTGTCATGGGCTGTATGTACTTCAGCAAGCCAGTATTTTTAAAATTAACGCTTAACATTTTTGAATGGTGGTTTTCCCTCCACTGGTTGTTGAATAACATTTATAAAATTACTGCCAAGCATTTCTTTGTTGATGAACTGATTGATCAAGCTTTCAGCTCTAAATACAGTGCTATACTCAAAACATGTTCTCCGTGTGGCACAGATGTGTGTAAAAAGGCTACATGTCAGTGTATTCTGCAAATGTTTTTACATCTGCTTAGGCTTGTGTGGGATCTGATACAATCTATTACCAAAAAGAAAACATGATTGCAGGATTGCAGAGTGGTTCTCTGCTCTTGTTTACCACATTGCTTTGGGGTTTTCTTGTCGTCAGGGACAATGTGGAGTGGACCGATGAGCAAGAAGCAGCTGCTAAGAAGAAAGTCTTAGAAAACAGTCAGCCACTACCTCCAGAGAAACAAGGTTGCACCATTGCAGTTATTTACATAAACCACACAGTGTGACTGACATTAAGAACCAATAACATAAGTATAGCGTACTGATCAGGAAGATAACACTAACCAATGTTGCATTCACATTCCCTTCATTTCAGTTTCTTGTGAAAGTGACCTGATCATTCTTGCTGTCGTAAGCTCAGATTGTAGCTGTAATTAATTTTTAACCACTGACTTTCAACTTCAGTTTAATTAAATGCATGGTCATATTAAGCTCTTTAAAGTGTTTTGTGATTATTTGTAAGCACGGCAACATATGCTCTATTACTTAAACACTGGCTTTACTTTACTTCACTTTACCTTTGCAGAGGAATACAACAGCCGGGCCAATGAATACTGGAACGACTTTTACACAATCCACGAGAATCGTTTCTTCAAAGACCGTCATTGGCTCTTCACAGAGTTCCCAGAGTTGGCGCCGCAGTGCAGCCTGAACCATGAATCTCACCCTGATGCCTCTGGTACAGAAGAAAGTCAGCAGAACAGGCAGGATCGAGAACAAAGCAGGGAACATGCCACGTATCGCATTCTGGAGGTGAGAGAGTATAATGACAGCAAATATATATAAACATGATGTACAGTGGGTGAGTATTGCATTTTGGTAAATGAATATTGCACATTATAGGAGTGATGGATATTGTTCAGTATGGATAATATAAATATTGCACAGTTATCCTGCTTTTAGTTAAAGATACAGATGAAATGTTTCGATTTTTAAGCAAACCCCTTAATGTTTTGCCAATTAAAATATTTTCTCCTAAAGAGAGAAGTGTTGAGAGGATTCATTCTCATGAACGGTGTATACCATCTGTGTTACTGTTTAAGTTATATACTCTGTACAGGTTGGCTGTGGTGTGGGAAACACAGTTTTTCCAATACTAAAGACCAACAAGTAAGTGCTGGCAAAATATTTCAGACTATGTTTGAAAAGCACACGTCTTATTGGCCTCTCTTACAGCATAATGTGCGCTGTCGGCTACAGTAAAACTGGTGCTTTGCTCTTTCCAGTGATCCAGGACTGTTCGTTTACTGCTGTGACTTCTCCAGCACTGCGGTAGAGTTAGTCAAGGTGAGTTGACGATGATGGGACCGTGAAAGGATGATCATGTCTCGGGTTGTAGGCTAGCTAATGAATTAAAACTGTCTTCTTGTCGTCAGAGTAATCCAGAGTATGACCCGGGGCGGTGTTGTGCTTTTGTTCATGACTTGAGCGATGTAGAAGCCAATTACCCCATCCCCGATGAAAGCCTTGATGTTATAGTGCTAATCTTTGTTCTATCAGCACTGCATCCCAAGAAGTATGACCTTCTATTTTTTTCTGTTTCATCTTTTCTTCCCTTTGGTTTTCACTTGATGGAAGTAATTAAATTTGCACTGCTTCTCTTAAACATTCCCACCTGCTTCAGGATGCAAGCATCGATCAGTAGACTGGCACGCCTGCTGAAGCCCGGCGGAGTGATGCTGCTCAGGGACTATGGACGTTATGATATGGCACAACTCCGCTTCAAGAAAGGTTAGGCTGACATTCAGCAAGACACTAGGCTCAAAGAGCTCCATTGTTCATGGCCTGTTACTCATGTCGATCCTTAAAATTTTGTTTCACATGCATGTTCTTGTACTTGCTTGGGTTTTCTCTGGCCCGTCTATCTTTCTCCAACACTTGCGTATTAGGTTCTGGTCCTACGTGTAAACATGAGCATGAATGAGTGTCTGTCTCTCTCTGTATTAGTGCTGTGATAGATTGGTGACCTGCCCAGGGTATATCTTGCCTTTCATTCAATTTTATTAATATAGCACCAAATCATGGCAATAGTCACCTCAAGGCTCTTTATATTGTAAGGTAAAGACCCTACAATAATACAGAGAAAACCCTAACAATCAGATGACCCCCTATGAGCAAACACTAGGTGACAGTGGGGGGAAAAAAATTCCGATTTAACAGGAAGAAACCTCTGGCAGAACCAGGCTTAGGGAGGGGCAGTCATCTGCCGTGACTGGTTGGGGGTGAGGGGAGGGAGACAGGGCAAAAGACACATTTTGGAAGAGAGCCAGAGATTAATAATAACTAATAAATAAATGTAGAGTGGTGTATAAATACAGAGAGAGTGAAAAGAGGTGAGTAAAGAAGAAACAGTCAGTGCACAATGGGAAGCCCCCAGCAGCAGCCTAGGCCTATAGCAGCATAACTAAGGGAGGGTTTAGGGTCACCTGATCCAGCCCTAACTATAAGCTTGATCAAAAAGTAAAGTTTTAAGCCTAATCTTAAAAATAGAGAGGGTGTCTGTCTCCTGAATCCAAACTGGGAACTGGTTCCACAGAAAGCTGAAGGCCCTGCCTCCCATTCTACTTTGAAATACCCTAGGAACCGCAAGTAAGCCAGCAGTCTGAGAGCAAAGTGCTCTATTGGGCTGATATGGTACCTGATTATTCAAGACTTTGTATGTGTGGAGAAGAATAATTTTAAACTCAATTCTGAATTTAACAGGGAACTAATGAAGCGAAGCAAATATGGGAGAAATATGCTCGCTCTTTCTAGTCCCCATCAGTACTCTAGCTGCAGCATTTTGGATCAACTGAAGGCTTTTCAGGGAGCTTTTAGGACAGCCTGATAATAAATTACAGTCGTCCAGCCTAGAAGTAATAAATGCATGAACTATTTTTTCAGAATCCTCTGCCTAAGGGAAGCATGTATAATATAAATAGTGTAAATTCTTTAATTTCCCTGATGGAATCTTCCTAAAGGGATTAATAAAGTTTTATCTTATCTAATCTAGCATTGGTTCTAGCACAGAACCCTGTGGAACTCCATAATTAACCTTAGTGTATGACAAAGACTCCCTATTTACATGAACAAATTGGAGTTTGTTAGATAGATATGATTCAAACCACTGCAGCACAGTACCTTTAATACCTATGGCATGCTCTAACCTCTGTAATAAAATATTATGGCTAAAAGGACTGGATGCTGCACTGAGGTCTAGCAGGACAAGCACAAAGGTGAGTCTACTGTCAGAGGCCATAAGAAGATCATTTGCTTACAGGTTATCTGCTTTATGGTGTGCATGTGTGAGTTATACCAGGGAGTCAGGCACTTCTGATTTTAGGCTTTCTTTTTTAGAGGAAGCTGACCCTGAATTAGACAATTAGACAAGCATTTAAGAAAACAGGTGATAGATAAGTTAAAAAAAAATGCATTAGGGGCTTCTTTTAATGGAAAAATAAACATAAGTCCAGCTGCATAATACCTTTTAAATTTATGACACCCCAAATTCAAAGGGTGATACATTAATGAATCCATGTTTATGTGATTTTCTGTGACTTGTTGTGAAATAATGTGCATTCTTTCTTTTTTTTTTTCTTTCAGGAAGGTGTCTGTCAGAAAACTTTTATGTACGAGGTGATGGAACACAAGTATATTTTTTTACTCAAGGTAAAAAAAACCAGAAAAATGGGAGGTCTTCAAAATTTATTGGGGTGCAGCATTGCTTTCTAATGGTGTATGTGAAAATATTTCTGTGGTCATTTTAGATGAGCTCCATGAACTGTTCACTGAGGCTAAGCTGGAGAAGGTGCAGAACCTTGTGGACAGAAGGCTACAGGTGAACAGAGGAAAGCAGCTCACCATGTACAGGGTATGGATCCAGTGCAAGTACCAAAAGGCTCCGGTTCAGCCACCTGAGGCGAAACGCTGTGACAGAGGGGACAACCCACCCTGCTTGACCGTCAACTACAGCTGAAACTAGGAAGTCAAGTGAAGGTGGTCCCAGCTTTTTCTAGAGGATTTCTGGAACTGGGAAGCTTTGTGATGAATGGAATATAACACAGTATTTACATACTGTAAGGTTTTTCTCTATCCCAGCTGCCAAAATGCACAGACTCTTTTTATGCATAGTTTTTCTGATGGTGCAGCAATCCTAGCTACAAGAGTGATGCCTTGTCACTTTCTTATTGAAGCTTGTTTCCGCCACTGGAAAAAAAAAAAAAAACAGGCAGAGTTTAGTCGAAATTTCAGGTTATTGTCTCAAAATTTAGAGTTAGGTATCTCAAAATTTCAAGTGAGTTACTAGAAATTTTGACTTAATAATTTGAATTTTTCAAGATACTAACCCAAAATTTTGACTTGGGGACAGCAATTTTTTTTTTTTTCGGTTACGGAAACGAACTTCCATACTTTCTGCTGATCAGTTCGGTAATCTAAGAAAGGGGTGGTTACCCCTGTATGTTTTGCTTCTGATACATACTGTTTTTGATGTTTTGAAATAAATTGCATGATTTTTAAGAAAACTTAATTCCCTTTTTGTACATGAAAACTAAAAAAATAAATAAATAAACTTGAAGCATATTAATGTCTTTGTTTTTTTGTTTGTTTTTTACTTAGTATACCTTTAAAAGTGGAAGGTTGTATAGATGTGAATTTGGCCCAGTGCTACTTTTTTTTTTCCATTACACTTTTAGTGCTTGAATGGCTGGTTAGGGAAAAAACAAATTAGTCCGCCGTTTATTGATATTAAGTCTGTAAAGTATGTGGGCGTGAACATGATGGGAACTTTCTGATAAGTGATCATTTTGGTATCTGTGTGGGTGGGCGCTGGTAAATTGTATTGTGTACAGAGGGATTTGCCATTGGTCCAGACAAGGGATTTGGAGCAGGCGTGGACTGAACGAAGGTGAAAATA
This sequence comes from Cichlasoma orientale, assembly GCA_034780415.1. Lineage (NCBI taxonomy): Eukaryota > Metazoa > Chordata > Actinopteri > Cichliformes > Cichlidae > Cichlasoma > Cichlasoma orientale. The sequence goes on from JAVDPK010001241.1 coordinate 76,251, forward strand.
CTTGACCAATCTCACGAGAAAATATGAGATTTTACTGATTATTGTTTACATTGCAAAAACATGAGAACCGAACCGAATCGATCCGGATTCAACTGAAACGCTTGCAACAGCACAACTTCCGAAACAGATTGGTTTCTTCCCTGCAGCAAGGAAGGCGACTGAAGACGAACTTTGTTTTGGTCGAGCTGACAGTCAGGACCCAAAATTCATCTCATCACCGGGGGAAATAAAGATAGGGGGGTAACTAACGCTAGCTTAAAGACATCATTTATACCTGGTGAAAAAAGCAAAATCTCGAGGGTCGCCATTGTGTGGAACGAAATAACCAGACCGATGCACAGTATGGTCCTCGGAGAGAGGGATGTGATGGGGATCCCCGCCTAAGCTAAGCAGAAAGGCGGGTTTGGGATACCCGGAGTTGTCGAGGCCTCCGAGGGAATCCTCCGTCGTTTACCTTGAGCTACGCAGCGCGCTCCTGTGTCTTGATCGTTGCAATCAGCACGCGAGGGACGCGGCTGTGGATGCGGCCTAGCCTGGGAGGGTCTGCCGAGCACAGGCGAAACAACGGAGACAGTTTCAGGGTTAACAGGCCCTTCAGAGGACCGTGAAAATATTAAATTACAGTAAGTATTTCGGCTGGTTGTCGATCAAAAGAATATATCTGTACATGCCTCTCGTCACACGGAGACCAGACTTCGTGGCACGAGTACCTAGCAAAACAGAACAGAGATGATGCTTTTTTGAGTTAGCCCTTTGGATACCTAAGGCTAGCCGTGTAAAGTATTCGCAAAACACTTTATTATTGCGGGCTTTTATTTAATATTTAATTTCCTGAGTAGTCATTTGATCAAACAAGTATAGTTGGAGTAGCATTACTTAACATTTGCCTGGCCTGAGTGCGTTAATTATTTGTCAAAAATCCCATCTTAATGTCACTAGCTAACGTTATCCATTAGCTGCTGAATTGCAATGCTACGCTAAGTGATGTCCATCATACAAGCAAGCTTGTAGCTCATTTTCCAGTATTAGCTGGCTTCTTCGCGGATTATTCACTGAGAATGTCTCAGATCAATATGTTGTCATTATAACGTTGAGCCAGCAAAACCAATGAGTAAAAATTAAGGGCTGTAATGTATCCCCAGATTGACATGAATACCACAGGTTGCACTGTTTATTTCACGTATGTAATCCATAGATAACATATACAGCATTCAGTATTGTGTGTGTAACTTAAACATTAACCTTTGCACAAGCTAGCAAGCAGGACCTTATTGTCTATTGTGGCCTTTTCCATTGCTGTGACTGTACTTGGCAGCCCTTCCATTAGTGACCTTTGATAACTCCAGCGCCATGTAACTTAGGCCTATAATGCCAGGGCGTTATCACATGATGCTATAATTTCCAGGCACTAGACACATCTGGCCCACGTCTTTAATGCATATCCAATATCTACTATTGGCTGTATGTTCAGCTAGATTGTGCAATGCATTATTGAGTAACAAAGTTTCATGGCTAGTGCTTGCAGAACACATGGTGTATAACATTATTGTCAAGCTTATTGATGACTCAGAACAGGAATTTTCCACATCCATATAGCTAAAAACAGCCATGACTCATCACAAATGATGCCTTTTGAAATGGTGAACCCTCACTCCCACTTGAATATTCCAGACTCTTCAACACCTTCCTTAATCTGTGCTCTTGTCTCTGCAGCCATGATGGAAGAACTGCATAGCCTGGACCCCCGACGGCAGGAGCTGCTGGAGGCTCGCTTCACAGGGGTCGGTGTGGCAAAGGTTTGTGTTACAGCAGATGTCGCAAAGGTGGAGCATCAGAAGTCTAAAGAGCTTATTATAATTGCAGATTTTCTTGATTACACATTTTTGTGAATCTCTTCCTTTCTTTGTCTTACTCTGCCTCAGTATCATTCTGCTGTTTGGCCTGGACAAGCTTGGCCCCACTCCTTTTCTTTGTCTGTCTCTGGAGAAGGTTGAGCTGTGTCTGTGTTTTTTGGCTGGTGTGATATGGCATCTCTCCCTGGCTCATGATGTAGTGGCTGTATATGCAAGTGGTAACGCCTGCCAAAAAGGCCACAGACGGGACAGGGGTGGTAGGGGGAGGAGGAGTGAAAGCAGAAGAGGAATGCAGAAATGGTTCTTGACCAGGTGTAAGTGGAGGCAGCATTTAGCCTCACACCCCCTGTCTTGCTACATGGATGGAGCTGTCTTTGTGGAAGGTGATCTTGGAAACAGTTAGGGAGTGAGAGTCAGCGCCAGGAGTGGGCCCTGTGCCAGCCATAGGCAGAGCTGAGCCTAGAGCATGGCATGGCTGCTGCCGCAGAGAAGATGGCGGCTCTTTCTACGGCATCATGCCACAGCCACCCTGTATGACAAGAGCAGCAATGTGTGTGTGTGTGGGGGGGGGGGGGGG
>JAVDPK010001241.1:96622-114235 GCA_034780415.1 Cichlasoma orientale
TAAAGTAAAAATACTCAAAAATTGTACTTAAGTACAGTACTCAAGTAAATTTACTCCGTTACTGTCCACCACTGTTTATTTGTCATGCAGGAGGGAGGCTACACATCTTGCTGACACATTCCAGCCATCAAAAGGAGTTATGTCCACCAAAAACACAAAGCAAACTCTAAAGGTGGAGCAAAACAGGACATAAAATAAACTTTAGTTATTACCTCACACTTTCTTTCACACTCACACAAACAGAAATGTGCACACACAGGAGAATAAAAGCCTCCAGGCCAACCCTCCTTCACTGGCTGTTTGTTCATCTGCTCCTCTTTGCCCAGCAAGAAATGTATGCATTGCCACGGAGCATAAATAAACACGGATCAACACATGCACACAGGCATAGATGCACACATGCAATGCAAAGCAAAGAGACCAAATCACACAGTAAATAAGCATATTTAAACACATTCACACAAGCAAACAAAAATACCCTCCCAATTTATGAAAATCAGCTGCAAACTTATGGGCAGTTAGATGGATGGAAAACATGCTAATTAGTATTGGTTTATTAGTAGATTGTTTCTCAGCAGTATCTTTTTTTTTAATTAACAAGGTCTATATTCATTATCTTATCAGAAGGACACAGGCTGATGGATGCAATTGTCGTCCACAACAGCATGGAGCAGAACTCGGAGAATATGCTATTGTTCTCTTTATGCATGTAAGTGCATGATAACACGCATAAATAACATGCATAAATTTGTGGTCGTGGTCTTGAGGTGTCAGCCTCTTCTTCGCTTCGCTCTTCTGAATTACCAGTTGCAAGTCGGAGCCAGATAGCTTTTATACTGCTGCCATTTAGTAACTGCAGAGGCAACATATAACAAGCTCTGCAGAAGCGTTTCACATAACAAAGTTGCCAGTCTGTTACTCAGTCTGGCCTCTGAGTCTGAAAGCAGTTGCTGCCAAATTGGTCATATGCCATCCAAAACTGGCCACAACAACTGCTCATCTGGGTCTGGACTGCAGCCAGTATAGCATCCCACCCCCCCACCCCCACCACCTACTTATGAAGTACACATGCTCGCAGAATAATACACAGCTGTGCTTGTAAAGCCAATGCAAAGTTACAACCCCATTTCCCCCAAAAAAGCTGTTAAAAAAAAACACTAACTTTGATAATAGAAAATGGAGCAAAAACATATAAAATGTTGAAACACAGAGTGTACTGATTTTTTTTTTCTTTAAAAAAAACATGCCCTCATTTTGAATTTGTTTCCCACTGTGTTGCATCACCACAACACTTTCAGTGTTTAGGAACTGAGGAGATTGGCATTAACCCTTGGTAGGGTATCCCATGGAAAATTGGTCCCAGGGGAGGGACAAGACTGAGAGCAGTTCAGAAAACCCCAAATGAAGTGGAGATTTTGGAGCTCATTAACTGTGACCGAGGTCCTTTCCAAACCCAGGAGGGCAGCTCAAAGGTGAGTGTCTGGTGGCCAGACCTGTGTCCATGGGGCACAGCCTCACAAAAATAACACGGATCCTCTGTGTGGACCAGTGTGGACTCTCACACACCCAGGTCCCCAAATGTCAGCTCGCTGGAGCTGAAGGAACCTGACCAAGTGCAGGAGGATCCCGGAAGGATTTTTGAACTCAGCAATAAAGTCATTTTTAGTTTATGCCTGGATACGGTCACAACACCAGTCATGACAGTTGAATCTATGCCATGAAAAACTAAGTCAGTATTAGCAAGTGACCAGCTGGTGCATATTGTTTAGCCCTAGCACTGCACCCATGCCGTGTGCATTAACGATTACAAACTGGACCGTCTCTCTGCTCTTCAGCCAGACAATATCACATTCATGATTTTTCAATGAGAATTTCAAATTTTGATTGAGCACAGGACAGTTTTCTGCTTTGCCTCATTAAGAGCAGCAGCATTTATGGAACCCACTTGTGTTTTTTTTTTTCCTTTGTTGTGGTTGAGTTTTAAATTGGATTTGTGGATGCAGCAACAAACTGCTTTCACTGACAGTGGTTTTCGTAAGTGTTCCTGAACCCATACAATGATTTCCACAACAGTGACGTGCCCATTTTAATATAATATTGGTTTTAAAGCCTTGTCCTTTACATAGAATAACGATTTTTCTGGATTCTTTAAATCTTTTAATTATCTTTTAATAATATTGTGTAGAATAGATGATGAAATCCCAAAATTCTGCAGTTTTACAATGAAATAATTAAAAAAAATACATTTCTCCTTTTCAACATGTCATATTTTTGTCAAGTGAAGTATAAGATTCAAATCATCTGCAGATCACTGCATTTTGCTTTACAGAGTGTTCCAGTGTTTTGGAAATGGGATTGTAGATACGTTTTAAAGAAACATGTTTGTGTTTACTACAGACACAGGCACACACACACGTATAGATCCACAAACACACACACAAAAAAACAGCAAACTACTAAAACTCGCCTGAGAACATTGATGCATCTCAGCTTAAAGTACGGATGTTTTCTAAGCACGGGGAGTTTAGGTGCTGACAATTAAGGCGAAAAAATGTCCTGAGTAGCAGGCCAGACAGAAGTGACCTTTCATAATGCAGAGGCAGACAAAGCAGGATGTGGAGAGAGGAGGTGGGCAGCCGCCTAAACACACTCCAGCCTTTGCGTCATGTTGGAGTGTGTGCTCAGGGCTACATAGGTCTGATTAGGAATGGATCGGTGACTTTTTCCGTACCAATAAACCGCCCATGTCCACATTTTCTTTCTCACTCACTTGTTTTTCCTCCTTCCTGCTCTTCGTCTGTTTCCTCTCAACGAGCTGCACTTTTTTGTTTGTGCTCCGAGTGACTCACCACTGCCAGGTAACTGACAACATGTATTGGACATCAGCGAGCCCATTAACATTCTGAAGCATCACCACCAGAACAGTCACATGACGTCAGCGTCTCTGTGGAAACTCATTCAGGGATCAGGGTCAGATTCACATTGTGCCACAATCATATTAAAATTCCTTCTGTCAGGGTGTCAGAGAACACACTTTGAATAATTGTTGTGTATCTCTCAATCTGTTTTCTGTTCCCGTAATAGCTATAATTTACAGTCGGCATTGTTGTTCTGTGCTGCTGATGACAAATAGTCTGAAACACTTGCAGGGCACATGCATAGGGAGAGAAATCCGACAGAAAGGTGACAAAACACCTCACTGACTCTCTAATGTGTGTTTAATTGTCCAAACCAGCCTGAAAGCCTGCAAGCTCATACGAGCAGGAGGAGGGATTTCAGCTTCAGATTAGTCCTGTTCTGTGATACACAAGTGGACATGAGGTTTATTACTCCATATTCACCCCCACTGAGCCGCTGAGACACTTTTTTTTTCCAGAGACGATGAATGATCACCGCCTCTTTTTCCTTACATTTGGAAAGCTTGGGCAGTTTATTTTCATATGCAAAGGCGTAGCAACATAGGACTCAAATTTATTTATGATGGCTGAAGGGATGGTCTCTGTGAATGTTAGTTTTTTTTTTTTTTGTTCTCTCTTCGTCCATATTAGCTGAGGTTAAGTTTATTTTGTTCACATGCATTTATTTTGAAAAGAGAGGAGTGGCGAGGGTGGGAGAAGGAGGAAGGAGAAGCGTGGGAAAGAAAACAAGAGCAGGAAAAAGAAAGAGATGGAAAAGTGAGTGGTTGGATGCAGCCAAGGAACTGGACGTAGGCAGAGGCAGACCAGCCAGCACACCCCCGCTAACACAGCTACATGAGTTAGCTACAAGGCAGACTCTATGAGTTACAGTCAGGACCAAACAGGACTGAGGACCAAAGACTGACCAGGCCGAGGATGTCTCCAGTTGGATTGCATCTCAGTGGGATTATGTTCCCTCCTCTCCTTCTTGTGAGACAAGCTGCGTTGTGGGGCCTCTTGAACCTGACAGGTGCTCAGTGATGGAAGTGTGGCGCCTTTTTCTTTTCTTTGTAGGGCCGTTGACTCCCACAACCACAAACAGCAATCCAGGCCGGCAGCAGTTGGATTTGTTGATTCGGGGTTGGGGTGTGAGTTGTGCGTGAGAGTGAGTGTGTGTGCGTAAGGGGTAAAAAATTTGGAATTTACAATTTAAAAATTTTTGATTTATAGAAAATCTGCAAGAAAACATACTCCAGATGGTTAATAATCAAAGTAAGCAGGATAATTAGTACAGAGTTCAACAAACTCAGGGAGCGTCTGGCCATCCCAGAGGGAGGGAGAAGGCAGGGGCGTTACAAACATTATAATTATCTAAAGTGCTGTTCTGATACATGTTATTATATTTTTAGCATCAAACTGAGTGAATCATTATAGAAGGAACTATGATAAGTTTGCCTTTCAAATACCCCCCCCCCCCCAACAGATTCTTTAGATGAAATCTTCTTTTTTGGCTCAAATATTATCTGTTATGTTTTCTATTTTGTTAAACTGGAGAAATTTGCTTTGGTCCAAATTGTTATGTCTGTGATGTTGCTCCGTCTCTCATTTCTGTTATATATCAATGTTGATGGAATAACAGCAATAACAACAGTGTATGTTCAAAACACAGCAATCATACTCATCTACACTCTTATCAACGTCAACATAATTTCCACTCGTAGTCTTTCACAGCAGAAGACGGACTTAAAGTTAAAACATTAAATTGTTGAAAATCATTTGACTGCTTGACAACACTTTTATTTAGCTAGAAAATTGAGCCCAAAATCAGTGCTTATAATGTGACAGTGAGCAGTGGGATTTAGTAGCTGCCTTATCTATTTTAATTACATCTATTTCACTATGTGGTTTTTTTTAGGCTACATTAAAGGCCAATTTAACCTTGAAGATAATAAAAAGAAAATTTAAACTACGACAATATTATCATAAGCACTGCTGAGTGCTCTGTCATCTTTATTGTATATTAAATATAAAATTAATTAGCACTTACTGCAGAAGAGGGCATCAACAAGGACGAGAGCTTTATTTCCAGCTTTTTGTTACGCCCCAGTGTGATTGCTCTTTTCCCAACACGAGCCCATTTATTGACCACCTTCATGGCAGAAATATAGGGAGCTGATAGCACTATTGATTTGGCATTTTTAAATTTCATTTTAACCCAAATCATTGTCTATGAACTACGAACAGGCTTTGTAGTGCATTAGAAGACCAGTCATACTGAAGATGGAATATATTTACAGATTTAAACATTCAAGAAAATAATTTTTTTCAACAAACTACGTGAGGATCATTTAATTGTTATCACTATCCACTTGTTAAAACATGTGGCAAAGATGATGCAGCTCTTCACACACATTGTGAGTCTGGCCTTTTATTTTATCGTAATCTGGTTCCATCAAATATCATTTCCTGTCTATATTGCGTCACTGTATTTGTATTTTCCTCCAATATGGGCTTAATTAAATCTGGACTTCGCAGTCGGCCCATTTCTCCACATTTTGTTCCATTTTTTATTTTATTTTTTTTTAGAACTGACTGTTGTTTACACAGCTGACGTTTAGTTGGATTTGACAATGCACCAACATATGCTTGTATCTAATTCAGTCATCATACACTTACGTCCTTTTTTCCAGGAGAGTACCTCAAACAGTTATGAGCACCACTGGAGAGGAGGAATGGGAGACCGAGCCAGTTCGAGTTTGTTTTTTAGCCCCACTTGGCTCTCTTATGCTTCCTTTTAATATTGCCTACAACATCCCCTTCCCCAGCCACAAAGGTCAGTGAGTACTGGAGGCCAAAATCATGGAGCTCGTACAGCAGAAAATTATGCAGGTTGGTCGTTGGATAAGTGCTACGCTGTTGCACAGTGTCTGATGAAGGCATTAAGAGACAGAAATAGGAAACCCCACCCATGTATTTTACATCTGCCACCTTTAACATTCTCCCTTTCATAACTAATAGACATAAACTTTAACTTTAAAAGCATTCTGCGCTCTTGTGCAGAACATGACTCAGAGCATGACAGCGACAGATCTTATAGAAATCTTTGTGCAAGCTTTTGTAATGTGTTTTCTTGTTATGTTTTCTCTGCTCTTGCTCGCCATAAGCATCTCTGCCGCTGCTCCCTATAGATTTTAATCAGCTCCAAAATTACTTTTGTGCTCTGATTATATTTTCTACATGAGCTGGCTGACTAAACTATGAAAATAAAGCAATTACAAGAAGATATTGATCTTTGTCAGGTGAAACTGTAGCAGTGATAGGTGAATGATCTTACTCCATGTGACAGAATTGAATAGATATTGCCCTTCCCTTCCTTAGAGATTGAACATGGCCTTTATTAAAGCACTAAGTCCCCAGCTGCTGCACTCAAGCTGCTCAGTGGCCAAACAGTGAGCAGCTTAAAGGGCATCTCCCTAATGTGCCACTATGTAAATGGGCAATGCCCTGTAGCAACTATGACAATTCCAGCCTGAAGTGGCTGAGGGGGCTTGTGGGTGGGTAATGTTGGGATTTACTGACCCACTCAAACTGACACTAAACAGATGAGAGACTATTTAAATAAACTCTTCACCTCCAATGCTGCACCACACACAGGCAAAAACTGTTAAATTGCAGTATGCAGTACCTGTGCGAGCCATCCCTCTGGGACCCTGAGTAACATTTACAACCTGAGACTGGAACATTTGAAGATACGTGTGTTATGGAAAGCATCTTGTCTAGTTCCTGTACCGAAGAAGTTGACATCATCAGAGCTTAATTGCTACTGAATGGACTGCCGGGCTGCCTTCACATCACGTGATGAAGGTACTGGAGAGACTAGTCTTGGCCCACCTAAGACCCCAGGTGAAAACATTTCTTGACCCTCTGCATGTTTACATAAAGACCAAATCTGGAAGTGGATGTTGCAGAGAATTGGATTGAAAATCCAATTCTGCATTTAACAGGGAGCCAATGAAGAGAAACAAATATGGGAGAAATATGCCCTGTCAGCACTCTGCATTTTTGGATCAGCTGAAGGCTTTTCAGGGAGCTTTTAGGACATTCTGATAGGAATGTCAGTAAACATAACCACCATCTCATGGATTACTGACAGCTCACAGTGTAAGAGATCAGGTAGTGCCCTGTCTGATTTGGAGATGTGCAGTAAAGGAGCTCCACAAGGGACTATGTCTCCATTCTTGTTCACCTTCTACATCTCAGATTTTCAATACAATGCTGGGTCACGCCTACAGAAATACTCTGATGATTCAGCAGTGGTTGGATGTATTATGAAGAGGAGTATACAGTGCAAGTAAATGATATTGTCTGAGAGGAATCATCTGCTTCTGAAAATCAATAAGGCCAGCGAGATGGTTGACTTCAGAAGGATATGGGCTGCGTGTCCCGTATCTATCCTGGGACAGGATGTTGACTTGCCGAAGGAGTACAAGTAACTGGATGCCCACATTAACCACAGGCTGAACTGGAAGACCAACACATGAGCAGGTTTGCGTAGCTATGTGTGCAGCAAAATGTGTGTGGTAAAATGATGCCTATTTTCTCAGTCAGTTGTGGTGAGCACAGTGAACTTTGCTGGGGTCTGCTGTGGGAGCAGCATTGGAGTTGGTGACACCAACAGACTGAATAAAACTGATTAGGAAGGCTGGCTCTGTGATTGGCCGCAAACTACTCATGTCTGTGATGTTACTAAGCAAACTTTTATTCATCAAGAATAATTCTGACTTCCACCTGCACCACCACAAGACTGATTCCGCTCCATTATAGGAGGTGTTGCCCCGTATTATAGTATTTCTAATTCTCATTCATTCATTCTCAGAACTTTTTACTGTAGTTACTGTGTTTACTTGGTATACACAGTATAAGAACAACTTTATTGTTTGACAGATTCATTATTACTCTTAGATTTCTACCATGACTTTTTTACAGAGCTAATCTGTGTTTTGCACTCATCTTTGGATTATTTCCCATTTTACTTTGATAGTTAGTTGTTTCTTGTGCACTGCTTTTAGTTTTATTTCCCTCCTGGACGCATTGTACAGATTTGATTCAGCTGTGTCTCATTACCCTCCTGTTTCCACTTCCCTGATTACCCCCTTTGTGGATAAATCGCCCTGCCTTCCTCGCAGTCTTTGCCACAGCTGTTGTCACAGTGTGTTTTCCTCATGTACTCCTGTGATTATGTTGTGTAGTTCAGTTGGCTTGTTTTTTTTGCCTTTGTGTTTTCTGCATCAGCCTAATAAAAGGCTTGCTTTTTGTTCGTTAAGTCTGCATTCTGTGTCTTGTGTTTGAGCCCTGATATTGAAACCCCCCGGCAGAAATGTGTTGGTCAAAAAATAAAGTTTTTATAAACTATTTCTGGAGCTCTGACCTCTTCAGACTTTATGCTATTTAGATGTTGGGGTATTTCACAGGATAACTGAAAGTTTTGACCTCCTGGTATTCCTCCTCTGGGACTTAGTCGTTTGAGAATTTCTTGGCAATTCATCAAATAGTCACTGAATTGTATGTCTAACTTTTTAGTCCACCTATTGAGAAGAACACAACCCCCCTCAGTTGGCCACAGCCATGAATTTCTTGACAAACACTCTGAATTTGTTTTTCGTAGTCACCGATAAAAGCTGGCTTATCCTCAGTCGATGCCCTCCTTGATGTCTATCAGTCTGTGGACTCCAATTTAAAAACTCAAGCAGTGGATACTGAATATCATTGCCAAACCTTCCCATCTTTTTCATCTTATCAGACCTCCTCTTGCACAGCTCAGTCACACAAACAACACGCACACAATCTCTAATCCCTCTGGGAAATTTGTGTTCATCCACCTGAGAACTCATGATGGAAAAACATTACCCACTAAATATCAATAACTCCTATCAGGCAATCTGTCCCGGTTTTACTTTTGATGTTAAAAGGCATTAAAAAAAAATTTTTTTTTTCTCTGTAATATCAGGCTGGTCCCACATGTAAATTCAGACAAATACAGATAAAGACACGCACACACACACACACACACACACACACAGACAAACTATATGAAAGCGCACACTCACACATTTTAATTAGCAGCACTTTAGTGCAGAAAGCACTAAACCGTAGGCTAATTAATCTCCACAGTCTGTGTTTTCATTGCGAAACCACCTTGGGGAGGGGTCCAGGTTTCCCTCTACGTTGAGGAGTTTATCTGCTGGGAAACAGGAAACAATAAAGTTGAAAATATTATAAGGCAACAAGGGAAAGGCCATCAGATTAATATGCTGTTAAAGGCATTTGTTTATGCAGTACACTGATGGTCAAGTCCCGTGCCGCGAATGTGGAATGCCAACTATCTCTGCTGACTTCCTGTGTGTGTGTGTTTTGTGCGAGTGTGTGCGTGTGTGCGTGAGTAAGTTGTGTGAATATGTGTGTGCGTGTGTATGCAGGTTATGCGTGAGTTCAGCTTGGTCACATACTGCTTCTCATTACAAATCCTCTCATGACTGTATGCAATTTGTGCCTCTGCTCTGTAGCCTTTTATCAGCAGGCAGGCCAAGTACCGTCTCTCTCTGCCTCCTTTGGTCTCCATCATCCCTTCTCAGTGCATTTATGTCAATCACTGTCTCTCTCTTTCTCATGCTGCCATTTGGACCCAAAGTGCAAATTGTAGTAATTAACCAAGAACATCTACAATTGTGTGTTTCCTGGGTGAATGACGTCAGTTCTGGCCGTTCGAGGATAAGATGACTGGATTCTCTGTGCTTGTCGGAGCTGCTCGGAATATCAGAGAAGAGAAGGGAAACTCAAGAATGCAAAATCAGACCATGAACCCACAAAGGTACTTCTAATCCTCCTGGCGTCTCGGCGGTAAAGGGCAAATGGCTGATCAGATTGCTGAAATTGAAGCTAGACATCCTGCAGTAATAAACCTGAGTGTGAGTGGGAGTAGATTGTCAAGATAAACTGCAGTGGCAGTCTAATTTCACAAACAAAGCAGCAGTTGATTTGTCTCTATCCAGATGAGATGTACAGGTCTGTATCGATGTCTGGAAGACTGCCTTTTTTGATGGATATGCAGGTTGATGGGGAAATGCAGGCCAGTGCAACCGAGATGTTTCTGCCCAGTGCCCCCCCCACACACACACACACACACACACACATACACACACACACACACACACCACACACTAATCCTCTTAAGTGTCAGCCTGAACTGTAGGGGCACAACAGGTCTTGTGCCCCCCACTGTGGCTGCTGGCCTTATTTCCATTGCTCATTTCCTGCCCTGGGCAACACCTTTCTGCAGCTATTCTGTGACTCCCATGTCCATCTAATGATGGCCCACTTCTATTTTTCTGCTCTATTTTTCTAATGTTTAAGTATCAGATTCTTACCCCCTTTAGGCTTGAAATGTGGCTCTGGGAGGTTTTCAGCAAGCTCCTTTGTGGACTATCATAGTGGCTTTACTATAGATCTTTATTTTTAATAGAAATTCACCTCAAGAGAAATCCTAATAACTCCAGAGTGTTAAGAATAGCAGTAATTCGGTAAGGACCACTTTATTCAAAAAAAAGATTTTCATTTCCATCTGCAGGCATTTGTATTTGTGGTATTGTGTTCTGAGACCTCCCCACGCTTCTAAGCACATACGTGGACCGCAGTGTCAAGCACAGCGTGTACAGAGCAGAGCACGCATCAACAGCAACAGACATGCCGCATCAGACACAGCATGAAAGGAGGAGGAGTTTGGGTTGAGGTGGGTTGAAAGGTGGTTTGCAGAGGCAGCAACAACTGTGGGCTGGCTAAAGCAGCTAATAGTGCACCATATATGAGGTTTGCCAATAGGATTTACAGAAAGGTATCAACTGAGCCAGCAGCAAAGTCTGGAACAGAGGCCAGCCGTCACCGACTGATGTACTGGGATTGCAGGTTTTTGGTGTGCCTAAACTAATGATACACTTACTGATTTTTGCACTTGTGACCCTTGTGAGCCAAGGAGGTTGCATGATCTGAGAGCAGCTTAACCAAAGGATGTTTCATTTTATTTTTAATATAACCTGGCCTATTTTTAATACTCATAATATCCTTTAGCACTTCCCTTACACACCTCCTGCCACTATTCTTTGTGTTTTTTTTGTCTTAGCTTGTTTCTCTCCTCGTCTATTCCAGCTTCTCTGACATTCAGTCCATCTGTGGAGCTCATCTTGTCAATTGTTTAATGCCTAGCAGGGATACAACAGCAGTTAAAAAGACACAGCTTTTACTTGCTGCCAGAGCGATTTGACTTACAGTAGACAAGCTCATCAACTCTCACCTCCACCTAAGAGCTGTTAGAATACAACAGCTTCCCAAGTGCAATCACTTTAGACTGAAGGTCCTGCTACCAGAAACGAACTGTCTGCACTGAAGCTGACCGCCGGACTGTTTTATAGACACAAACTGTGAAAAAAATAACTAAAGTACTCGGAGCCCCAGCATCAGCTGGATGTTCTCTGTTGATTACTCACGCATCAACTCACCCAGAGCTTCTGAAACAGTATTGAGTCAGTCATTTAAAAACAGCACATCAGTGCTCTGGTGCTGCTGCAGTGCAGTTCAATTTTGTTTTTGCCAGCCGAGAGGTCTGCATAGTGTGAACAACACCTCGAAGGACTGACTCATTCCCCAGGCTGCGATGTTGCTCGTCTTGCAGGGCAACATGAGAGGACAGGAAAGGAACGGATCAACACAAGTAATGGGCAGTTAGCTCACAAATGTGAGCTGGAAGAGGAAAGCATGTGGAAGGTTTTATCTACACACAAATTCAGCACTCCGAATGATTGATTTGTTCCATTGTTGTGAGCGCACAGTCTAACATTTGTAATGGCATTTAAATAACATAAAGATTAGGAAAGAAACTTCAGCCAAAAAAAAGACATTTTCCCTATACAGGCAGGCTGTTGCTTTATTTTAGAGTTTAGTGAAAGTACAACAAAATAGCCCTAACATTTTATCACTTATCTTCCACAAAGAAACATATTTAAAGTAACGACAACAGCATTAATTTCAGTGAATCCAGTTGGCATGAATGTAGCTGATGAGGAAAATACTGTTAAATGAGCAAAATAAAATCAGATACTTTTGCTTCTAAAATGCACTTGTGGTAGTTACGCTCACACGCACCTTCATGATATTTCAGGTTTTTTAAAAAAACAAAAAAAAAAAAAATCTCATTTCAAGCTCTTAATTTGCCATCATTTACCCGAATCCATTTGCACCATTACCGTACACACAGTACAGGTTTTCCTCTCCAATGCGGCAACAGGAAACAGTGTCAGACAGCAAAGTTAGACAATTAGTCCTCATGTCTGCTGGACAACACCGTCTTTGTTTCATCTCCGGACATTCTGCTTCAACACGGTTCTTCTCACACGCACGCACTCCGTCACTACGCCGCCGTGCCGTCCTGTTATTAGAGTCGTTTCAGGAAATTAATCCCTCTTTAATTCCAGGGACTAGACAGCACTTCCACTATCACAGCTTCCTCATGTCCAGAGGCTTAGTCCAATTTGCCATCATTTCAGAACAAGACAAATACGTAAACAGCTTATAAAGTATGCGCACACGCAACAACAAAAAAAAGAAAGATATCCAAAGCATTTGTCTCCACAGTGCAGTGTTTCTCTTTTCTCACTCCTCTGCAGTGCAAAAAAGGAAAATATGAGAAAAAAAGCATCAAATAATAAATAGACTTTCTCTTTTATATATTTCTGTGTTTATACATATATATATATCTATAATGACGGGTCTCTACATGAGCACACAGCTCTTGGCCCGGTCCTTTCTCATGGCCGGTGCCTGGTCCATTTGCTCAGTCCGACCCGGCAGAGGTGGAAGGGGCAGCTGCGACACTCGCTTCAGGCCTCTGCGGGAACTGCTGCGTTTTAGCTGCGGCTTGTGCGGCCGTCGCACTGACGCCAAGGTGGTGATGTGGAACACATCCCGAACGCTGTTTTCAGAAACCTTGGAGGTGCACTCTACATAGGCCACCGCCCCCATCTGGCGAGCTATCGTGCTGCCCTGGAACACGGAGACAGGCAAAGGAGAAATCAAAAAGCAAGCAAAGTTAAATGTAGGCAGGAAAAAAAACATGCATCATCTGTAAATCCTTCATTCTTCTTCCTCCCTTCACTGATTTCCGATACTTGGGTATTCTTTTTTTTTTTTCTGTGAGAAATCCTGACTATGTCTCAACAGCGGCTTTTCTTTAGTTTCCTCAAGCTGTAAGAGGTCATGTTAGTTTCCTTCACATCATTCTTCAGCGTTTCACAAAAAATAAACTCCATCCTTCATTGTATCCTGGCATAAGCAGACACTCTATCTCAACAGAAGAAGACTAAATATCCTCAAAGAGGCAGCAATTCTGAGATAGAGATGTTGATCTAAACTAATGACTGAAAGCCAGCGATCTGAACATGTCTGTCGACAAATGAATCCCCTCCATCTGAAGCATGAATAATGTAGATGCTGACTCCTCAGTCTGCAGTAAAACAAAAGCATAGGAGTCCGCTGGGCCAGTTTTGACATGGTCTATGCGGCTATTTAGAGGGAAGACATTCACACTAGGCACCAGAGCTTACCCCTGAGTAATGTTACAATAACCCAGTTATTTGAAATTGTAAATTGTTTGCTCACGATCAAATCAGACCCAAATTTAATTTTAAAACCCCCCCAGCCCCCTCTCTTCACTACAGTACCACACAGCATCAAGCTGTTTTCACACAGGATCAGCATATGCTAAGGCAGACGAGACAGAACTGCATTTCCCATGACCCTACAACTGCACGCTCTCCAGCGCAGAGAAAGCTTTTCATCTCAAGTGGAAGCGGTTTGATTTTCATCACAGCTGCACTGAGGCGTATATAAGAAGCAATGAAGGCCTCATTAGGTGAAACAGCAGATTTAGATTCCAGGGTGGCGGTGGGAGGGAAAAGAGGTAGACTGCAGTGACAAGTGGAAACGCTCGATCGAATCTCAGGCAGATTAGTGTGGAAGTGTCTGGAGTTCACCCGGTGGTCATTCTCAAGGCGACTCCTCAGCGCTGTTGGAATTCAATTTAAAGATCAGCAACAGGATAACAACATAGGCTATTAGATTAGAGCACCAAAATGTTTATTGTGCGCAGCTTTGGCATCTGCCATGTGACACACATTTTCTGGGCACATTAGAGAGGCAAACAGTAGCTGCCTCAAACCAAAACGGAGACCGAGAAGCACCACGACAAACGCTTTCTGTAGGCCTAGCCGGTAAATGGTCCCCAGCCATTTTCCATTACCTCAGTGGTTTGTCACTCTTCTTTTGTTTATGTATCTTATTTATATGATCTGTCTGCTTTTTCAGTTGCTGATTTTTTTTTTTTGGAAACAGCATGCTTTTAGACTCCAGTGAGCTCTCAGACAGTAGATGGGGAGGGGGGGAAAAAAGGCTCCTTTGTTTTGAGGGCTTTTGTGTGGTGCTGAAAAAGCCCCTCCACTTTTTGTATGTCTAACACAGGAGAGCACACAAATTGAACACACTGAAAGCTGATTAAAATTCACAGATTTACAGAGCAGTTTATCATCCCCTCCCTCCTCTCCCCGTCCCCTTGGCTTAGAGGTCACGGCGGCATGTGATAAAAGGGCTCACTCGTTTATCACTGTCCATTTTCTATTCATCCTGCATTTTGAAAATCTGTAAATCTGCATGAATATTTCATTTAAGGATAAAAAATGTGTCCCTAGACATAAACTACACTAACCACTTGTGCCTCTTCTGCAGCCCTTGCCATAAGCAACATTACATTCCCTGTCAGCAAATTTTGGTCAAAACGCCAACACCAGCAATATGCCCCCGAGGGGTTTAGCACTGTTCCAGTAGTGCTCGTGTGGTATGATATTGTGTTGCGTGAGCCTTTTCTCGCACTCCCTTCCCGTGGGACCTCAAAAAAGAGCTAATGCCACTGCTGATACAACACAGTAAAATAACATTTTATCGCTTTATTGCTTTCTAATTTCTTTTCCGCATCTGTTTTCAAATCTGTCCGTCCTCCCAGGGCACCTTCCGAGTCTCAATCTCCTTATTTATCTCTCTCCATTCTCCTCTGATATCCATCGTCTGCTAGTTCTCACCTGCTCGTGGGTGACAGGGATGAGGCGCTGCTTGGAGAGTTCCCTCAGGGTGTTGACATCTGTCCTCATGTCCAGCTTACAGCCCACCAGCACCACCTTGGCATTTGGACAAAATTCTTGCGTCTCTCCTTGCCACTGCGGAGACGTGAGCCGAAAACAGAAAAACAGAAGTATTTCCCTGATTGTGTCAAACATGAGCGCTGAGCTGCCCGTGCTGAGGTGCAGTGATGACCTTTTGGCTGCTCTGACACTGGATAGCTGCGCTTGAAGGATATTATACATTTGTTCAGCCGCATGGAATTCAGAACAACATAACTTTGATTCTCGGTGTGTTTTGAAATCCAGCCCTCAAAGGGATGAGGATTTTGTTTTCCACTGACTGTTGTTACATCACTTTGTTCACAACAAATTACACAATATACGGCAGTAACTCGAATATTTCATTCATCAACACCTGATGTGTGTTCCCTTAATTTTTTTTTTGAGCAGTACTATTAAGTCAACCAAACCATTCAACAAAATTAAAGATTTTTTTCCAGTCATTTGTCAGCCACAAATGGAGGATGATGTATTATGTTTCTGCTGGATACCACTGTGCAATAAATATGATTTTTTTTTCTAACTTTTGTTTGGAAAAACAAGCAGTTTTGAAAGCAATCCCCTTTGTTAGCTTACCAGGTGCAATCATAAGGTTCCTCCATGCTGCCAGTAAACATCAAGGATCATACCTTCTTTAAATCTGTCTGCACCACTTCCAGCATGGCAGCTATTTTCAGATTGCTCCCCTTAAGTCCTTTTTTGTGCGTTGAATCCCCTCACTGTGTCAAAATGTCAGCCCTTCAACTTTCATTTCTTTGTGCAGGAGAGGACAAAGTTGCGGGAAGCCAAATCTGGCAAGTAGGGTGGTGATGAGCGATGATTGTGTTGGTGTGGCCAAAAAAGCTTGTCAGTGTGCTGTGTGCTGGTGCACAATGACACAATGACGAGCCCCACTGTTCATATGTTCTTCCTCAGACGCCTCAGGACATTGAGGGTCCGACCCTGGGGGATGAATTTACGGTGCTCAATCCCACAAATGTGGCTTGTGCACCTGGCCTTATTAGCTGCCTTCGGGGCTGAACGCTGCAGAAATGTAGATCTCATCAGCAGGGGCATCGTCCGCGTGAAAGTCGGCTGAGGTCCACGGTAAAATCTCGTGCACAAAAGGGCAACACAGCAGCAGTGCAGGAAGTGTTCCAGAGGTGCACAAACAAAAGACCTTAACACTGAGACATGCCAGATTTAAACTGGGCATGGTTTTTGATTTGTATGGGCTGATTCCTGAAATTTTATAAAAGCAGCTTATTATTGGTATTTTTGCCAAATTGGCAACCAATTTACCAGGAGCCTGATGGAAAGGGCAATCTCTAGCATAAAGCGTAAACTGATACGTATATAATAAATCCAGGGACGCAATTAACAGTTACATTCATCGCGGATAAATCTTACAGTCTCAATTATTCATTTATTTAATTAACGGATTATCAGAATGTGTCGACAGAACAAAAAAGAACGGGTGTGGGATTTTCTTTTGCATAAAACCTGTAAATTATCCCAAGCGAGAAGCTGAAACAAGAAATGTTTGCCAGTTTTTTTTTCTTGCAAAATGGCTTAAAGATGAAGTGATCAGCAAACTAGCCACAGATTAACTGGCTCTGTCAACCAGCCAGGATTTATCAGGTAATCGTTTCACTTCTAATCAACAGAATAAAGAGACTTCCTATTTTTTATGATCCGGCAGTGTTCACTATTTCACTGCAACAGCTACAGGACCGTGTAATGTGACTTTTTTGTTCGTGCCAGCTTTGTTCGGGTTTCTATAATATTTAAGGTATATTATACTTTCCTTACTCAGTCTCCATCAACAAAATCTATTTCAGGCTCTGTTCAGAAAAGGTTGAGCAGTCTTCCTTCTAAAATCACCCTGAGATTAAATGTCACTTCTGAAACTCGGCTGAACCAACGCACTCTCTCCTCCTGGCGACACAAATACACGGCAGCCCTGAAATATTCTGCACGCCATGTGGAGAATGGCAGGGTGTCCATTCATGCCTCTTATTGAAAACAACCCCTGACCTTTCGGGCACATCCCCATTATGTCGATGACATCCAATCAAAAGCTTTGATTGTTTAACCCTTTCTCCTCCCCCAGCTGTCATCTAGAAGCCTCGGTGACCTCCTAACTCCTGGAGGTCAAGAGTCTAATTTAGGACGGTGATTGCGCAACAGGTTTTCCGTGTGCCTCTGAGTTTCAAGGATTACCAGGATGACAACTAAGGGCCAAGGATCATGGCAACCCCCCCCCCCCCCCCCCAGCCGAGTGATGCATGGGAAAGCTAAAGCTGGGGAGCAGTGCTGCCTGCCCCTGTTGACAGACTCCACAGATGCTTGAGAGATGTTGGTGGGTTAAGGGAATGGTGTCCCGGTGTCACGGATCCGCGTGTAGCAGGCAGGATAAGGACCTCAATGCAGGACACTCCACACGGCATAAACTCAAAACA
>JAVDPK010001241.1:121875-161984 GCA_034780415.1 Cichlasoma orientale
ACACACACACACACACACACACACACACACACACACACACACACACACACACACACACACACACACACACAGAGCCTGTTTTCTTCTCTCTCCGTTGTTCCCCAAGCTTACCACAACCATCGAGTTTTTGTCTAATCAGCAGAAGCAGCAGACTGTTGAGACCAGATCACACAGTTAAAAAAAAAAAAAACAGTCAAGAATTAAAGAACACCAAATACTAACTTCATAATTGTTTTTATGTACACGGTTAACAACCTTCCAGATAATGGTCACATTAGCACTATAATAAACAGATAACCCTCTTATTTAATTAAGTCTGTCAACATACACAAATCCACCCATTCATCCAGCAAATGAAACTGAACACCAATGAAATGAAAGACACATTCACTCCTTACAGATTACGTACACACTGGTTAAAACTGATCCACCTGGCAGGTGGATGCTGACACGGGTAGCTGTCTACTAAGCTTCACCTCCCCTTTAATTCAAGTCCCAGAACTTGACCTACCTGCTGGGTTTGTGGTGTCAGAGCCTTCTGGAGCATATTTAATGCGATTTTCTGGCTTGCTGTGTGGTTAATTGTGCTCACAGCGCATTCAAGAAGTCCAGTTTGGGGAAGTGCAATTATAGGAATTGATTTGTATGCTTCTTAGCGCTAATTAGCAGGTATCTGTTTGTTTACTAAGCTTACCCTATCATCCAAATGCAGTCACTTCTGGATCCAAAGAGCCAGTGCGGTTGATGCCAAAATGAAACCAGTGGGTGACATTGTGGTGGGCATGTCCATCTTTTTCATACAGTCATCAATTACATCAAGTTTAAAGTGTCTGGAAAATATTTGGCTGAAACACTAGTGGCACCAGTTCTCTAAGTCTGCACCGCCTTAACACCACCTCCATCTGGCGGGGATGAAGATGGTGTTTTGTTTTGCTTTAAAGCGCCATTTTTGACAGTCTGTGAGAACTCTCCAAGTTGTTTGAAGTTATCTGCCAACGTTGCCAGCGTCACCCACTGACACCCCATTCTTTGAGCACTGGGGACTGCCATGCCACAATGAAATCTGCTCTGAAAAGCTCCCAGCCCTGCTCGACTATCACCTCTCTCGCACACACACACACACATACAGTATTCAAATTCATTTCTTTATACTCCTTTTCACCTGTGAAAAAGGAGTGCTCACATCCTTTATTCCCACTCCCCTACATCTGAGTTTCATACTCTCCTTTTCAAAATTTGTACCCCCACCTGAAGATTTTCATTAAAACTTGTAATAACACCGACTGCAGCTTCTCTGTCCACAGCTGCCAGTCTGATATGAAAGCAAAGGTGAAAATATTCAGTCAGCAGCTACAAGCACATATATATGAAAAGGAAAACTTGAGTAAAAAGGGGATCCTCTGCTCCACTTCCTCTGCTGCACAGCCATCCAAACACATCCTTATCATGCAGCTATCCATGCCCCGGCCCACTCTGCAACCCCCACGGGGAGGCCAACAGATAGACGCGACACTACTTCCAAGTGCAATTTCACTTCCACAAAAAGTAGCAGCAGCGAGAAAGAGAGCTCACTGGATCTTGTTTATAAATAAAGTCATTCATAAATGATGGGATCTGTCAAGTGTGTGTGAGTAAGGTGTAGGTGGGGGGTGAAGGATGTAGGTGAAATATGGCCCCTTTCCCTGTATCCCCTTACGCTCGGATGGGTTCCAGACGGATGCTGAGTGGGGTTTTGCGC
The DNA here is from genome assembly GCA_034780415.1 of Cichlasoma orientale. NCBI lineage: Eukaryota > Metazoa > Chordata > Actinopteri > Cichliformes > Cichlidae > Cichlasoma > Cichlasoma orientale. The sequence continues at coordinate 123,614 of JAVDPK010001241.1, forward strand.
CTCTGGAGGTGGGGGGGGTGGGGGGGGGCATCAGGACTGCGCGCTAGCTTTGGGAGAAGCAGAGAACCAGTCATTGTGGCTGTTTGAAGTGAGCTGATCAAAGCTGGGCTGGAATCGGGTACAGTTGCACTCAGCAGAGGGAGTGGACTGGGTGAAAACACACAGAGCCATGGTTCTCTGGGTGGGTTTCCCATCTGACTGAATGACCGAGGCATTCGCTGGTGCTGCTGCGGCTGAAAAGGAGCACATGCCTGGTTCATTGTCAGGGTGGATTAGTTCGTGTCCCATCTCTTGCTAAAAGTAAAAAATTCCAAACACACGTGCAGCCCTGGAGGGATATTAGATATTACTGTAATGCTATTATTTCTCCAAGGTACACAGTATTTTTTTTTTTTTAGTCATTACATTTTTTAAATAAAACATGCACTCCTCCATTTTATATTACATTCTTGTGACACATTTAATTAAAACCTGCATGAATATGTATTAAGTTTAATGAATTTTTACTGTTACTGGGCAAGATTAAACAAGCAAAATTAGCAGCACAAAAAAGTTTTTATCTGCTGTGTATTTGTTAATTTGCTGATGAGGAAGAACACAATGACCTAAGCGCATTTGGGCATCAATGATAATATAACTACATATACAGCACAAATACAACATAAGGATTGATGTTTTGATAGGTGAAAATACATAAACGTCGCTGTAAATGTAACCTGTCAAAGAACTCGACCACAAAGTACACAGGCATCAAAAGTAGCTGTTAGTGTTCAGTCGTCTGTCTACCACTAAACAAAAAACTCACATTTTCAAGAAAGCTCCAGTTCACCTGGTCATCTTTATATGCCCTTGAAAACACTCCAGTTTCAGTATGATCAATAACTTCCCGCCGTGTCATTGGATTCTTTTGTGTGGCCAGACACTCAGAACGAGCGATGGAAGACATTAAAAAGACATTTTTACTTCCCTTTTTGTATTCACTCACCATCCCTTTAGGGATAATGCCCCCACAGCCGGTCACCTCGTGGAAAAGACTGAGGTGCGCGCAGTGAGGGGCGCAGAGGAGTGTGAGAAGCTATTTTATGAGTGTACAGATATTTAAGCACCGACCTCTAGTACTGAAAAATACTTCACTAAGTGGATTGGGTAATATTATTTATATTAATATTACATTTTATTATTTGTGTTGTTTTGCAGATGAAGACAGAATTATTAGCCCCCAGTTTGGTCTTCTGGTTTTTCAGCAGGAGTGACGTGTTTTGGGTCCTTGTCCTGTTGGAAGACAAAGCAGTGGCCTCGACCCAGTCTTGCTGCTGACTGCTTGAGGTTTCGTGATTCCTTCCACCTGGATAAGATTCCCAGTTCCAGACGCACTGAAGCATCCCCACAGCACAATACTCCCACCCCCGTGTTTCACTGTGGGGGCGGTGTTCTTTGGGTTGTACGCCTTTCCGTTCTTTCTCCAAACATAAGCAGCGTCTCTGTGGCCAAACAGCTGTAGTTTTGTCTCACCTGACCGAAGGATGCGCTTCCAGTATCCATAATCTTTCTCCAGGTTGTCTTTTGCATGCTTCAGTTTGGTGTGTCTCTCCTGCAGAAGTGGAGTTCTTCTTCGCAGTCCATTCCCGTGCAGGGTTCTAGTGATTGTCTTTTTTGAGACTGCAGTTCCTGACTTGGCTAAGTCATTCATCAGTGTCTGCTTGGCAGTTGTTCTGGGGGTCTTTAGACACATCTCTCACTAGTTTTCTTTCCAGAGTCTTTGAAATATTTAGCTTCCTACTTCTGCCAGACTTGTTCTGTACTCTGAGGCTCTCTTTGAATTTCTTGATGATACTTGTCACTCCAGTTCTTGACACTTGGAAATGCTGCAATAACTTTGTATATCCATCTCCTGCTTTGTGAACACCAACAATTCTTTTTCTCTAGTCTAAACTGATTTCTTTTGTTTTTGCCATGATGTTCTCTCAAGTGACAGCTCGAACCCTTGGTGAAGTTTTTCAGCTGAGTGTAAGTTGGAAGATAACCCCAAGATTCAACTTGATTTTAAAAGCTCTGAGCATAACAAATGTGGCCCGAGGCACTAAGCTGGTGGAGTGGGTGCGTGGAAACGCCCAACCAAAATAGTCCTAACACGCACCCCTTAGATATAAGAAGAGCTGTGGGCATGCATCCAGTTCACAAAGTTTGGTTTAAATATAGAATAAAAATAAATAAAAACAGAACCAAATAAAACAATTACCAAAAAAAATAATAATAATTTTCGCCTACGACTGTTAGATGTCGCTTTATTTCATTCTAAAACGTAGATATTGGTCGTAAAACGTGCCTCGAGAAACGACCAATATCAACGTTTTTTCACTGAGGACAGGCTGACTCAACAAGTTGTTGGAAGCATTCCTCAGAGATTTCGGTCTATAGTAACATGATTGACACGACAGATTTGTCAGCTGCACAGCCACGATGTGGCTCTTCCAATCCCACCCCAGCCAAAAGGTGCCCTATTATACTGAGATCTGGCGACTGTGGAAGCCACGTAGTGTAGTGAATTCGCTGTCATGTTTAAGAAACCAGTTTGAAATGATTTGCACTTTGTGAAACGGCACGTTATAGCCGTGAAAAGATCGGTACACTGTGTCATAAAGGAATGGACACGGTCAGCAGCAATCCTCTGGTAGGCTGTGGCATTTAAACAATGCTCAGTTGGTATTAAGGGCCTCAAAGTGTGCCCAGAAAATATCCCCCACACCATAACACCACCACATGCAGCCTGAGACATTGATCCAAGGCAGGATGGATCCATGCTTTCATGTTGTTTACACCAAATTCTGACCTATCCGCATGCCACAGCAGAAACTGAGACTGAGGCTACAGGAAAATGTTTTTCCAATTTTCTTTTGTCCAATTTTGTGAGTCTGTGCAATTTGTAGCCTCGGTTTTCTGTTCTCGGCCGGCAGGAGCGGCCCCAGGTGTGGTCTTCTGCTCACGTAGCCCGTCTGCTTTGAGGTTTGATGTTTTGTGTGTTCAGAGAAGCTCTTATGCTTACTTTGGCCATAACAAGTGTTTATTTGAGTTATTGGTGCCTTCTTATCAGCTGGAAGCAGTCTGGCAGTTCTCCTCTAACCTCTGGCATGAACAAAGCATTTTCACCCAGAGACCTGCCACTCACTGGATATTTTCTCTTTTTCAAACCACTCTCTGTAAACCCTAGAGATGGCTGTGTGGGGAAATCCCAGCAGATTTTAAAAAAAATCCCAACAGTTTCAGAAATACTTAGACCAGCCTGTCTGGCACGAACAACCATATCACATTCAAAGTCACTTAAATCTCCTTTCATCCCCATTCTAATGCTCAGTTTGGACTTCAGCAGGTCATCTTGACCATGTCTACATGCCTAAATGCAATAGGTTGCTGCCACATAATTGGCTGATTATATATTTGTGTTAACAAGCAGTTGAACAGGTGTACCTAATGAAGTGGCCAGTGAGTATAATTTTACCTTTCACTTTGAAACTGGGTTTGCAAAGTTGATTCTTAAGAGCAACAACTGATGGGAAGGGAAGAAACTGGGTGTACACTAAAGGCCACAACCTGCATTAAGGCACTAAAACCTTGCACTGGTGCTCTTTTGCAAAGGTATTTAATTCAGGCCATTTAAGTCAGGTAACAGAATTAATGCACGCTTTCTTCACCCGTTAAAACAACAGATAAATGCACTGCATTAAATCCATAATGACTGTTTTATATTGCCATATGTATATGTAGCCAATTGTTCAGAGAGGCTGCAGTAGTTTAAAAATATCACAAAGGCAGCATTTGTGTGTCTGTTTCCCCAAGGACCAAGTAGCGGGTCATGTCCCAGGGGTGCCACAGACAAGCCTTAAAACACAAAGCTCTGGTGGGCGGGGTGATGGTTGCAGATGGGAAAAGCACAGATTTATATTTTTCCTTTTCACTCCTTCTCTTTCCTTTTTCTAGTTTTTAATCTAGCAAACACTTCCTTCTCTTAAAGCCACCACACCCACTATACTTTCTACTCATTTCAACCCCTCACTCCCCCCAACCTCTTTGACTACTGACTGGGGCAACAGATGCACTTTTCAGGCTCATTGTGCCCCAGCTGCCGCCTGTGCACCCTTCAACAGCGGAAACAATAAGAAGGATTAAAGTGTCCAAGCTGTAGTTATTCCCATAGTCGCTCAATCATACATATCCATGATTTATTTCTTTTTATATATATTGGAGGCAGCTGATCTGCTGTGGTGATCCCTAAAGGGAGTAGCTGGAAGGAGAAGTAGTTTATATTTCTCTTTCACTGCAGGAATGCCAGAAAGAGCACCGGAAAACTCATGTTGATTTAGTTAAATCTGCTATTGCTGTTGTACTAAAATATATCAAATGGCAGCATGAAAAATAATGGAACAATGTGAAAGGCACCAGTTACAGCGATGAACTTGCTGCCGTCCCCAAAAAACTTTATGAGACAAGTTTCAGCTCATTGCTTAGCTGTTCAGCCCACACGTCTGGTTCCGCCCCATCAATCTCGCAGCATCTTGTTCTGCCACAATAAGCATCTTCTTTCAGCATTAAAAACCTTCCAGCTTAGCACAAAACAACAGACAGACACAGCAAACACCCAGCAGTCAAACATACGGTAGGGGAGCATGTTAGCTAAAATACAAGATATTTCCCTCAGAAGCTGAACTGTTGCAGTTTGCAATCATGATGCATAAAGTGTTGGGTTCACAATTTTTTTTCCCCCCCTGCTGACCAAATGTTGTTAAATTAGTCAGGCTCGAGTTAAGTGACGGTTCGAGTTAAATGAAGTCACAGGGTGCACGTCTAAGATGAGCAGGGAAACAAAAGAGTGTTTTATGCAAAAATATTCCATGTGCCTCATGAGTATCGAACAAACATGTCAATCACAAATGCTTGTAAAAGCAGTCTGCGTGCCTATGTTTTTTATTTTATACACCTGTGGCACTCGACTTCAATCATTTGGATGGGTGAGTGAATACTTTTGGTGATACAGTGTGTATTCTGTCTCATTTTTAGTAAAGCAGCTGAAATAAAAATGTTACCATTTTTTTGTGGCTCTGTCATTATAATAGCTTAAGCCTTTTCTGTCAGTAGCGCAGCGTGGCAAGACTTAAGAGTTAGTATGAACTCATCAAAAGCATTAAGTCTCCTTTTAATTCTGTCCAGTGAATGTACAGCGCCTAATAACTTATCACTGTGATTTTCACAATGACATATTAACTAAGTAAGAGCCATATGCAGCCTATCAGCCGTGTGCAGCGCTGTTCAGCAGTGAACATGCTATTTAAGCAGATTATACACTTTTGCCTGGTGCTCAGCATTAAGCTGACAGTTCATGGAGGCTGAGATGCGGTGAAGGAGCGCGTGGTGATGAGTCTTAGCTTATGGCTGTATCCATGGAGACATTTACAGGCTCCTCTCGCTGAAGAAGGTCACAAGGACTGGGAAGCTATATCCTCCGGGACCTGCCAGAAGTGCTTGTTTTACAACGGGCAGGTGGGCATGTGCGCTACTTGTTGTGTTTTTGCATACAGGTAAAAATGGGTAGGAATTTGGGAGCATGCACCAGTGTGTGTGTGTGTGTGTGTGCGTGTGTGTGCATGCGCGTGCATCGCAGTGTCACTCAGACAGCAGATATTTTGTGTGGTAATTACAGCCTGTGTGTTCTATCAGTGTGCCTGGCTGGCTTTCATGCAGCATTTCTGCGCACCCCCTGTTTAACACGTTCCTGACTGCTAGTGACCCCAACGCATTGATGTCTTGACTAATGGGCAATCAGAGATAGGGAACATCCACAGCTGAATAGAAGGAGGGAGGGAGGGTGAATAGCACACAAAGAAAGATACCTGAATCCACCTTTAAAAAATAAAAGTTATCCTCTCTTGTGCTGTATTAGCTTCCTTCATCTTCTCCCACTCCTCCTTCAATGTAAAGAAAGCCATTTTCCTGTTCTGATTATCGATTCTTTGTTACAGTCTGAGAGCATGATTCGCAAAGTGCTGCTCGAGAACCAAAACATCCAGCCCAGTAGCCAGGAGTGCCAGCTGTCCCGAAGCGATTGTCTACAAACCCACTCACAAAGTCACGGTGCAGCGAAGTGAAGCACTAAGCATGAGACCATCATTTTTCAAAACATTTAGCGCTGGAGCTCATTTTCAGAGGAATGAGAAGAAGGGGGGAAAAGATTCGTTTGAATTTCTCTTTAAAACATGAAAACCATTATAGTTATTTACAACATGAGGCACGCTTGCCTCTCTATTTCTGAAATATCACGTTATCGTTTGCAGGTTTTGATTTTTTTGTAGGTTTATCTCTTGACTTTATTACCGTGCAACTTGCCAGAGAGACTGCAGGCTCATCCCAAAATTGACACCGCGGGGCTGACATGAAGGGGCCAGAAGATACGTGCTGTTATTCTGTTATCAAGCTCAGGAAGCCCTGAAGGGCTGAATGGTAGGCCCTCTCTCCAAAAATACCCTTACAGGCATTTCAGTATCAGTCTATGGAGACTGTCTAGGGTCTTTACCTTACAACAGAAAATACCTTGAGGTGGCTGTTGTTGTGAATTAGAACTATATATATATATATTTTTTAAACTTAATTAAACAGAACTGATTGGAGGCACAAAATGTATTTATAACCACTGCAAAAATCCAACAAGCCAGTCACAAATCTAGTATTTTTTTTCCAGTGCTCCCTTGGAAATGAGGACACCAAATAAACTTGTGATGTGGGTTCTTTCTACAAACAAAAAAAAAAAGTGTTGCACTGGCTTCATCAAGAATCTACAGCCATGTTTATGCTCAGCAAACATAGTTGAAACCCTGAAGTCATCTCCCTGGTCAAAACCGGTCAGAGTCCAAAAACTGAATTATAGAAGATGTTGACACTGTTTCCATTCAGGTCCACTCAAGACCTTTTTTTTTTTTTTTTTTTACAAAGTAAGAAATATAGATCAGATTATTGCATCATGTACACAGACTGTTTTTTTAAATAAATAAATATAAATAAACTACACTTTTAAGGCATTTGCATTTATGTAAATCTAAATTCTGTGAATTTAATGTGTTGGACTGTTACAACCATCTCTGTCGCCGATGCCAGTATGATAAACCCACGGATGCTAGTGCTTAAGTGTGAAGCTAATTAACGAGGAAGCAAAAGAAACTGATTCAAAATGCTTAGCGCACAACGTCACCGCTGAAGTTTGTTTTTCCTCCCCCCTTTTCATTCTTTCCATTTTTAATGTTTTGTTTATTTCATTTTGTTCTAATCGATAAATAGACAGCTGAAAAAAAGTTCCTTAACGCAAACTTTCTCTTGCTAGAAAGTCTAACAAAGACGTCCAGGGCAACATTCAACGAGTACCCTTGAATGTTCAGGTGCTCTGCTTGCAAAGTCAAAATGAATGCCTGTAAACTCTGTGTATGTTGTTTAACCTCTTAATATCATCTTGCTAATTAAGATTAAAAGAAAAAAGCATTAGTCTCAAACTAATCTTCCTTCTTATTTCCCAAAGCGTTCGCCGCAGCGAAAGGATCTGCATGTTTTACCTGATGCCCTTCCTGACACGACCACTTGCTTGTGGGCCCCTGAGGCTGAGTTTATGTCTCCTCCTGGTCTCAAACTGGGGATGTCAAATGTGAGGTGAATGTGTTAACCACTGCACTCTCCGGCCACTAGTTTGAGTTATTAAACTGAAAATCATAGATGTCAACCTAATTCAGTAAAATTTAGGGGTTCACCAAAGTCATTAGGATTCATCCATCGATGACGGTGCGTGAATCTGTGGAATTCACCCAAAATTAATCATCTGGACTAAAGTGGAATACTGACCAGCATGCCAGCTGATGGCTGATGTGCAACTTGCATGGCATAGCACAAAGTATCACTTATCAAAACATAGTAAACTGAAAATCTGAGAAAATGTGAATAGTCTTTTACACTAGCCATTCTGGGGCAACAGCTGGTTTTAAAACATTATTGCTCAACAGAGCCGCAAATTAAAAACAGGCTACAGAGATTTTGTAACTATTTTGTAAAAAATTTCAAAAGCATTTAATTAATATAAAAGATAACGGTTGTGTTGGGTGCTGTTTGTGAGCATGAGCTGGTGTGCGAAAAAGAGAGTTTCCAAACTTCTTCAGCAATTGTTTGCTTAATTAGAGACACAAACAGTTATTTCAGGTTACAGTATTTCACCAGCCTTGCACTTCTTCTGTTTACTCATTACCTGAAACTGTCAAGCAGGAACAGGTTCCCAATGCAGGGGAGTGCCTTCCAGCTTTCTATGCATCATCAAAACGCGCTTTCGTTTAGGCAGCTATGGCCCTGGGCTGGTTCGGCAAAGAGTAGGAACAACTTTGGGGCTTGAGCTCCGCGCTTACATTCAGGCTTGTGAACAGCATTTGAAATGATGTCATCATCCTCCCTTCAGGATGTTGACAAAAATAAACAAAAGATGTATTTACAGTCTGCGGTTAAATATGCAGCTACCTTCCAGCAGGTCCAACCACCTATAGAGCCGTTAAAACTGGGACTTGTTCAGGGAAAAGTGAAGAAAAATAGGAATGTTGGTATTCAATTATTTAATGTTGAGTCCTGCAGTAGCAATTCAGCTGAAAGACTATCAGCACAGTCCCTCCTCAGATAATATCAGGCTCGATAGCACATTCTGAGCATCCTCAACCTCCAGTGAGCCGTAGGTTTGAATGCAGAGGAGAGTCGGTTGATTTTATATCTGCTCTGTGTTGTGATTGTAGTTAATTCGTCGTCCATTAAATATTAATCAAGCGGAAAGTGTTGAGGAATGGAAAGCCCACTGAGCTCGGCGTGTTTTCACAGGCCGCTGGATGCCCGATCAGTCCACTGCGCTGAGAATGTGGAGTTTAAAGAGCATAAAGACATCAGGAATGTTGGAAAGTTGGTATGAGAGAAGGGAGACAGGCAGACTGCGACTAAGGGAGCGCTGAGAGTGGTGTTACACACTTGTTAGCGTCTCTCAAGTCAAAAACAATCACGCCTCTGACTGAAAACACGAGGAAGCTTTGTAATGAGAAAGCCTACAGCTTCAACAGTGGAAGACTCATCATGGATTAGGGGCTCTTAATTTAAGAGTCTGTTATCCAGGTGTAGATTGACAATCTGTGACATTTTCACACAGATATGTTTCTGCTTTCTGCCTTGTCTGTGCTGCACAGCGCTCCTTCAAACATCAGGCAGGCCTGTTTGAGGAAAGATCCTCCATAGCACAGCAAGTGATGCGTTTCATGTTCCCAGCGGCAAGAGCACTTTGTTTGGAAATAAATGGAAAAGAGAAGGAACGATGTGCTCGGTATCGGAAACAACGTTGCTGATCGGACGAAGAAAAGTCAGCAGAAGCTCGGAAATTTCATCTACTGAACTTCTCGGGTTAAGAGTGATGAAGGCGAGATCTGAATGACAAGTGAGCTCCAGGAAGTAAGCTGCAAAATAACACCACAGCACGAGCGATTAGTACCAAAGATGTCAGCGGAAGAAGAAAGGAAAACAAGGTGTCTGTGGATTGCCACTTGAAAGCACTGAGTTTCATGTGAGAATCAGGTCAGGCGCTAGAGAGATGGCTGAGAAGAGAAATACAAACAGACATGAAGGTGCTGCTGTGGGAACTTCGGGAAAACCCGACCTGTCATAAATTGGACTTTTAAGAAACGGCATGCACACCTCTTAGCGGAGTGTTGCTCTCAGGCCAAAGCTGCAGGAAATCTTTCTCGGGCGTCTTCACCATAATGGGAAAAGAGGATGAGCGCCTTATTGCCTCAGGCTCCGTAAAACCTCCTTACTTGCAGACTACCTAAGAGGCCCGCGAGCATCAGCAGTTATCACTAATGATCTCTGATAAGTTATCACCAACCCACACTGACATTTGGACCACTTGGCAACATATTTTGCTGTTAAACTAAAATACAGATACATGCAGTGATGAAACTAACTACACTGTCTGTCACCATGTCATAAAACACCGATACATATTTATCCAAACATAGTGTGGGTTTATTTCTCTCTTTATTTTCTCTTTTGAATTCCATTCAATCGCCCTCTAATTGATTTAATTCTCCAGATGGTCCAGAGCTGAATGCAGGGAAGAATGCAAAGTACAGCTGAAGGTTGCCCCCCGATTCCCATAAGCTGTATGACCTCCCTGTTTCTGTTTGATACTTCTTAAAATACCGATACCTTCAGGGAATGCTATGAAAACACCACACATGCATATATATTTACAGGCAGCGATGACCTCAATTAGATAAACAGCTTACCTTTGTTCTCACCCATCCTGCAAAGATGAGACCTTGGGAAAAAAAACACTGAAATTGAAAAGCTGAAACGAATCAGTGGTCGACTTCCATGCCGTGCAAGAGTGAATGCTGGGAGCATTTTTAAATGGCAATACACATTTAACCTAACCGGAGAAATGTGAAACAGGCGAGAAAGCAAGTTGTTTAAATAGCCTCGCCTCAAATGGCAATCAATAACGTTTTGTGAACTGAGCCGGGCCACAGCAGGCAGACTACAGCTGCAATTAAAAGGGAGACAAAAGTTTATGAGAAGAGGCTGAAAGGGAGAATAGGTGCATATGCAGGTGGAAAAGATTGGAGAGCAATTGGAAGATTGATTGACGCAAACATTCGGTCAAAAAATGTCCAGTGGATTGCAGTTGCGTTCGCACAGATACCTGCATGTGTTGGCCCGCTATTAGTGTTTCATTCTCTGTTCCGCTAAAGGTCGGCGCTGTCAAGACCACTTGCAAGAGCCCCACAGAGTAAATCCACAGGTCAAAGTTCAACAAAGATGACTGTATGCCAAGCATGTCGAGCATTTTACTCCGCCGGCCGCTGTGATTCTGTTGAAATAAAGTGATAATCTGATGCGTAAAACTTATAAATCATGGTGCGACTGAGCCCCAAGAGCCTGGGCGCTGAACTTCTGGCGATGGTGCTTATGCTTACATGAAAGAAAATTAAAGCAGAGCATGAGAATGGGAGCCGTAGGAGGAGAGAGGGTGAAGCAATAAAAAAAATCTGATTCAAATAAAGGAACGATGGGAGACGCGCTATTTTCTTCAGATGAAAGCTTTTTTTCATCGAAGTGTGAGCCAATTATTTTCCTTGTTGAGAGAAAATATGAACATCTGTGTTTGCCGTGAATCAGTGAATAATGGCAGACCACACGAGGACCTCTGAATGTGCACACACACAGAAGCACATAGGCAAACACACACACACATTTGCCCTGTGGGCTGGGTGACATCATGTTTATTGTGGGGTGGGTGGTTACCGACTGAAGATTAACATCTAAAACTGCCAAAGGTGCTTTAGGCTTTTAAGGATGGACAGAAGCACAGCATTCCCACATTAGGCTCTTACAGCTGAGAGATAAGGAACTCTGCTAAGTTGCAGCCCCGGGCCTCAGAGGACCTCGAACCCCGGACTGACAGGCTTAAGCAGATTTACTCTCTGGGGCTGACATGAGGTCCAAGAAAAAACAACATTCTTTGGCTGACTGCTCTTGTAACATGAAAATGCTCTCATAGTCTGTCCCAAGACAGTTTTAGGTTTGGGAATGTTTATGGTAACATAAAAAAAATTCCCTCTGGAGGGATACCATACACACTGCTATAACTATTGAGCCATGTCACCGGTCAGATAACTGGCACGAGATGACTGCGACATGCAGCGTCTCAGAGGTGCGTATAGCTGTAAATCCAACCACACTGACAAGGTGGGGATAGATCATGGGTTTCCATGCAGGAGTCTTGCTGCCTGGTCATACACTACCGAAATAAAGATGATTTGTTTTTAGAGAGAGTGCCATTGTGATTGCACAACACTGCTGACACGTGGATTCCTTTCTATGGAGCAGCCCTTTTGCGCTGATATCACTGAGGCTGTTATTCAGAGCATATCAGCATGTTCGAATTTGACTTTCTTTCCCCCCAAAGTTAGAAATCCCCTGAAAGTAATGAATGAAAATTGAAGGAAAATAATGAATGAATTTCTTCCTGGGTTGAGGAATGAATTCCATTCATTGATGACTTGCTACAAAATTACTTGATAAAATATCCAAAGGAAACAAAACTTTATATAAATCTTGACCATATGTCTGAAAATGTGTCGAATGGGGAAACTTAATCTAAAGAGCAGACTAAGGCTAGCCCAGTATTACACAATATATGTCAGCCAACTGCTGCATCCATCTAAATCTGAGGAAAGCTCTTAGATGGTTATAGCAGCTACTGGTCCCTTCAGGCCTATCCTGTCTGAATTATCCACGCCATCACCCCTTTCACCTCCCCACAGTTGCCTGACCCTGGGCCAGATCACGAGAAGAGCCAGCCACACAGTGGACAACTCAGGAAGGAATGCAAACACAAGACACAGAGAGACACGGCTGGCACCAAAGTTTCCAGCAATAGCAGATGCCCTAAGCTGGGGAAAAAAAAGTCTAAAAACAAAAGACATCTCGAGTTGGTTAGGTCAAAGCAATTTGTCAAAGAGATGACTGCTGAAAAAGTTGGAGAGGGAGTTGGTAGCAGAGCCCCCCCACCCCACACTGTCGCACCCAGGGACAGGCACCCTGGCAGGGCTGAGAGAGGATTGATTTGATGTCAGCCTCTAAGAGACGGCACAGACGGAGATATGAAATAGTCTTACCTGACGTGTCCCACATATTCAGTTCAATCCGGTGCTTGTCTATTTCAAAACTGGCTGTGTAGTTTTCAAACACTGTGGGCACATAGTTCTGAAAATAAGAGATTTATTTTAGTTACCCAAAGAAGAGGGCCATGATAAGCCTGTGTTTATATTCACTGTGATTAGACTGCTGAGAGGATGACATTTGAAGCGATGCAGCTGACAAATAAAATAAAGGCAGACACATTTCACAGCGAGGCTGCCAGAAATCATTCTGGGGATATTGTGTATGGGGATATTGTAAAGACAGCAAAGCCTTAAAGTTTGGGGGGGCAGTGCTGGAGACACTACAGTCCATTTAGTCATTTTACAGTCATTTATTTCATTTCTGCTCTACAGTTCTTTGTCCCTCTCTTGTTTGAGCATTGCTGCGTTTAGACAGGTGGATGTAACCTGCTGAATAAGTTGCGCTGCCGAGTACGCTATTACATTTCAATGCCAGCGCATTAGTTATTCATAAACTCTGCATTTTCCTCCTCCACAGAATACAAAGACTTAAGTTCAGACTTTTTGATGGACCTACCTCTGGATAGCAGTCCTTGGCAAAAACGTGCAGGAGCGCAGTTTTCCCACATTGCGTGTCTCCGACCACCACAATCTTACAGCGGCTGCCTAGACTGTCCATGGTTTGTCCGTCAGACATGTATTCTTGACACGGAAAGGTGTTGCATCCAGCATCCGATAAGAGGCGCGGCGGAATTCAACACTTTGTAGAAAAATTTGCAAATACATGCGCAGAGCCGGTGCGCTTTATCCCAGCTTCTGCTGTCCGACGCGCAGTGCCCCGGTCCCACTGACAGACTCCGTCTGACTGGTCTGCTACCGTAACTACGAGCAGGACGCACACAGCCTACCCTGGAAACTCCGCTACTTTGATTACTGGCCACGCCTTCCTAATTTTCCACGTCCGAGTCACATCATTCACATTTTAGACGCTGCTCTTATGGGAAATAAATGTTCAGTATGACAAAGGGCTTCCAGTTTGTTTTCCCCTTATATGACATCTTCAATGATATTACTGAAATAGTGAGTCAGTGTTCATGGAACTGAATCAGCCCCGTGGAATCCCTGCAGTGATTTTATTCTATTGCATCAGAAACCTAATTTTGTGATAACTGTGATATTTGGTGATGAACATCTGCTTGCAAAGATTGTGCTTGTTTGTTTTTTCTATATTTATTTCTTGGGCTTAGTAGCACTAATGCATCTTAGAAGATATTCAATATTAAGTGTTTGCAATTTATTTTATTTTTATTTTTAAGATTACTTTTTAGGCATTTTAAGAGGGGAAGCTGTTTGTCTTATAATAATCACCAACTGTAAAACCTTATTCCACTGTTGGCAAAGCAGCATAAATGCTCCGAACATTATGCCCCTCGATTTAATGCCAACACGACCTTTTAATGGTGATACAATAAATGCAGCATACCACGATAAAACAGTCCATCAAATTATGCAGTTAGAGGTGAATGGGCTGTTTTATGGGCCTTGCAGCCCTTCAATTAGTTGATATTCCTTAGAAGTGCGTGCCCCGCAGAGGAGTTAATGTTTTTGTGAATGAGATAATGAAATGACGCGGCACCACGTGCCAAGACAGCGCTGTTGAGTCACCTCTTGCTCTTTGAAAACCGACACTGCCGCCTTGTGGGCGAAAAAGGCGTCAGATCACATTAATGTAGGGTTTCTATACAACAGCAGTGACTCCACAAGTCATAATAAATAAGCGCATAATCAAGCGCAAAAATCATGCAGTCTGCCTCAGATTTAGATTCTCTGGCCCGATTACAGCCAGCATCCCTTTCTTTGGAGAGACTGGAGAGCTGATGAGGAGAAAACCAAGGATTGCTTCAGTCTTTTACACCAAATTTACAGGAGGGGCATGTTTATCTTTAATTTTGATAAAAGTATTTCCACACTACATCAGCAATAAGATAGATTCTATTCTAGTCACAGTCCTATAAATCATGAAAGAAAAGTTTGCTCACAGAAATACTTGAAATCTTGTTTGCAAACTCTTTGTGCTCTTTGATATTTTTTTTTTGAGCTTTGATTGCCTGACTGCAGCTACCGCATGGTGGTCACTGATATCATTTGCAAGAACACCAATATGAGAATATTTATGTGGAGCTCTAGTTAAAAATGAATCAATAAGTGACGATTTTCCAGGGGGATTTTTGATTTGGATGAGCCCACACATCTTAAATGCACAGATTTGCCTGCTGGGCGTCGACAAACACATCGTAAAATAGAAAAAGATGTAAGTTAAAGAAAAAGCTACAATTGGTGAATAAAGAAAAAACAATGTAATGCAAAGTAAAACCCCAAAAATAATAAACTCACAATTGAAATAAATATTATTTTAAAACTAAGAAGGAACAGAAAAGAAAAAGAATCATTACTCCACCAAGGAGATTATGTTTTTGGTAGCATTACAACGTTTCGTGCCACTGGAAGAAAAACATAAATAGACTATCTGATCACAAAACATCACACTTCTTTTAGTTGAATATGACATTCATAAAATAGTATTTTTGCACCAACAAGGTGATTCCCAAAGAGCTATTAGCTGAAAACATGGAATATCTCTGCATGGTGTGCAGTTTGTCTTTAAAAAACTTGAGATAAAACACTTTCCACAGCAGATGAGCACTGTCTGAAAGTCATGTCCTTAAGAAACAGAAAAAAATCCAGCAAAGATCTGACACAGGACCAGAGAAATTAATCAAATTACACAAGATCTGGACTGAAAATCAGGGGCAACAGGTCTTAGAGAGCGATTAGTCCAAATTTTAAATTTCCATTTATGTTTGCACGTTTCAATAAATCCCTGTAACTATTTCCTTGAAAAATAAAGAGATGGCTCAAGAATTTTGCACAGTACTGTCAGTTTGTGATTTGGGTGAACTGAGCCTTTAACATGTATTGTTAGAGACACATTAAAGTCAATAGAGCAGCAGGTGGCAGTATACGTTCATTATTAGAGAGGGTTTATATTGAGTTTTACTGAGGGCTTAAAACCTTGTGGCATACAGAAAATTAAGATCATCATTTTGGGTGAATTCATGTACATTTTAATAAATACATCTAAGACCTTCATAGACCTGAACAACATGCCTCTGTTGAGGGAAGTGGATTGTTAAAATGGCTGAACATGAAGGAATTAATGGCGCACACAAGACAATTAGACAGCCTTACACAGTGCAGACTGCACAAACCAGTCACATTACACATATTTGCATAAATGCATCAGTGTTTACAATCAAAAGCGGCAGCGTTGCATTCACTACCTGCCAGCAGATGGGTGTAGCGTTCTGCACTGCCATTGTCTGTTTATGATTATGACTGTGACTGTTAAAGGCTAAGAGATGCTTGACAGTCTACTCAGTCAATAAATTCATTACACCCATGCATCAATAGTGCAGAGATGGTAGTGGATCATTCAGCAGCACAGTATAACCAATTTATAAATGCCCAGTGGGTGAATTGGAAAGGAGCCAGTGTTCAGTGACATCTTATTCCCAAGCTTTCAGTTTCTGTAAACTTGCCAAGTAGAACTGATTGAGGCTGTAGGCTTTACAGTGGAATTATTACACTCTGGATTTTAATTCAAGCCCAACATAAAAAGTGCTTTTTTTTTGCTTTGAAACACTCGCATATCAAACCTACCTCCAGGTCAGCCTGTGTGACAGTTGTACCTATGCGGACTGCAATGCTGAGATCAAACAGCATTGGGTGAATCTAATGAATTAAGTCACACACACGTATACTTTTCATCACAATCAGTTTCTTCACTGCCCCCCCCCCCCTCCTCACAGAAATTATACAGACCATAGGTCTAACACAGCAGATCTGAACCTTAAGGTTTGGGCTGGTCAAGCGGCGGTGAGATAAAATCTTAAATAGTGAAAAGAACTTTGCTCTTCAAGTACCTGAAGCCAATTCAAACGATGCAATCTGCGTAGGGTAAATTCAAAGAAACTGTTAAACTTTTCAGAATCCACAGACAAAAGGAGCTGAAAATAGACTGTTCCTAATAATAAGGTTCATAAGCCAAGAGGGCTGAAACCACAGATTTACCAAGACGCCAGTTCTGAAAATGATTTGCTCAAGAATATTGTAATAAACCACATAGGGAAAAAAAATGACCTTTTTGCAGCAACAAGGTAAAACATTTGTCCACACTAATAAAGCAACACAACAGCATTCATTTCTTACATCTGCAGTAATAATTCATGTTGACAGCCATGTGGGGGGTTTCAGTGATTTCTCATTGATTTTTTTTTTTTTTTTTTTGCCTCATAGATTTGTTGTTAGTCCAACAATTTGCTCAATTTTAATGGAAATGAAAATATGTGTGCGCTTGTAGTTCAGAAACGCACGCGCATCCTCGGAGACCAGCCAGACTCCCTGCAGACTCGGTCTATTATTTGGCAGTGTGGTGACACAGTACTTTATTCAGGCTGAATTACACCACTGAGCAACATAATGCGCTCAGTAACCTACTTAGACAATAGAGGAAGCCTGCAAACTACACCAGGTGTCCAGTACAACTTTGTTCCTACTTTCCTTTAATTCCAACCCTTTTCTGCAGCGGGGCATGTTTTTTCAAAGTGCCTTTAACTGCTGGAAGGTGAAGTCACTTTCCTGACTGTGCCCTGCTGGTGTATGCTGACCCTGTTGAGAGTTAATGTGAAGAATGTTTCAAGTTAATGTTTCAAAGCGGCAGATCAATAACGCCTGATTCTCACATCATTACATCCTGTGGGATAGAGATGGGAACGTTGCTGTGTTTGTGCTGAGTGCCACTTTACCGCCACAAGGTGTCTCCCCACTCCTCTTGTGGTCACAGCTGTCTGAGCACTGGGCTAGGCCCTCGTCTCCAAATGCACTGAGCTGCTGAATGGAAATGTCCTCTTGTTTCTGATTGTGACAAAATATAAGCTGCTATACGTGCTGCTCGCTGTATGCGTTTCTTTCACAAAGGGCTCCTAGAAACTTGCAAGGTGCAGCGAATGATATTCACAATAAAGCTGTGAATGTCACGAGCGCCAGTGTTCCACTTTTTGGAAAAGTCATCCTGCCCTGTGGCTTTGGATCCTCCTTGCTGAGGAAAAATAATACAAAGCAGGTTATATCGTTTCATCAAGCACTGGTGTGACCTCAACACGAGCTCATATTTTTTCTGGGCTGTCTGTGCAGGGAAGTTACAACAATGAGCAGTAAGCAGGCCCAAAGTTCCTGCAAATCCTTTTGCAGAATAGGCCGCATAAACAGACATTTCCTGTACTGTAGCTGCTGGTGTTCCACAAACCTCACTGTTACACACGGAGCAGTAAACAGACAGCAAATTCCTGCTAAAAGAAGTATTAAATACATAAGTTTGTATAATTCAGTCCAAAAACAAAAACGTCTGCAATGATATTTTTGTCTCAATCTTGGATTAATTTCTACCTGTAGCCTTTTCAACCTACTTTTTCCTTTAAAAACGGCACCTTAATATTCTTAAGAGGGTTTGCAGAAATAGCAGGCTTGGACGTTTTTCCCAAGATTCCTTTACTTTGCCTTTCAATCTTAACTGACATTTTTGCAAAGCGTCTCTCTGCTTGACTTGTTCTACAGTCCAGCCCAGACAGCCAAATCCACCTAGCCACACAAGCCAATCCCCGAGCTTCATCAGCACTCCGTGTTTTCCAGACTCCCCCTGTCTCGTCCCACTCACACTCTATGTCAGAGCGCGGCGTTGACAACCGCTGGCCACTGATCAGCCTACTTTGCACGGGTTCGCGTCTCCATGCAAGACTGCTGAAAAAGAAGCTGTTTCTCACATTTTCATTTACTTGCAAGTCGAGCATCTAACGGAAAACAGCAAGCCCGTCCACGGCGACAAAAGCACAAGAAGTAAAAAGCCTCCAAGTGATTTTCTCGGCTCACCACTGTCTGCACAATGTCTGGAGAAGACGCACCTGCTCAGCAGCAAAACGCCGTGGACCAAAAGCAGGAGACCAAACCTACTGAGGAGCCAAAATCCGAGCCACCCAAGACGGAGTCCGCACCCGCCGGCGCCGCAGAGGCAGCGGCCACCCCGGCGGCGGCGACCACCGAGAAGGTCCCCGAAGAAGAGACCTTCACCTACCGCGCTCTGGTGCTCACCGGATACGGGGGCTATGATAAAGTTAAGCTGCAGGTGAAGAAAGGCAAGCCGACACTCAAGGCTGGCGAGGTGCTGGTTCGGGTCAAGGCATGCGGGCTGAACTTCGCCGACTTGATGGCCAGACAGGGGCTGTACGACCGACTGCCGTCCCCGCCGGTCACCCCGGGAATGGAGTGCTCCGGGGTGGTGGAGGCTGTGGGGGAGGAAGTAACAGACAGAAAAGTAAGCACAAATGACTCTCAGCTTTTTTCCGTGTTACATTAAAAATCTATTTCGCTGTTTGTGTTAGTGTTTTGGTGATGTCTGTTTCATTCAGTGTAGGGCTGAACAGCTATATCTGGGTATGGGCGTGTCAGGCTTTTCTCGCTTCTCTGGCAAAAGTGATGGTAGGATTTTCATGGTTAAATGAATTCAACGTTAGTAGTCGAGTGCAGGCATTTTATACAAAATATGGTAATAATATAAATGTGCATTTGGTTTAATATTGAGCTACTGCGGTTTTACATCCATCCATTCACTTCTGCGCAGAGACAGCACTTGTTGTCTTAACGTGAAAAGCAACGAAGCCGGTCAGTGTGCTTGTGTGTGTTGTTGTTTTTTTAATGTCAATAGAAGAAGCCAAAAGTGTTTAAATGAAGCAAGTTGAGTACAATGCGGCCAGCAGAGGCGTCGCCCCTCTTGTCTCCCCGGTTTTCAAATTGCGCTACCCGTGCGCACTTAGATTGAGCAACTTCAAGTACAAACTAGTTGCTGAGATTGAGATGGATTCTCTGTTCACACAAAACACTCGTGTTGAAAGTCTAAATCTATATAAACATATGCAATCCGTGGGATGTCTTCCATCCTTGCTGCACCTACGCTGTTGTGCGCTTTGATGTGCGCCACGGTGTGGCGCCTTGCGTCAAGTTAGCTAGGGAGACCCAGGATGAGACCGGAAACGAGTGTTCTCTGCCTTCAAAATTAAAGCTATTAAAGCGTTCGTGCGTTTATTACCATATCTCATTAAGAAAAAGAAGGGAACAATGAGCCAAAATGAGAAAAACTAGCACGTATAATAAACAGTAAATTATAAGAATGGATAATGCGCATACAAAAAGAGCTCTACGTGCTAAACGTTTGGCTAATTAATAGGTGCTTTATTTTGGAAACTGTGGAAAGCTGTCACAGTGAAAAATATGACTTGACACCGGTGGCGGAGACCAGAGTCACCGACGCCTTTTGTTACCGGGAGCGACGATGGCGCACAAACGAATGGAAAGGGCGAGGCGCGACGCAACAGACAGCATGGTGTGAAAAACTGAATCAGCCGCTCTGTATTTCAACAGATAGCGCATCATCTGCCTCGGGTTCAGACAATATCTTTTAACCAGTATTTCACTGTGAAAAGTTCAAACCAGTGCGCTCTCAGACAATTAAGTCAATTAAACAGTCAGAATATTGACCCCCCCCCCCGCCCCCCTCCTGATGTTCAACCACAAAGAGCGGTGCGTTGATTGCAAAGGAGGATTAGTGCTGTCTGTCTTGCATTGCATGATGAGCCGCATGAATAAATGTCTTGTCTCCTAGCAGCATGGCATCACCACGGTAACGCCTTTTAAAGGCTGTTAAACTACTAAACCTAAACGTTACACAGTAGCAATGATGACTCACGCTGCTTGTTGTACTAGTACCAGATTTTCTCACATCGTCCACATAATATGTGTGGATAACACCATGTGATGCAAGTGCAGAATCAGTACAGCTGATAGGGAGTGGCACATATGTCTGTAAGGTGTGGATCTCTAAATGGATGGTTAATCTCTTGCAGGGGAACAGTAATATGCTTAATTAAATGATTGGTGATGGGTGAGCTAACAGCAGCCAGACATCATAGAAAGTTAAGACCCCCGTGTTTCGAGAATATTTTATTGCTTCTTTCCACATTGTCAGGGATGTTGATTTGATTTAAAGGTCACAAGCCACACACACACTCGTGTAGAAACACACAGCTTGTCAGCACACTCCCACATCTCCTTGCGGCCTTTAGCTTATAGAATTAAGAGCCAATCTTGCTAATGGATGGAGATCTCTGCGATCTTTTGGCAGCTAACTCACGGGGAATGTGCTGACCCCAATGGCACAGGATTTTTTGGGAGGCTCATCAGCCACTGCTGCACTATTTGTCTGCCCTGTATCTCTCTCAGATACACATATGCACACAAAGACATCCAATAGTGGGAGTGTCTGAGTGTTTGCTTCCCATATCCTGTACACAAAGGGAGTAATGAACATATAATGCTTCTTAATGAAATGAGGTAAAATAAACAGTGATTAAGTCGAGTGTGATTCATTTTTATTTCATCTTTCCAATATTTTGATATGTTATGATTAAAGAGGCATGAGAGGCTTTAGTTTAATTTAATTATGAAATGCATTAGTGGGAATTGCTGTGAAAATACAGAAATTTGTGTACAGTAACGTACCAATATTTATGAATAAAGTGCTTTTATTACTTTTTACACTTGTTTTTTCCCCCCCTTTGGCAAGCACAGAGACTAATGGGATTCTAACTTCAAAGCATGAATTTAAAAGTCTTGTAACCTTTAAATGGGTTGTTTCGCTTTTAGACTTTGTTGTGCGTGTGTGTGTGTGTGTGTGTGTGTGAATGGATTTTCAGTGTTTGTGTGGCCAAGAAGAGTGTTATCTAGCAATGGGCCACCCTGGCTAACACTCCCATCACATCTGGCCAGGATTCATCTTCAGGATGTTTGTTAAAGTGTTGAATAAGGCAGCCTTCACATACCCGTGTGGTGCGAGAAGTAAGGGGATTGTAATAACACTGATATTATAAGAAAGGTGTTATTTTTAAGGTTTCTCTGTAAAGTGACAGTTCAGAGCTGTCGAATCTAGATTCCAGTCCACTTTGCTATAATGTCTAGATAGTGTAATATTAAACATTTTTATATTCTCTTCAAAGATGGAAAAAAAATCTATGTTTTGAAATTCAAATCAGTATATGTAGCAAACAATAAGGAGCATATAAGGAGTTTTTTCTCTCTCTCTCTGTTTCTTGGCTTCTTCATTGTCATCTATTTATTCTCCATTCTATATCAATAACTTTTTTCCCGTCAGAGGACAGGAAGTTGAGTGAAGTATTACAGCAGTTACCTGAAATTACCCCAGAAGGCAAATGTGGGGAAAAGCGTAACATTGAGTAAGAAAGCAGAAATATTAGGAATCATACCGACGCTCCCCCGACACTAAACATCAGCACTTTTTTCGCATTAGGCCTGCTTTAAAAATGTTCTCCTTTGGTGTGTTTTGTTAGGATCTCACCCATATGTTCTCAATTACCTCCCTGGCCCACATTGTCAGTCTGGTATTTCCTCCATCAATCCTCCCCTGCCTTTATCTATAGCTTTTTTCCCTTCATATAATCTTTTAATTCTTCCTTTGACCACCGGACTATCGGCAAATCGCTCTATCGTGCTGCCCTCCCTTATTCTGGCCTTGTAACTGTTGTTGACTTTCTGAAGAACATCTCTCTCTTTCTTTATTTTCCTCTTGAACTTCCGACATGTGCTTTCCTTCCGCTTCTGGAAATTTCTGAAGCTGAACATATAAACTTTATTAATCCAGCTGTAAAAAGATAATACAAGATAAAACACTGAAGTGTTTTGTTGGCTTGATTTGCATAATCAGTGATGCAGCAGCCGAGTGCAAAAAGCCGATCGTAGGCCATCAGGTATTTTGGGCGTGGCCTTTACGCCATACAAAATCCACATTAAAACACTGTAATGCCCACAGATGCCACAGCAGTGTGTTTAATTTTCTATTCACAGGAGCTACACGAGCTGTGTGGGTGTTAGCTTTTATCTTTTGCTTCAACCTGGCTTAACAATTTTGTTTGACTTTTTTTTTTTTTTTTTAAACCTGATAATTATTTTTTTTTGCCTAGATCATCAAAAGCTTCAGACCACAAAGCAGCTGACTTGGAGGCCTACATACCCCAAAATTGAATCACCATCTGATTAAGTCCATTCATATACAGTGCCTTTGTTCAGGGTGCCTGCACTCCTGACCCCAACTACATCTGATGCAGCATGAAGACTGAGAAAGGAAATGCAAGAAGAGGCTGTTTGTCACACTGAAGATGTTGTAAGAGAAGTGTCACAAGGCTGATTTATTTGGCCTTGAATGTTCCTACGCAGCTTCTGTGTGACTGACAGTAACTCACATGCTTTACATGGAAGACTAGCTGCAATTGCATTTGTGAGTCATGTTTGTTTGCTGTAAAAGCCTGAACTCCCCCGCGTATCGATTTGTACCACACTGCACCCCCAATTAAATCACTGAGGTTGATGAGTTTGAAGATCCCGGCAGTAAGAAAAGACAAGGAGATGGAAATGTGAGAGAGCTGACAGGAAGCCAAGGGAAGTAGCCCGTGGTTTAAAAAAAAAGAAAAAAAAGTGATAGTATACTTTGAAATATACCAAATGATTCAGCCTTTAGACAGAAAGATGAGGGTTTGAAAAGAGAGAGAAAGGGAGATCTCTCTAATTGGAATGGATAGACAGCGAGGCGCATGGCTCCCTCCAGACCATTAGAGAAGCCTGGGTGGAGAGGGTTTGTTCCCAGGAGGAGAGAGCTTGTCTTATGCTCAGCCATGGGGAAGAATCTGGCAGGGACTCTGATGGGTGGAGAGAAGCCAGGGGAGAAG
Organism: Cichlasoma orientale; assembly: GCA_034780415.1. Lineage (NCBI taxonomy): Eukaryota > Metazoa > Chordata > Actinopteri > Cichliformes > Cichlidae > Cichlasoma > Cichlasoma orientale. The sequence goes on from JAVDPK010001241.1 coordinate 147,228, forward strand.
ATGGGCCCCATTGTCCTGTCTCGCTGATGAGGAAGAGGTGATACGGGACGCTCCTTGCAAGGGAAAGAAGAAAGAGGATGGTTAAGACAGACAGAGCAGAGGATGAAGAACGGGTGATGAAAGAGGGGATGTCAAAGAAGTCAGAGACACAGACAGGATGAGACTGGGGACTTGAGAAGGGGAAGGAAGACATTCTGTAGTTGTGAGAGGAAAAGGAGTCAGGAAGTGAAAGAGAAAAAGTGGGGAGAGTGGAAACGAGGTGGGAGGGGTGGATAGGGGGAGGAAGAAAACAGGAAGAGTTATAATGCTACAGTTGTCTCTGTTTCCTGTGTCCCTTGAGTGAGTTCTCCTGATTGGTCAGTTAGAATACTGGGGGGGAAGTTTATATCATGGCTCATTCTTGTGGAAGGAGACAGTTGTAAATCGGAGGGTCCTGCTTTGATAAGGATAGTTTGAGAGCAGTAAAAGGACAAGATGGTGATTGCGATATGCAGCACACTGCAACAGGCAGCGTAGTCGTTCTGGACGAGTAAATTGGCAAAATTATTAAATGCTTCTCATATATTGTGTCATATTATGAGCCAAAAGGGGGGCTCTTAATGTGGATTAGCAGTGAGTATTTATTTTATTTTTTTTTGTTCCGGAACATTATTACTTCCTGATCACTTTTGATACTTTAATTCTTTCTGATGCAACTTGGTTTTCAAAATCTTTTCCATATACAAGCTGCTAACTACTGCAAACCGTTGCATTAGAAACAAAGAAACCGAGCTCACGTTCTGGCCCTGATCCTGGGACTTACACGATGCACTGTCCTGATTCTTTTACTGCATCACTGTTGTTCTGCCTTCATAAAGTCAGCGCAGCTCTGGTTACTATTCTTACTCTGCTCTGGTTTATCACTTTCCTTCTCTGCTTGCACTATTTAAGAGCAAACTGTTTGAGGTTTGGCGACCGAGGTGGTCGCATCTTTGCGTGCGCGCTGCGTTTTAAAATGCACAGTAAACCTCAGTCTCACCATTTCTTCTTCACGTTTTGCATCACTCGCACTGCACCAAAGACCGTGAGATTCAGATGGCAGGAGATGAGCGGACCAGGAGCTCATATGCATCATTTACAGATGACTTAATACAATAATGCTATAATGCTGTCATTGTGCAGCAGATGCAGTATCGACCCAAAGAGAGAAACGAGGTTTTCGGCTGGCTTGGCGTCGCTGTGATGTGGTCCGTGGGGTTCTCAAATGTTTAGCGGGGAAACCAGTCAGATATCTCACTGCTCTTCCAGTGCATTAGGACTTTGGTGTCAATCCTTTTTTGTCAGGTGGAATGAACTCAAGAAGCCCCGCGTTGACGCCGCTCGTCAATAATGCAAATGTGTTCAATTAAATGAATTTTCAATGGGATCTCGTTTTAATTCTGCACGCTTCAGTCATTTGTAGGGACTGCGCATTAGAAAGGCCAAATTGTAGCCATTTCAGTTCATTTTTTATCCAATACTTTTAGCCGTCCAGTTTAAATAGCAAACCTTTAATCTGCTATTTAAACTATTATCCATAATGCTAATTAATTACATTTTTTCCCCTATGCTTCCATAATTACTCAATAATTGTTTTTAATTCAGATTTGCTCATAACATAAAATTTTCAGGTGTTACGCAGTTAAATAACTCAGTGTGTGCTTATATTGTAATCAAACCAGCGATAACCACTTTTCATGTACCCCCTAACAAGCTGCAGCCCCCCCCCCCAGGGTTACAATTACTGAATTAAGGCACTCAATTATTGCTACTGGGAGACCTTTGCTTTACAGTTTGTTTCAGCCCTCGTCTGTCTTTGCTCTTTGTTTCAGGTTGGTGATAAGGTTATGGTGCTGAACCGCTTTGGGCTGTGGCAGGAGGTAGCAGTGGTGCCAGCCAACCACACCTTCCTAATCCCCGAAGGGATGAGTTTTGAGGTGGCAGCAGCCCTGCCTGTCAACTACATCACCGCCTACATGATGCTGTTTGACTTTGGCAACCTTCGACCCAACCAGAGCGTCCTCGTCCACGCGGCTGCAGGTATAAACTGAGCAAAAAGGAAGTGTTCAGATATTTAGAAATGAACACGCACGGACCCCTTTTGTTTTGCATGCATTTATAAACGGATTAATAATTCAGCTACTGTGCCTGTGGCTTTGAGTAACTTTGTTCATTCCAAAAAGATCATATATAAATAGTTGATTGAATGTCGGATCAGTTTCTTGGTGTGCATCGTATCTGTGACTGTGCTCTTTACCAGCAACACAAGTGTATTTGTGTCATGATACAAACCTCTGTAATAGCACTGCAGAGACAACTTTACAGGTCTCCAGAAACACAAAGACACAAAGCTGGTGTTAGAGACTAAAGAAAACACCCCTTCAGTGTTTTCACTGCTTGACTTTCTCCTTCTCTACTCGCCCCGTTTTATGCTTCTTCTTTTTTTCTCTGTATGAATTATGGCCATTGGAAAAGGTCCCAGTCTTCATTTGTATGGGATGTGGCTCAGTGTTTTGCTCTCTCTAGGACTGCACTAATACATGAGCACCTGCCACCTGGAGTGTAAAGGGTCAACATTCAGAGCGAGTGGGTGGGAGAGAGAAGGATGGGGATTGAGGGAGTAAAAGCACCTGTTTTGGGGTGTGATGCACCAAGCTCGAGAGCATTTGATTCTGCTGTGTTTCAGGCCAGCTGGAGAGAACTGAAGTACATTAGCAAAAGAAGCCGCTCTCTCACCCCCCCCCCCCCACCCCCCTTCTGCTATTTACCAATGCGCGCTCTCAATTTCTGTCTTATTCCCACTTTAATTGTGTAGCGGGAACAAGAAAGGAATCCCTCAGCTTTGGGGGCAGTTGGTGGGTGAGGATTTTTGGGATGCTGACTGCCTAGGTGAATGCATCCCCTTGACATTAACAATGGAAGTGAATGAATTTGTAAGCTAAACTGTAACACGCCTCGGGCTGAGTGACAGCTAACACGCTCATAGTTGTGGAACTGGTGGTCTACAGAGGAATCCCAAATGTTTGCGTTAATCATATCATCTAGTTGATGTCATTCATCCCCGTGAATACAAAAACTGTATAGCCCAAGGGTTTGTGTGCAGAGTGTGTTTGCGATAGGAGGAATGTTGTGTGGTGTGAGACACATTTCCCTGCTGGTTTGGTTGATGCGGCGTCTCTGGTTTCTCGGGGCGGGCTGCCAGTCTTGGCTCGACAGCTGTCCGGACATCAGGATTGTAAAAGCACATTACTGAAGCTATGACAAAAACATTTACTGAACAGTCTTCCAGCCCTCTATCATTCTTTGCATGTGTAAATAATCATTGCAAATACTGTACGCTCTACCGCGCCGCTCTCAAACCCAGCAGTGTGCATATTAGTACCTTTTTTTTTCTTTCTTTTTTTTTAAATAAGGTGTTACCAGCGTGAGAGCTGCTCGCACCCTCCTCTTAACATCATCTCCCTTCATCATGGGCTTCATGGCTCACAGGGTGTGGATGCTGAGTGTGTGTGTGTGTGTGTGTGTGGGTCCCACCCTGAGTCTGTCAGAATCGTTCCTGATGTTCTCTGATTAGCGTGATCAAAGGTATCTGCTATGACAGGGCCTGAGAGAGATGGGGGGGTGGGTGGGGGGTGTCTTTGGGCCTATCTGCGCTTTTCTTTCAAGTCTGTTTTCTAATAATATGAAGGAGATTGAAACCAGGGTTGCTTATATTCCTTACAAATTCTATTCCACCATTTCAGTGCAACTGGTTCTTTCAAACTGAGACCAAACGTGCGTGATCTCTGGACTGGATGGAAACCAGAGTAACCCGACGAGAACTCACGCAGGCACGGAGAAAACGCGCAAACTCTGCGCAAAAAGCCACAAGCCGTTTGTCTTATGGACTCAAACACAGGAGCTTCTTGCTGTGAGGTAACAGTGCTAACCATTGCACCTCTGTGGTCTTCCACTCAGATTACAGACGGGAGTGAAACTGAAAAATCTGGCGTGTTTAAATGCTGCTGAAGCTGAGATTTCTGGCCCAGACTAAAAGAAGCAAGACTTATGAATGTGCACCCATTTCAAGAAGAGTCTGAAAGACAAACGGTGGTATTAAAAGGAAAAAAAAACCCACAAACCAACTAAAAAAAAATACAAATTTTTCTTTTCGCTAGCTTGAAAGTTAAGGAAGCAAAAATACTTCAACTCCTAAAATAAAACAGTGCTTTAAAAAAAGCACGTTTTGCGACTGATGTCTCAACTATATATAAATTCTAAAGCCTTTTACTCAGTGAAAGTTTCCCTCACATGTGATATTATTGTAAATTAAATATCTTTGATTTCTGGAGAATGTTTTCAGTATTTTCTCACATTTTATAGGCAAAATAATTAACACTTTATTCTTTGGTGAAAAATATTTTAATTGCTAGAAAATCAAACAAGTTAACTGCTAACACATGTGTTACTCGTAGCTCTACAGTAATGTGATCTGAGATCACGGTTCCCCTTTTTTTTTTTTTTTTTTGGCTTACAGTGAAGCAATGTTTACCTGTGACCCCTTTTTTACAGTCCATCCTCACATCATCACATGATTGACTTCTGAGCACAGAACGTCCTTTTAGAGGAAAAAAGCAAAAAAAAAAAGAATTTAATGGGCGTTTCCTGTACATTTTGTCCTTTCTCAATAATGCACTCTTATTACTTCTTCTTCATTTGAGAAGATTTCTTCTGTATAATCTATTTGAACATAATTTATTACATGATGTTGAACACCAGTAATATTTCCACAGTTAAAATTCCTCGTTTCACTTTTCTCATATTTTCTGGAGTCAAAATAAATTACAATTTACATGCATCTTTTATCTTATGAAGCTATGAAACAGTAGTTGAGTGCAGTTAAATCTTTCCCACAGCTTCACCCATTTAACTAATGCAAAGATGGTCAAATGGATTAACTTCACCTCATTAGAGTCTCAAGATTTTGCAATCGCTGATTGCATGTGGAAGTTGTGTATCCAAACAAACAGCAGGGGTCTTGTGTGTCGGACGTGCCTGCACAACACCCGCGTTCTTGCAACATCTGTTTATGCTGAGCAAAGATGGTATAGTGAGGTTTTTACATGAGATTAACTGAGCTTATTCATATAACCCAGGAGCAGCACAGCGTGGCGAAAAAATACAGGCAGATATTAAACGGGTGTGATTTTGTTTTTTAAATTGAAGTCCAAGATCAACAGCTTCTTACCGCAGCGGCCACAGATTCTGCGCTGGATGAGTCATTTTCTTCTTTCCTCACCTTCACGTCTTTCTAGTAAATGCTTGGGGGGGTTCGTCGTCTGCCGACTGACCTGTTTTTTCTCATAATAAGAATTTAATCCACTGATCCCTTCAGAAAATAATCAGACAATTCAATTAGATTTCTGTGTCCCCCAAAGGCCTTTTAAACTTTCAGTTAAACAATGACTTCCTTCTGCGTTGATCAGAAGAGGTAATGACTTGAACAGGTTTTGGAATTTTGTTCCAGATGTTCTGTAATGGTTGTATCCTATTGTAGTTACTCAGTTCGGATAAGAAGATTAAATACAGAAATCCTTAAATGGGGGAAAGGGGTCCCAGAATCCTGGAAGACCAACAGAGTGAGTTCACACTGTAGAGAAATGTAAGTAAATTTAAAAAAAAACCCAATATATACAATAATTCAGTAGTTCTAAGCAAGCTTATTTATTTATTTATTTTTTGGTTCCTCTCAAGAAATAGTCTGCATCATTACCCCTCATCAATAATTAACTTGTAACTTTTACACTTCAGTTTTAGACAAGACTTAATGACTGAGCTGAAGGAATACTGCCAGGTGATCGGTGGCTCCTAAACTTATTTTTTTCCCAGAAGCACCAATTTTTAGCATTCAGTAAGAATGAATTTCAGTGAAATGAAGAGCAGCGCATGCATCAGCAGACTCCATTTTTGTGGGTCTGTTTTCCCCTATAAAAGTCGTGCGTTTGTTAGTTTTACTTCACATTTTCCCCTGCTTGTTTCCAACGTCAGTTTGAGAAAAGCCGCATTAATGGCGATGATCAATTTTATTGCTCTTGCTAATGGAAAACAGTGACGGTCCTGCGTGCAGATAACCTGCTGAACTCTGTCGCGAGGGTCTTCGGGGGAGGGATGATGGGTGGTCGTTCTTTCGTCTCCGTTTGTTCCATTTTTGCTGGTAATGTCACATCAGCGCGAAGAGCAACATTTCCTCAAACGTATGGTGACCTTAACCCATCAGGATCAGGTGACCAGATAGGAATTTTTGGCTGGTGTTTAGAGTCTGTCAATCAGTCGGGCCTTTATGTGCATGTAAGTAAACTCTGAATAGTCCTCAGCTGCCTCTCTCGTGGGTCCGCTCCTGTCCTTTCTCTCCAAACAATGGCTTGTTGTATTTCCTCCCATCGTGCCTCTCTTCTCCACAGCGTTACACATCTGCATCCTCCGTTGTCCTCCTCCCCCTCCGGCTCTTCGTAACCTCTGCCCCCTCTGCGTGACCTCTCCGTGTCCGTGCTCTAGTCCTCGTCATCGGGGAACGTGTACACGTTTCCCATTTTGTTTTCCCCGGAGGCCTTGGGTGGGGATGAAGTTTAGCGGCATTAGGATGTGTATCGTGGGTTTTTCACTGTACCCAGCCAACTGCCTTTCCTCTGACCTCTCCATGCACTGGCCCTAATGTTTATGAACCCTAGCCAGCCATCCCTCCACCACACCCACACTGAGCATTCCTGCATACATATGGGGCTCCACACTTCCAAAGATGACGTCTACTTCTGTTTTATTTATGACTGACTGCGGGCCAGCATTAGGTGTCATGCATTGTGTTGGAGAAGTGGAATGCATAATACGAATTAGGTGGTGCTGTAGGGGATGATTTTGCTCTTTTGCTTCAGCCACGTCCCCCCGTGAACGCCCGGATTTCCAGCTTAATCGTTTGCAGTTAAAAAAAAAAAAAAATAGCACTGCAAGGTGCTTTGCTTTGTATCGTATGTTATCAATTATCTTGTCTCGTAAAATTCGAGGTTCGCGTTTTGGATTTTATTTTTCTCACTGACCAACTATGGTGGCTGCTGCAGCTGCGTCTTCCTGGAGCGTATAGGATAGCATTACGCCAGGTTGCTCTGAGGATTAGCTGGCGAGAGTTGAAGTGAGAGACTTCCAGCTGCTGCGTGTTGGTGAAATACAGTCTTGAGTGTGATTGGGGACAGCAGCCACAGCCGAGGAGCTAAATCCTCGCTAATGGTAATCTGTAGCGCTGATGGTCCTGGAAGTAATTTCTACTCGTGTAAATTTCAGCTTGAAAGCTTTTTTTTTTTTTTAGTCTTCATTGCACCGCGTGAACTGTGGATGCTGTGACGAAACCACTGAAAGTTACAAAAAGTGTGCTGTCAGAACTCTCTGAATCCTTAAAGCGAGCGGAACAGGTGGCTAGATCTCTCGGGTTTGGTGAATGAGAACCCTATCCTGGTGTAGATCTTCATGGCTGCTGTCAAACCTTCAGGCGGTGCCTAAGGAATATGTGTAAGCCACCAGTGCACAGTTGATTGCAGATGGGACTGAAAAATGACAGCTAAAATATGTTTTGGAGGTTGGATGATTACGAGAGAGACTCCTATTTCTGTGTATCTCTTTTTCCTTTTTTTTCCTCCTCCCAGGACTCCCTCACAGATTATTGTACTCATTCATTATTCACCAGCTAACAAAGTCCCTTGCTGTTTAAGCATTAGCTCATGCGTACTTACATCTCTGGCTTTCATAGATCTGTTGCTCCTTGGAGTGATAATAAAAGTCTGTGCCTTATAAATGATTTGCCTTCCTCCTCTTCCCAGTCTGTGCGCACTGGAGGTCTTACCCTAGTTTAGAGAATGCTAATTCACTCTGACCACTAAGCGGGAATCTGGGCTGTGTGGTTGAACCGTCTCTGCGTTCCCTGGGCCCGGCGTCGCCGGAGGCAGATCAACTGCACAGATAGGAAAGGGAAACCAGGGCAACCTCCAACCTAACCTGCCAATCGCATTGCTTGTTCGCGCTCTCATTGCTGCAGCCGTTGACAAATGACCCCATCTACCCTCATCCCAACCACCACATACAGTCACAGGTGTATGTGAAACCTTTGTCAGGACACCTGTTTGTGAGTGTGTGTGTGTGTGTGTGTCTGTATCTGTGTGGTGTAACAAGTATGCACCAGCTTGTTTCATTTTGCAACAAGAACAGAAAGTTGTGTTAGAAATGCATTTTGTGTCTTTGCTTGTACATTATTCCCTGACTGCTTTGTGTTAGGCTGCACTGTGAGAATCCTCGCTCAGGAAATCACATGGGCCACCGTCACATTTGAGCAAGGATGTTTAGTTTTTTTTTTCATTTTAATTCACTCACCCAGTAACTAAAAATGGGTTTCCTGTATGATACACAGAATTTCGCCATTAGAGAGAGAGCACATTAAACTGCTCTTCAAGTCCACAGTGCATGCACACACACACTTGAACAGTCATTCCAAAAAAAACACCAAGGTTACATAATACAGCATAATGCCTCAAAAGTACACGTTCGCCAACAGCGAGCCGCAGCTCCTTTTATTGTTACAGGAGTCGTATCTGAACTGGGTTATAGAGCTCTAAAGAGCACCAATAAAATGTTGGTTTATTTGGTTCAGCTTGTTGAGATTGAGACCTCGCCATGGTGAGTCTGAGTAGCCATTTCATTCTTTGTTGGCCACTAATGATGGGTTTAGAAAGGCACGAGTCTTTGAGGAAACGTACGAACAGATACCGAAGAAATCCCAGAAAAAGAGCACAGAGCTCCGAGACTGGGGACCGGTTATCTTGTGGTGTCAGCAGCAACCATACGGCCTCCGTCCGTCCCCCAAACTAACACCTGAAATCACAGGCCGGCTCACACAGTCGAGTAACGCTGCGATGTGAGATCATCTCTGTTCAGGTCGAGGAACACAAACTGCAGACGGGGATATGGCTTTAAAATTGATTGAGACAGGACGCTGACATGTTATTTATTTTTATAAATCTGAAAAACATTTCTCATGTCCCCACCCACCCCTGCTGCTGAACTCCGGGTGTGGAGCAATAATAGTGGCCTCAGTGTCAGTTTGGATTCCACTGTGTTTTTGGGGGAAATTCCTCTTCACTCCTAACTCATATTGTGGAAGCCAAGCGCAATTTGTGCCAAAATGCGAGAATGTACGGATTCAGGGAAAGACAAAAACCCCACTGTGTATCCAGCTTCTCCAGAGAGAGAGAGAGAGAGAGAGGGAGCAAAACCAAACCGATAGGTGGCTGCTTTTTGACATTCCTAATCTCCAAGTGTAAACAATTCAATTGAATCTTCAGGAGAAGAAATGCAATTAGCAGCAAGAATTTACTCGAGCTGCTTTTTCCCTTCCCTGAGCAAATGGATAAGTATTTGTGGCTGGTCTTAAATTAACTTGAATTCACACTCCGCTCCTGCCAGGAGACATGATTATAGTTTAAAAGAACTGGATATAAAGGGAGGAATCAAAATTTAGGAAACCAGGGAAAATCGCTAGATTAATAAGAGGTTAATATTTTAATCTTTTGCATATTTGTGAAGATTAGCAGATACCAGCAGTCGTTAGGAACTGTTCGGGGGGCCGCGGCCCCGCTCCTCTCTCCTTTGTGATCTGTGTATGTATGGATGTGTGTCCGTGTACGTGTGAGGTGAGGTGGGGTGCGGTAGGGGGTTCTTGGCACAGCTTAGGAGTCTTGTGATGGAAGATCAGGAGTTTGTTCTCATGGGATTCAGAAACAGGGGCCGTTCTCCTCATTGGCCACAACGTGTCTTTTACTGAAAACACATTTTTAACCCCCCCAGTATGAAATAAATTTGTCTTCTCTCATTATCGAAATATTAGGTTTAAGGCTCGGGAAGTAAGACTTTGCTATTATGTAATATGATTAGAATGAACACTTATTGTTACTGGGTTTTGTTTTTTTTTTCTTAGCCCTGTTGCTCGCTCATTATATAATGCTGCAGAAGTGTGGGGGGTGTGGGGGGGGGATCACTGTTTATTACAGCAGCATTGTTTAAACATTAATATGTGAGTGCATGGCTGCAAGTATGCAGGGGAAATGGATGCATCATCATGTTGGCCACTTTATAACACCTGTGGTTTGCCGCTATGTGACAGAACCATTGAGTAAAAACGGCTCCTAAACCTCCCACTCAGACAATGCATATTCAACAATTTCTCACTACCTCACATAAGCCGTCATGCGTGCACTCGTGCAAAACTCGTGTCAGACGTGCACATCTGCACAGTGCGTGCAACTTTGCGACGTGCGATTTATCCCACGCCGATCGCAACGTGAGGCATGAGCCAGTCTGTAAAATATGAACTAACGACAAACTTGCCCAAAGCAAGAGCAGTCAATGAAACAAAATGGCTCCCTCTGCTCAGTCATTGTCGGCAATTTGGCCGAGGTTTCCTTGGCAACGCAAACTTGGTTTCTCACTGAGGACAAGGAGAGATGGTGCTGTTATAATGCAGCCGTGACAGCGCTCACATCCAACAGCAACAGCCTTGATTTTGTTTTCTCATCAGCTGCGCCCTCGGTGTCAGCACGCGCGATTATAGTAATGAAGAGCGGTTGATTCATCTCTCCTGGACTCGACAGAACAAAACCGAAATGATTTCTTTCTTTACACTGAAATGAAGGTTTTGTCAGGGAGTTGAATCTAAGTGATTTGGATTTGTTTGTAAAAAGTTTTGAGACCCTTTTTGAACTTTGAGAACAAATTGGGATCTAACACAACCTCGGATCAGAATAATGTGTGTGACTATGCAGTGTTTGCTTTATGCCTTTGAATTGGCTAAAAGAATTATGCTGTTTGCTATACCTATCTTCTTTTTTTTTTTCCTTTAAAGAGAGACTTTAAATCAAAAAAGGAGCCGTTTATTGTTTGCTTTCAGTTTACCTCTGTTTTCATTTTCGTTTCACATCCAACAGCAACAGCTTTGATTTTTATTTTCTCATACCCTCAGTGTCAGCAGGCTCGATAATACTAATGCAGAGTGATTGACTCATCGCTCCCGGACTCGGGCTCTCAGATTAACGTTACAAAATAGAATTTCTTGTACTCGCGTTGAATTTAAGGTTTGTGAAACAGTTAAATTAACAAGACAAGACTGTCATTTATTTCCAACACAGGGGAACTGTTTTAATTCTCATGTTGGACAGAATGTGGCCTTAATCTAATCATTAGATCTTAGCCCTTGTTTTTTTTGTTTTTTTATGCAATAGTGCAGCCGCGGAGCGTAACTGCTGGGATGCTGCTCTGAAAAGACTGGTTCACTGGCTCAGAATAATTTTTATGTTTATATGAAGGGACCAGAGGTGCATCAGTGTCATCTGATGCACAACATTCGCTCTGTGCATCAGATACAAAAATATTCCACTGTATTATTCTTATTATTATTATAAAAAAACATATCTGACAGCCTGTTCTAAAACATGCTGCTGCTGCATGTTTCTTTGCTGTATATAAAGATAATAGCTCACTGATAACTATCGATTTCACAAGTCTAATCTTCTGCACAAGGCGACTCAAACCTGCGCAGGCCTTCTCATGCGCACGCCTCTCTTCCTGTCTCTCGGAGGTTCTTGCTCGGTGTGCGTAGTCTCCTAAATATTTAAGTTTAGGTGGCCGTGTAAGCATGCATATTATTCATCTACTCCAAATCTTTCCAGCAGCGTGGCAGCCCAAGTATGCCATTAAAAACTGATGTTATTTAAATACATGTGTTGCTTTATTCTCTGGTATCAGATAAGATGTACTCTTTACTTGGTCAGGCATGAATGACCTTTATGGATGCCTTTTAGTTCAAGTCCTCAAGTCAGCCCCCATTTCAAACAAACCACTGCTTATCAGTAACCTATTACTTCTTGCGCCGGCTGCCTTTGCAAACATTGGCTGAGGCTTTTGCCACAACTATGTCCACACTTTAGAATACGGCGAACGAAAACAGAGAGATCCAAAACATCTACTACCGTTAAAGCCTCGGACAATGTGGTCCTTTTTGTTTTCAGGTGACGCGGCCATATTATGGAATTGTGATTATGTAATTTGTATTACAATGTCACCCAGCTCTCATTTTCTATGGGATCTTTGGCAGGTTGTTTCAAATGAGGGAACCAGAATTTAGATGTCATTCGAGCTACAATGGCTACTTTCTCCAGACATGGGTGTGTGTGGGTGTCTATTCTCCCCAGGCCAGCCGGGGTAATGTGATTGTGTTTAATGCGCTCCTTACATACCCCTGAGCAAAACACGTCCACGCTGATATTGACTTGCTTGTTTGGGACAATAAATAATTAAAATCACATTTACCTGCCATAGAAAATATTTGTAGAAAGCGAATTCCGAGGTGCTTCTGTTGAGGCATGTTTTGCTCCCAGTGTCGCCTTGAAAGATCAAGTTAGGCGTAAATGCTGCCCAATAGAGTTTGCACTAGAATTCATTAGAAATCCGTGTCTTGCGATTCTTGTTTTCACATATCTGGTTAACTCCTGTCTTCCATCAGGTGGTGTGGGCATTGCAGCCACTCAGCTGTGCAAAACGGTGAAGGATGTGACTGTGTTTGGCACCGCGTCAGCCGGTAAACATGAGACCATCACCCAGGGTGGAGTCACACATGCCATTGACTATCGCACCAAGGACTATGTGGAGGAAGTCCGCAAGATCAGTCCAAAAGGTAAGAAAATTAGACGTCTGTGCTGATGGCCTAAATTTGGATTGTGGGTCAGGCTTTACAGTAACGCGCACGTGAGATTGTTTCATATTTGAAATAGTTCCTGGCACCAAGCAATCTGTGTGAGTGCAAAGAGTGAGATGATACATTTTCAACCGCGTTGTCTTTCTCAGCAGAGCTGGCTGCGATGTGCACTAGACGGACAGCATGCAGGGAGTCATTTTCCCCACCAAGCAAACTCATTTCACTAAACAGTGACTGTTTGGATTCTCACCGCCACCAACAATGTATCCGCGCAGTTTTATGTAGATGGACTCGCCAGAGCAAGCACAAAAAAAAAAAAAAATTCTGCTTTTCAGTAAAATGAAACAATGTTCAGTTCCTGTTTTCTCCTTTCACCTACCGCTGCGATCCCAGCAGGACGGAGATTGTTATTACGCCGGAGGCTCATTTCATAGTCCCCTCTTCAGTCCGCTTCTGTTCTTTGTAACACAGAGTGAGACAGACAGGCATTACAGAGACAGATAGCAAGAGAGCGAGAACTGACACTTTGGACAGAATGTATCTAATTAGGAGCCTGGATCAATGTGCAGCCCTGCTCTCTACCTTTCCCTCTGTGTCTTTGGCTGTCTGTCAATTCATCTGTGCTGTGGTCAAGGCGGAGTCCTGCTGTGAGCCTCTCACAATCAATAAAAGCAGGGTTTAATAGAGCAAGGAGGGGTAGCCCAATTTGAGGAGTCCCCTCTGGCGGAAAGGAGCATCATTAGGCCTGAGCCTATATAGTTCAGCATTAATAAGCCACAAAGAAACCTTCATAGTGAGTTTGCCATTCTTTACCATCTGTTCTGAGGTTATTATTCTGTCCTCAGGAATGGAGTCATTTTTCCCCCCATGGTCTTATCGGTGACAAGAAGGCTCTTACTCTCTTTGAATATATGGGCTCCTCTTTGTGTAAACATGGCACAACTTGGCCACACTTGCTGCTCCCAGTGAACTCTGACATGCAGAGGTGGCCGCTGAGGAGACTTGACAGGCTGCTCTCTCTGAATTCACACCAGTGATAACTGTCCCCTTCTTCTCTCTCCTGCCCCAGGGCTGGACATAATACTGGACCCTCTTGGAGGATCAGACACCCATAAGGCCTACAACCTTCTGAAGCCTATGGGCAAACTTATTACCTATGGTAAGTAGGAAAAGAACGCCATTGCCTGTAAGTCAGTCAATAGTTTTCAGTATTCAGACCAAAGCTTGTGGTGGGTATATGAACTTTTAGTACTATGAGAGCGCCACCCACAAGGTTGCTCCAGGAAAGCAGGAAAATAATAACTTTCACACACACGTTGTTAATGAAGAGTTTTGCCACACAGCACAAGAGCAGAATACAATCAATCGGCCCAAATGTTACACACTATGCAAGACGCACTTTTTTTCTGGCAGTTACTTTGAATAGTGAACGAGTGCAATAGATGACATGAAGCTATTGTGGGCTTCACATTTGCTGCACAGTAGTAGAGTGGTGGGCAGAATAGAGGCCCATGTCATCAGCGTGCTGTGTGTCGTTCGTGGGAAGCCCTTTACGCTTGCTGTGTCGAGATGCCAATCTCGAACCAGTACGCATGCAGTGGGTGGGGTCGGCATCCACGGAGAACAGGGTGCTCCCTTTGCATGTTGCTCAGAAACCTACTAACCAGCACGGTGCCCTTCACCCTCGCCCATTCACCCTCTGCCACCCTTACAGAACTCTCCAGCTCCACCCCACCTTCCTGGTCCCTCAGTGCTGGCTACTTCTCTTCCAGCTTATCAGAAGTATGCACAGCTGAACAATGGACGTTCTATGCACAAGAAACCTGGAATGTGTCTGAATGTAGCAGACTGGGTCCCTCTTTCTGTCAGAGCATGCTTTGTGTCCCCTGTTTCCCCCTGAGAGAGGCAGACACAGGGAGAGCATAGGCTGCAAGAGCACGGGGGGGGGGGGGGGGATAGGGATGTTTTGACATTGA
>JAVDPK010001241.1:162084-180095 GCA_034780415.1 Cichlasoma orientale
GGGATAGGGATGTGTTGACAGTGACAACTGAAGTGCTAAAGAGGTTTTATTTAGTGGAAGGTGTAGGCGAAAGTTTGAGGATTGATGGGGAGACAGAGGTGAAACCACGAACTCAAACTAACAAGGAGCATCAATTGACGCTTGACAGAGATATTCAATTTACAGTGACATAAAACAGCAAATCCTCAAATAAAGAACCAGCTGGCACCAACATTTGCCACCTGGAACTACCAAAATGGCAATTTTGAATACTTTAGCAAGTGTGTATACATTTTTCTGCACGTGGAAAAATCCACGATCCTCATCTTTGCAGGTGAGTCACTGAGATCAAAAATAAGGCGTAGTTTAAAAATGGGTGTGGTCTAACAAAGAGTACAGAATAAAGGGTGCTGGATGTAGGTGGCCAAGAGGCCACTGACGCCTTAACTCCATGTGACGTCTTCATCTCATATAAAACATGTAAATAACAATTCCATGGTAGGAGCCAACACAAAGAGTTTTGGGCAGCGAGGCTGCGTTACAACCATTCAGGTCAAAACCTTCGACTACAGGTGTGTGGTTGGCTTCTACTCAGAAGTCTGTAAGCTTTATATTCCAGGGAAATGAGATTTAAGCTCTTGCTTTCTGTCTCAGGAGCAGCTAACATGCTGGCGGGCCAGAAGAAGAACCTGATTGCCGTGGCAAAGAACTGGTACCACCAGTTCTCCATTCACACGCTCAGCCTGATCCAGGGGAACAAGTCAGTGTGTGGCTTCCACCTGGGCTACTTAGATGGGGAGACAGAGCTCCTCGCCCAGGTAATGAACACCATTCTGGATCTCTACAAGCAGGAAAAGATCAAACCCCACATTGACTCTACTTGGCATCTTGAGCAGGTTTGTGTCTCTATGCTTTCCTATTTATACCAATAATGACTGTTTGTCTCCTGTGTGGATTATGTCTGGGTGGATTACTCTTTCTTCTCACATAATATAAATTATAAGTAGATTATATGATGCTATACCTGTTTGTTTGCTTTTTTTTTTTTACTTAATGCATTTTACAACCCACCTCCTTAAAATGTGTGTAAGTGCCAGGTGGGCCTGCGTCTATTTATGCGTTTGGTGGTGGGATCTGCAGAAGCTGGGTGTGGCCCTGATTCAATAAGGCTTGCATTCAACAGCCAAAGTTTGTCCAGAAGAAGCACTCTGTCTCACTCAGACAGACTCAGATTGTTGCTGACAAAATTAACGCTGCTAACAGATATGAATAGAGAGGGTGTGAAAAACACAGAGAGAGAGAGAGAGAGTCAGAGGCTGACATCTTCTGTTGTCAAAGTCAGAGCTGGTCAGTATTTTGGCTGTGTGACTGGAACCGGAGAGAAGCACCCGCTGCCTTTCTCTGCCATCTGACGCTCTTTCTCTGCCTCTCCATCTGTCTGCTCTTTCTATCAGATTCTTTTTCTCTGTCTTTAAGTTATTGACTCCCTCTCTATCTCTCTCCGTCTCGCTGTATTCTCTCCTTCTCCCTCCTCACAGTGTATCTTTTTTGCTCTTTCTCTCTTGTTGCTATGGTGACATCCTTTAGTCAGCGTGTGCCTCTGTCTTAGGGAGGGGCCCTGATGTATGAGAAAGAGACGTGGAAGGAGAGTGGGAATACAGGGGAGAAGAGAAGGTGCATCTCAGTCTGGCTTGGAGCGAGTTTTTGGTAGATGTCTGCAGACGTGGGTCACATTTACATGCAGCCTAATGATTCTGAATAGCTTAAAAGCTCAAACACAATAAAGGAAAAAGGAAAAAAAAAAGCTCCATATAAAGAAATCGGAGCAAAAAGGCCCAAACGGGCTGAACATTAAAGTGGTTCCAAAGGGTGGGGCCTTTTTAACAAACTGATCAGAAGAAAAAAATTTTCACATAAACGATTTGTTCCTTTCTGGCCGCATTCTTGCTGTTCGTGGCCTTTGTTTTGACATCTCTTTCTTTCTCTCTCAAAAATTGTAGTTTGACCTAAACTGCTTCTTAGTGGAGTTTGATTTTGAAGAAGACAATAATGGAAACTGCTGATCTGAACAGACGATGGACATCCATGTTCAGAGAGCTGCTCCAACACCCATAAAAAGGGACAAAGAACTGAATGCTGGGAGGAACAGGTTGGGACATTGTGTGAAGTTGTCCTTTCTCACGTGTAGCACACAGCAAGAGATGGACTGCTTCAGATCCATCCATCCATCCATTTTCCTCCGCTTATCCAATTCTGTTAATAATATGTTTGGTTTAGGCAAGGTTGCTGCCTGGGTACAGTCTGCAGGAAACACGACGACCACTTGTTTACTGTAAATTCGCTCAACGATTGCCTGTGCTGTCTTAGAGTGGCACAATGGAATATCACAGGACTAGAGAGCTGGCGGGTCAAATACTGATTAACACCCAATCCAACTGTGTTGAATGTTTGTTCCTCTCCTGGGTAATGCCTAGAAAAATTCAGGGCTGCAGGGTACGAGTGAAAAAGACTCTGTTCATCACTCTTACGCATGTTACACTGTCCCAATTTAGTGCGTGTGCATCTGTGCATGTAAAACTCAGACCATATTAAATCACATTGCATGGAAACAGCTGACCCAAAATTTTCAGTCAGAAGATGTAACTGTAGTCAGTGATGCTTCTGCTAGTAGAATCTGAGGCAAAAGCTGTGAGGTGATGTTTAGGGTTATTTTCAGAAGCCGCCCCAAATGTGAGACGCCAAGGAGGCAGGCAGGTTGCAGAATATATAAACATAATGAATTTACAGATGCAGGAAAAAGACCACTAAAGGTAATGTAATAGGTAAAGCTAATAAGCTGGGGGAGTCTATCTAAAATTCAAGCAAGAAAACAGGAAAAAATGGGAAAAAAATCAGGGTGGATCTAAAGGGAGGAAAAAGAGAGGCACAACAAAAGGAGTCAGTTACAGACATGAGGAGGGAAAGCTGGAAGGAAAACAGGACTAAACATACATAAAGGAGAGCAGGATGACCGTGAACAGGTGAAAACAAACAAGCCAGAGCAGACCAATAGAAAGGCTGGAAAATATTACAAAGGCAGGAAATCAAATGTAAGAAGACACAAAAAAAGCAAATTACAAAATAAGAGCGGGGTTAACTGAAAAAAGAGAGACTTGGAAAAACTAATGACATAGCGGACCATGACAGATCGATTTTTATGACCTCAGTAGAAATGCCATATCTTGACCCCATTCATCACCCCCCACCCCCGCTGTCACTCTTCAGACTGTTCCTTCCTGTTCCTTCCCTTCCTTGTTTCTCATATTCATTATCTACATCTGCACCGATTTCCAAGAAGATAATGGTCATGTCAGTAGCCATAAATAGCACATCCTTATCGAGATACCTGGGGAACGAGAGAGGTTGTCAGAACTTAGAGACTGAAGGATAGAAGTGGGTGGAGTCGCTGAAGGAGCCAGTCTGTGACTTTCATTCACACTTAAGAGGATTCTTACAATTCCTGGACTCACCCCTCCCTTTCTTTCATTGCCTGCTCTTCATTTGAGGGATACCAGTTGCTCCCTCCGCCCCCCTCCTCTCCCTTTCCCATGTGCCTGAGTCGTCAGGGCCACGTTTCAGCCGGGCTTTACGTTGCTAGGAGATGGCCCTGTTGCCGTGGCATTGGTCGTTAGGTGGTCTGCCTGCCTCGCGCAAATAGCCGGATTGTCGGAAGGAGGGGGGGGGGGAATGTGATGGAGATGGGAACAGACAGCGGACAGAGCTCAGCGGTCAAGAAGAGGGTGGGGCTGATCTGGCTGGGAGTCTCCACTCATCATTATGATGGAGAAGCAGTTGGACCAAGATGGTCCAACCATCAAAATGAGGAGGTTGTTTGGGGGCTATAATCACGCAAGTGTCTGTCCCCAATGTGAAATCTTTGGTTTATGAAAAGAGATCTCATAAACATCAGATTTGCCACTTCCTGCTTTCTTAAAAAATATATAATTTTAACCCAATAAGAACATCTAAAGCATGGTGTCACATTTTTTTCAGGTCTATCTTACAATAAGACTGACATGCTAATTTCGACACAACCACATTTTTGGTCCCTATAATCCTGTTTGTACTAGCCAGCGAAGAAGTCCCCTCTTTAAAGTAATTTCACTTGAAGTGATGGTGCATGAAATCCTCAGTCATTGGTCTTAGGAAAGAAAATAAGTTCTTAGGTTTCGGCTCAAGGCTTCAGCAATCTGAATTACACAATACACAAAAGGTTTCCCTGCACAGTGTTTCCTACCTGGCCTGCAGTGGAGTCATCAGCCATTGCGTGATGGTTTAAGCTCTGACCAAGACTTTCACAGTGTTTACAAATGTTTTTAAGACGCAATACCTAAAATACCCAAAGTGTCATCAGTCAACAGCCAATGGCTTCAACGCTGTGTTTCAGCAATGCAGTCCCTCTTTCGCTTTAAACAGACAACTTCACCTCCAACCATCACTCAGAAGTGATGAGGTCAATATTTGACAAGAAATGGAATCCAGACTGACTCAAGAACTCAAACTCTCATCCCTTACATACAGATCCTACAGATTCATGGAAGAGAGACTTCAACACAAGGAAATTATTTTGAAGTAAATCTTTATAAATCTGGAAGATTCCCAGTTGATTAGTCAATCTTAAACTGCTGAAGTTTCACAAGAACCTCAGCCAAAAAAAAAAAAAAAAAATCGAATGCACGTGTGCAGAGCGAGGACTCTAGATTTTGTCCTCAGTTTTGTACCGTATGACGGGAGTGGTCTGCTGCTGGCACATCGGGGAGAACATCCACAACATCCAAAAACTGTTGCTCTGTCTGTTGGTTTACTGACTAATTAATCCATTGTGGCCTTTGCCTCTAAGGGTAATTACAGCATAAATTCAAGAACCAGCCAAAACCAGCAATACCCTCTTTAGGAAAGCTGCTATAGCCTTCTTAATGCGTAGTGAATGGAACATTTAATGTTGAGATTTTTGTTTTATTCGGCAGAATTGGAGAATTAAATACAATTTTTATTTCTACCTGGCATAACATTAAAACCTTTTTCTTTTTTTATATACTTAACACACTCTAATATTAAAAAACGTATATTTGAAGTGTTCGTTATTCCCTCCATTTGTTCTGTTATCCTGTTACTACTTATTTGCTGTGTACTGCTGCAACAATCTCATTTCCCCTCAAAGATTATTAAAGTCTCATCTAAACAAATATAATTTCTCATATACTGCATATTAAAGTGATATTTGAAGAGCAAGCCTGCAATATTTGTTTCCAGGCTGTTGTGTGAAGAAGGGAAATTAGAGGCAGATAATGCAAAGGAGCACATATTGCTGTGGAAATGTTTCGGGGGGAGAAGAAACCGGCTTCTTCTGTCTCAATGAGAACTGTGTTTAAAAGCTTCCCTTTGCTCCTTTCACTATTTACTCTTTCATCTTGCCTTAAATAATCAGCTTTCTCGCTCTTTCCTCCAGGTGGGCGACGCCATGAGGAAGATGCAGGAAAGGAACAACATCGGCAAAGTGATCCTCACTACAGAGCCGATGCCCGAGGAAGAGAAGAAGGAGGAGACCAAGAAGGAGGATAAGAAAGAGGATAAGAAGAAAGAGGACAAGAAGAAGGACGACAAGAAGAAGGACGATGCCAAGAAGGAGGAGAAGAAGGATGACAAGAAGAAGGAGGAGCCCAAGAAGGAGGAGAAGAAGGAAGAGGAGAAGAAGGAAGAAACCAAGAAGGAGGAGAAGTGAGAGGGCTGGATGGCTGGATAGTCAAGCAGACCAGCAGGGAGTTTGTGTCTTGGGATCTAGGGTGTGGTGTGGGATGGTGGGGATGGATGTGGCGACTTAGATGGATGGGGTGTGGGGTGGGGGGGGTGGGGGGGATAAGCAAGGATGGGAATGGGTTAGAAGGATAGATTAGAAAATGATCTCACCATTGTCAGTCTTTCACCTCCCCTCTCCTTCACCTTTTGGATCCACACTGGTAGTGATTGCTCAGACCTGGCTCACCCCACTCCCCCCTCCTCCTATTTTCTTGCATTTATCCCTTAAAAACCATTCCAATCACATCCGAGCTCCCAGCCTATCTCCCTCTCTCACATTATTGAGTGGAAACAGCCAAAAAAAAAAATAAATTACCTAATGATAATGGCAGAGACAGGAGAACCGTGGAGGATTGTGGGTATGGTCCAGGCCTGGGGCAAATTACTGTTTCCTTGACAACCGTAATCCCCGCTCGCACGCCGGCCCCACCCCTCGACCCCCGTGCCCCTCTGCACCTCAACTCCCACTGTGCTAAATTGCTCTGCTCTGACTTCCACCTGCCACCTCTGCTTCCCCATCCCCACACTGTGCTGAGTCCCCACCCTACCCCCACCCCACCCCACACACACACACACACACACACTTCCCACACCACCGCCCCTGCCCACCCACCCTCAGGCCGGACCCACAGACAGGCACAAAGACAGGCAGCAAAAAGCAGAACCACACCCACCCACACGTTGCTCTCAGTGTCCAACGCTTAGTTATGTCACCGAGGATGAGTCAGAGATGCCTGTGATTGGCTGGTGCACCTCCTCTGGAGATATTTACATCATGGTTTTGATCATGATGTTTGATGGCTCAAACAATGGCGTTAACACTGCTAGACCTAACACTGGTTATCATTTATGTGGTCTTAGCTTGAAGCTTGCATCAGTGCTCATCTGAAGCGAGGGGAAATGGCCCGATAATGCTCTCGTTCCCACCAAATTTCAGCGACGTTAATATCGCGTCTGCAGTTTTGCACTTGCCTGAATATGAATTTGCCTCATAATGAGCCTTTCAGTCCAGCGTTGAATAGAGAGGCAGAAATCATTGCTCAGCTTCCTTCTCCTTAGTTACAGATTTTTCTAGCTGACCAACTGTTGGCAAGAAGTGCACAGTGCCAATTAAGAGAGAATTTGTTTCTGCTCAAACAAGTGCACACATGCACACACACAAACATACACTCTCGGAGTGTGATGAAAGAGGCACTGTCATTCTGAGACAGGGAAGCATCTGAAATGAGCAAGTTAAGAAGGTGAATACCAGTTTCTTTTTCCCCCTCTGGATGAGGCTTTCTTCCTCCCTGATCCTCCTCGAGGAATTCCACGGCTCCTTTCACAGCGACCACTCGCCTGTCGATCATCCTGACCTGAGAGAGCTGGCGTCCATACTTTGCCTCCCCTCCTCTCTCTCTCTCTGCGCTCCGCTCTCTCTCTCCCTCCTCTTTCCACTTCCCTCTCTATGGTCGGCATAGCAACAGGCGTCAGGCTCGTCAGAGATGGCACTGTGGTCTGTTTCTCCCGCTCTCCCAGAGTCTCTCTTTTCTGCTTTCTTGCTCTGTGTTTGCCAACAGTTGGTGCTGTCGACACGGACTTCAACAGGTGTAAAATGTATTAGGAATGAGGAGGTGAAGCGGTCTCAAAGGCTCTTAGTGTGCTCAACAAAACTGCTCCTTCGAGCCAGTCTGAAATTTAAAATTTTAAATCTAATATTGACTACGTGTGTATTCAGCAGTATGCTGTTCAAAATAGCATGTAGCGCCCCCCGATGGACAGTATGGATTTTGTTACCAGTAGTGTTTCATCACAAATCATACTGGATGAACTCTAAGTCTTTCATAGATGTGGGTATAAACTTTAACTTTACCCCCAGAAATCCAGGCTTTTTCCTCTGTCTGGATTGTTTTGGTGAGTGTTCAACAGTTCTGAGAGATCAGCTGCAGAGACGTCTGCCTTCTCTTGAATGGAGTGGAATTGGACTTCACTTGCTTTGCGGCGCTCAAAGTACCACAGAGAAACATTTTTGAACGGCCGGCAGCGACGTCTCTTTACATGAATCGCGACCCGGTTAATCGCAACAATCCACGAGCCTCGTTGGGAGCAGTTTTGTGGAGGATTATTTTCTTCAAACTGCACATGCCATTGTGCACAAGTAAGACAAGAGGCTCATGCTCGTGACCTAATGGCATCCTACTCTGCACAGCCAGCTGCACTCTTCCTTTAGTTAGTAGGTGTAGTTTGGTAAAAGGAGAAAAAGTTCCTCCATGAAACTCTTCTCAAGGTTTGTGGATTCATTTGCATAACTTGGTCGTGATTTCTGGAAAAGGATATTGCTGCTGAGCTGTTCAGGTGTATTTCATTTGAGCCCCTGAGGCAAGCGCCGTCTAGTTTCACTATATGCAAGAGAAGGCAGACGTCTTTACTGCCAGGCTCTTGAAAACTTGATGAATGGCACTACAGGCCAGAGGAAAGACTTTTTTTTAAAAAAAAAAAAAATTGGAGTGAACTGTCCCTTTAAGGCTAATCCTTAGTATTTCATCAGAAAGCCTTCTGGGTGGACTCCAAATCGTTCCACGTCTGAGTTAATCAACTTTAAACCTTGGCTATTTATCTACCTGCCCGCCTCGCTGCCTGTCTGTGAGTCCAGCCTCTGTGTTGAGACTCAGATGGTGACCAGTGACTTTGTTTAAAAAACAAAACACAAAAAAAAAAAAACCACCAAAAAAAAGTTTCAAAAAAAAGAAAAGAAAAAAGTTGTTGTGTTAGCATGAGTGGCCTCCTTCATGTGCTGTGTGTGGTGTGCCATTGTGTGTGAAGATGTGTGTGTCCTCAGGTCATTTGTCAGTTTTTAAAACCCCCCCCCCCCCCCAAAAAAAAGAAACACCACCACCACCACATTTCCCTCCTTACACTACTCTGCTACGCTATGATGTAGCTCCAAAACCAACCTACCCATCTTGCTCTCTCTCTCTCCCTCCTGTCTGATAAGAGGCCTATGTTATGAGGACAGTTGGTATTAGTATTTTGCACTCTGCTCACTGATCTTAATGCACTTGCAAGCATGGCGGTCGCACTCCAGTCCAACGCAGGCCTTCATTTTGCTCCAGGTTTGCAGCCCATTTCCCATCATCCACTCCCATTGTATCTGCTGAAGCTCACTGAAAGCACAGGTGTCTCACACACACACACATAAATACACACACACACACACACACACACTCATGTAAAAGTCCCCTCATTTTCAGCTTGCCAGTCCCAGCCTGGGCCAACTTCTCCTGGGTGGCAGCTAAAATCAAAGCATTCATCCATCCTTGACTGTGGGAAGTAAAACGTGGAGCAGGTTGGAGCGATCTGGGCTGGAGTGCGACTGGCACGCTGGTGTGGGGAGTGATTGTGTCCTGTCAGCCTCTGGTTAGTGTTCTGTTCTAATCTGCTGGGCTCCCTTTGTGAACCTGTGGACGGTGCTTCTGTTCCGAGTGCCATGTGAGAAACAAACGCTTCGGTTTTGAAAATTAAAAAAAAAAAAAAAAAAGATGTTTTACTTACTATGTTATTTTAATTTACCTTTATATTTTTGTTTGTTTGTTTTTTTTTTTCGTTTTTGTTATCCAAGGGTTTAAAGTTCAAAGCTCATACTCTTATGTGGGGACCTACCAGCCTGCACTCCTCTTAAATGTGATGAAGTCTTTCTGTTGGTCCAAACCATGTGTGCCAAATTGTATGTATATTCCTCTGTCCATGCTTTGAATATTAACAGTGCATAAAAAAAAATATGAAGAAAATTCTGTTGTTGGATGCATTTCCGTCAACCTTGAAGAAAAATGAAAATTCAAACAAGTTGTCACAGTGTGTCAGATTTGTATCCCAAATGCTCACAAGGTGCTGACAGAATTTTGCTGCAGTTTATAAAAAGTTTAACACAATCTGTATTTGGTCATTGGTTGTAGCCTTGCTGAAGCATAGGCCTGCATTGTGCCTCTCTCCTTACCTCAATCTGAGATCTCTCCTCTGTATTTAGTATCTCCTTTTCACTGTGTTTTACCAGGTTTTGCATCATATCAGCCACCAATAGGATGATTCCTCCTGTTGGTTTACAACTATAACATCAGTATTACAGTGAAAAGGAACAGAACATGGTGGATTTAAGACTCAAAACTCCACCGCACCAAAAGGCAGAGTCATAAATCTGCAAATTCCCCCCCAGCTCCAAAGCTCTGTGGTATTCCTCCGTGGATTTCTTTTTCTTTCAGTTTGTTTCCAAATGGTTTGTATAACAATCGAGGGACCAGATGTTTTTTTTTGTTTTTTGTTTTTTTTACACAGCTGTGCAGGGAAGCCAATACTGTAACACAGCTGAGCAAAACCCCTGCTTATTGGCTAATCATAGCTCAGCTCTGGCCTGCCCCAGACACAACATTTCCGCTTTGCAGCTCATCTCAGTTCACTCAAGGATTATTAAGAGTCATTCCTCTTTTCCTGTGCTGCATCTGCAGAACCTCTTGGCCGGTGCAACACTTGCAGTCCAGCAGCCGGCCAAAACTCTTCTCCATATCAGCCCCTTTCCTTCTGCGTACACATTCAAAGAAAATAAAACATTACTGTGACATCTGGAATTTGGAATTGCATGCATTCATCTGCATGTGGAAAACAGATTATAATCCTTTTTTTTTTTCTTTCAACATTTTCCCCGGGGTACTTTTGAACTGAGATGCCTTTGACATGAACTCAATCAGCAGGGTGGGTGTTTCACGTCTTGAGTTCGGGCTCAAGTGGATCTGTTGGTTAAAGTAAAACCCACCCCTTCCTACTGTGGCCTGCAGCCTGAGAGCTTTTCCACCGTGGTGAAGCTGAATTGTAATCTCATCTTGAAATGGTTTCCTAGTCATTCCAGACACTTATGCAAGAGTACTTAACGACTCAGAGATGCACGGGAGGAAATCAGTGTTTCAAAGTCAAAAAGAAATAAATAAATGAAGTAATTTTGTGAACATTTTAGATTTGATTATACTATCACTCATAGTTTTAGGGCTGCAAAAAGTGAGTGTAGTGAGTTGTATTTCCAGCGGCTACTTTTCTATCTGTGCTGGCTTGAAGCTGTAGGCGCTCACAGCCACCCACCGTTCAGCTTTGTGGTGAATTATTTCTTCTGTATGGTTTCTCAGGTCATTCCAAACAGCAGTTTTCCTCATGTAGGAAACCACTTACATCTGAATTCACTAACACACATCATCGTTTCACTGAGTTCACTGCACAAACTGTCACACCGATTTTTTTTGTTTTTTTCCTTCGCACCATTCACGTTTGATGTAAGCTTTAGTGTTCAAAAAGTGTCAAAGGGAGGATGCGAGTGGCTCGTTTCCACACTCGGAGCCGCCGCGCTCGCTCGTCTACACTGAGAACCCAAATGACCACATCTGCCTGCAGCTGTTATCCTTAGCAGTCATTTTCAAGGTATTGCAATGCAGCCGAGTTGCAGACATGCTAAGAAAGTACAACCTGGCTGGGCGTGTCATGTACAGTACTAGAATGCATGTTTAGTCAACAAGAAAATTAGGCATGTGTGTATGTACCGCTCTCTCTTTCACGTTAGTTTAGTAGTCATGTAGTGGTGTGGTGTGAGGGAGGAGAATGCCAGCCTGTTACCCCCGCCTGCATCACCTGAGACCCTTCAGCATGGGAACCTCCATGGCAAGCTGGTGCATTGACGAGACATCTTAACCTATCTCTGGGAATGTTTCAGAAACCCGCTTCACATCCATCCCACCACACACCTCCTGTCAGTCACCGCTGGTAACTTTCTACAAGGCATACCCAACAGGTTGATTTCTAGATTTCCTTTATTTTGTCCTTTTGTTTTTTCCTTTTTGTTTCTCATTTTATTTTATTTTTTTTTAATGGTTGCAAACACACTTCTCGTCTCGACTTTGTTTTTTAAACCCTTTGAATTGATGCTGCTTCTGTGCTTGACTCTGGGTTTACTGCGTGGTGCCATGTTGTCCACATGGCCTTTTAGAGCTTGTAACGCTTCAGTGTGTAATGTTACCATATGCCTTACATGTTTTCCAGGACTAATAAAAAAAAAAAGCATAACAAAAACAGACAGGAAATGTGCTTTTTTTTTTATTTCTGTGCTCAGAAGCAAAGACAGTTTATTGCTAATTAATTTATTCAATTCAGAATATTCCACAAATTACATTGTTATCCCTAAACTAGATAGTGATGATTACGGCCATATGGTGCGGTACAAAATTTTTGCTTTACAGTACTGTGCACATTAAACAGTATAAAATTACAAAAAAAATAAAAAAAACTGGTCAGAGTTCACATGTGAAATAATGCAGGCTGGTCAGTTTTGAAATGGTGACGGAACGCTATGAAATTAAAATTCAGAATATCTGCAATGACACCTCTAACTATTATTTGAAAGTGATAGTAATTACTAAGTGGATGAACAATCAAATATCAACAGCTCGTTATAACAAAACAGTAAGACTGTGCACTAATCGAAACCCCCAAACAGTGCAAATGGCTTTAAACACAAGGAGTGCAAATCTACTGCCTATCTGTATATAAAACAAGGTAAAAACACATTCGCAGTTGTTAATCATGGGACTTTTCTGTTGGCTCCTCGATCCCAGCGGAGGTCAAGGCCCCAGACAGGCGCGTCAAGTAAGTGGCATCTGGGTACCCATTCCTGAGAGAGACAAAGAGAGCATTGTTCAAGTGGGATCCATGGACTGTTTGTGACCTTTAATTCTGCAGCTCCGTCAGACATCCTCCCTGTCCTCACTCACCCTGATCTGCCTCCCTGTATGCTGGTCTTGTGTGGGATGCCATCCCAGGTCACCTTGCCGTTTGTCCCTTTGCCTGTCACCGTGAAGGTGAGTCCCTGCCGGAAGGCTTTCTCCAGCCTGGGCAACAGCATCCTTGTCTCCCGACAATCTGGAAAGTACGCTTCAAATCGCCCTCCCTTAAATGGCTTTCCAGGAGATGGATGACCATCCTGATAAAATGTAACACAAAGAACACAGTCGTGAACACGGTCTCTCGGTATTATAGTGCATGAGCTAACAGAGCCTATAGCTGCGTGTAATTTTGCAGCAGGAGGTCAGAATTGTAACTGCAGCCCGTTTTTATTTTTAACAACAAACAAACATATAGTGGTATGCAAATGAACTAAGTCGCTTTCTAGGCAGCACTACAAAATAGCAACAGCATGAACTGGAACGCTGCTCTGAAGTTTCCTTATTGACATCCTGTAGGAATCGACTACGACACAGGCGAACATTAAACTTATACTTTACATTAGGGAATTCATAACGCACTTTAACATGTCTGCACACACCTGATGTGTAGCAAAGACAGAATTTTATTAATTGAGCTGAATAGATTTTTAACTACTTTAATAAACCAGAAAAATATTCCCTTCTTATTTGGCCTCATCGTCGTCTCTGAAAGCTTAGAAGGTACTCCAGTGGATTATGTATGAGGTCTCATTCAGCTAAAACGCTTATCAGTGAGAAAAGGTTTTAAGCATGCCACTCACCGCTTGGATACCATCAGGAATGTTGTAAGCGATCTTGATAGCGCAGACCTTGGTGTGACCTGGTAAACTGATGTTTAGTCTAGATTTGCTAATTTTGCCCCGGATGCCCTGGGGTGTCTGCTCCGTCTCATGGCAAACTCTGCAGTGGGCATGCACTGTCTCCAGGCACTTTGAGCAAACCGTAGCGCCACATTTTGTTCTCAGCACCGACGTCCCATTCTCTCCACAAACACAGATGCCCCCCAGGCCTCCCCGGCCTGATCCAGATTCCTCTGGGGTGCTCTGGATCTCTGCTTCTTTTTCGACTATCTGGGTAACAGGTAAGGTCTCTTTCTCAGTACGGGTTGATGTTGATCCGACACCATTCACACATCTCACACCATCATTTCCTGGTGTAAACTGACTGACAAATGGGTCAACCTTCTGTCCATCCATTGCCATTGTATCTACAGCCTTAACTTTCTCCTTAATGACATGATCCTTCCCTGCTGGTTGACTAAAAGATCCATTCACAATCTCTTTCCCACCAAACTCACTTCTGTAGGTTGTCCACCATTCCTGCCTCCTACTTGGACCATCAGCTGTGCTTGTTTGGCTCTCTAGCATCACCTGAGACTTACTGTTAAAGTGCAAACTGGTGCTTTTATCTTCATTCAATTGAAAAGAAGTTGGGGAATGTCGGTACTGGTCAGACATTTGGGCCGAGTCGCCAGAAAATACTTCCCGCAGGGTAGCACCTACCTGCAAACACAACTGCTGTGGACCAAGAAGAAATAAGCTGTCCTTTAATATCTGGATAGTAACCTTCTTAAAGCGGCTCCGCACTTCTGAACAGCAAGCCTGCAAGGTTTCATCTTCTGCGTTAGTGACACCCAGTTCAGACAAGGACAGCTTCTGCACAGAGAAGTCTGATCTAACGGAGTCAATCAGCTTCTGGAAACCTAGTTGAGATGAACTCACTTTGGATGAGTTTGTCCCTCTTATGGTAACAGTCAGCTCATGACTACTTGCTAAGCGGCCCTCTTTCAGCTGGACATCAGAAGTCAGGTCTTGCACTCGGTAGCTGTAGGCTTCTTTTATGTGCTGCCACAATATGCTGTAAACTTTAAACTCTGCAGTATAGACGTCCTGCTTGTCCATCCCTGTTTGGGTACTGAAGCTAGAAGACCTGCCCCTGGCTCTGGCTGTGGACTTGCTGGAATCATCTTGACTCCTCTGAGCCATAACTTGAGCCTTCTGCTGAGGCGTTCCTGAGAAACTACTGGCACGCTTCAAGGTGGAACCGGACCCAGCAGACTGAGGTGCGGGACTTCCTGGCAAACTGGACTGTGTAGTGCTGAAATTCTTGGGTCGAGTATCCGTTAAACCCGGATTCAAAGGCTGGGTTTTAGTTTGCAGAGAGGAAGATGCCAAACCAGATCCACTCTTAAACAAAATGTCCCCTCCTGTGTTTTGGGGTGCTGCTCTAGAGATTTCCTCAGCAGAAACCCCTGCTGTTTCTGACAGTACGTCATACCCTAGCATCGGCCCTTGGCGTGTTTGTTTGCTGGGAGACGAGTTTGTTCGTAAAGTGAAGTCAGCTGGTCGATTGCTTAATGCACCCAGCCCCGAATCCTTAAACCGAGCAGCTAGTTTATACCTTCTGGCTCCTTCAGCTCTCCTTTCATCTTCCTCTGACTTCAGCATGTCATCTAGCTTATCATCGGCAGATCCCACAGCAGAGGATGTTGTGAGGGCGGCTCTCTCCTCATCAGCATGAGCGTATGAACCTGAATCATACGAGGGAAACCTCAGAAGACTAGCCACATCTTCCTTTTTATCTCTCTGTTTGATAGGGTCAAAGAGAAGAAACTGCTTGGCCTCTGACACATCACTGCTGCTTCCAATAATGTAAATATTTTTTTCATCTTCGTTCAGAATAACCTTAGGAAGTCTGACACTTAAGTTCTCAATTGCCCTTTGCAGCCCTCCACTGGGCTGCAGGATAGCCTTAGGCAGATGGGATCGGCGGATTTTGGCCTCGTTCTCCTCATAAAGCTGACTTATCGCCTTTCTAGCCAACTTCAAGTACTCCTGCTCTCGACCGTGCTCCCTAACTGCTGCTGCAACGTGCAGAAACAGAGTGGTCAAACCCTGATTTGTCACATCCACCACCTCAACGCCATACTTCTTCAGGATATGCTGGTATTCCTTCTGGCAGTGTTTCTGCAGATACTGGAACATGTCTGCATCCACAATTAGTGAGAAATCTTCCACCGAGGTCGCAGGAAGCTGCAGAGCTGCTCCATCTGACTGCCCAGCGTCCTCCCAGGTGTAACCACCAGGTGTTAGGTCTCTTTTTGAACTGGAACTGTAGTTGTCAGGTGGCCTGTCAGTGTGATTTTTTCCTTTTTTGTCTCTATGCTTGTTAGCTTTTCCGCTCTGAACTTCTGAGTCCTGTGCATGATGCTTCTGTGCTTTCTGAACAGACCAGGAACCACTGGAAGCAGGCTGACCTGAGTCTTCTGAGTACTCTGCTGACTTTGTGTCTCCAGGAGGTCCAAATAGTTGTGCCAAAGCTGCCTGCACTGTGGAGTAAGAGCCAAACAATGTGCAGCAGTTCTCAGAAGCAGTATAGTTTATCTGGACATCACGATGGCTCTTAAGAAGGCTTGTCAGTGCCATGACTCCCCCAGGAAGCTTACTGTAGTCAACAGTTGCTGCTAAGCTTAAGATGACCTATGATGAGGAAAAGGGAGAGAACAAACAAATGAATTTTATGGTTTATCCTATAACTGTTGAAATGTTGCCAAGCAGCAGCAGTAGCTAAATCTACCTGATCTGGGTCCAGATGTTCACGATGCTCAGTTACTGTGAGGCTATACTTCTTCCCGTCCACTTCCAGAATGTGCGGGCTGTGTTGAATAACTCTTTGTGCCACTGTGTGAGAAGGGTCATCAGAGAGAAATCAGTCACAGGCTGTGAAGCATCCTGACTAAGCATTTTTACCATTGGCCACTCCACTGACTTCCAACATTCCAGCTCAGTGGTGGCAGACAGACAGTGCAGTAACTTCCTAACACTTTGTAAATGTAAATAACCACTGATGTTTATTGTTAATACAGTCAGTAATATGTAACTAAGTAACAGTATTTTTACACCTAAATACCGCTGCCACAGAACATTTAATTATCCCTCTGCCCTACACTGCTGATGCAGGGATGCGAACGCGCACTGAACCCACTGACCTCGGCTGTCCTCGAAGGTGATGAGAGCAGAGACGGGCGTTGCCTTCACGAGAGTGACAGAATCTACTTCCCCTCCTCCATTGCTGTTTCTAAGGAAGTGAATGAATAGCTTGTCTTTCAGCTTGTCATCCTCAATGTCTGTGGGCAGACCACTCACCCTCACAGTCCTGCCCAGTTCTGCCATCTGCTGGGAGAAGAACAATCGCTGCTGCTGAGAAAAGGGAAACTCTTGAAACTGAAAGCAAGGCAGCAACACTAAAACGCTGTGATTCTGCAGAAATGGTGAGCGTGGGAATCAGCGCGATGGTGATAAATAGTCAAAACATGACTTCTCTCAGTGAAGCTGTTAACTGAGTATCATGCAAAGACCCCACAACTGTGAAAAACAGAAACACATTTGATTATCCAACACCCTCTATTGGGGGTTACTAGGAGAGTACATCAACACAGTAAAATATTTCCACTACAGTTGCCATCACCAGTGAAACGTTTTTATTAAATTACAGGAAAATAATTGTTAACTGTTTTCCTAGACACCGTGAAGCTGATAATTTGAAGCAACATCAGGGTCAAACAAAGGGTATCTGATTATTTTAATATCAAAACTATTGAGATATCCAGCCTGCTGAGCAGAAAGAGCAGAAAGCGCCTCGTGTAGTGCAATAGCAGCAAAAATGTGGAAAACAGTGTGCGTAAAATTGTACCAGTGACGTTAACGCCCCTTACTCCCTTTCTTCCTGCTTCTCACCAGCTCGTCTGTTATTAATTGACAAATAAGCTGTTCTAAAATGCTTCTTTTTTTTTTTTTTAAAAACAAACAAAAACAGATGTGGCTTTTAATAAACGACAGATGTCAGTACACGCAAAGTTGCCAACATTTGCGCTAATTTTAAAACTATTCTGGTTAACAGTTTCCTCCAGCTGGCAAAAAAAGGCGCAGACTTTTGAGTCTTCGCGTCGACACGATGTCAAAACACATCTACGAGCGTTAAGGAAAGCCACGCTGCAGCCTGAGAGCTGTCAAGGAAGTGGAAAAAATCAAAAACATCTCGACAGCCAATCTGCTTTACGCATATCGAGGGATCCTGCATTTGCCCCCATATGCAGTTAGTATGCAGCACATACTTTGGATATCTTTCAGATCTGCGATCATCACTGACCTTACAAACGCTTTCACGGCGGTTTCTCGCTTTCTTTCAAAGATCGTCACTCTTTACGAGCCGTGGAAGTAAAGTGAAACTACCAATCGCATAATCATGCGATTCGTCTTCTCCGCACTAGGAGGCGATCGAGTGTCGTTCCAACATGTGAGTGTGAGTGGGTGCGCGCACGCCGTGCCCGACTGGTTTCCCTGCAGGTATAATCATAGATATATATACATAGATACCGCATTGATCGCTGACTCGTATGCCTACGTCACCGCCATATTGGAGGGGGCA
>JAVDPK010001241.1:180195-252909 GCA_034780415.1 Cichlasoma orientale
AAATAACTTTGTAGAAAGGCGCTTTATGAAGTTCAGTCCATTCACTTGTATTAGTTCACAGCGCAGCTTTGCCTCCTATAATATGGCGGACACACAGTTACGTCGCATCAGCGGGCCGAACCAGTCAACGAGGTATATATGTATATAGATCTATGGGTATAATGACCGACACACACATACGTTCTGTGTGTGTTTATTATTAACATAATAAATATTAGTATTTATTATGTTTATCATTATTAACACGCATATGTGTTAATAACACATCTTTGTGTATGGTCCACATAGATGGACCAATAATGTGTGTTATTATAATAATAATAATAACAACAGATATATGTGTTAACAACGGCACAATGGCCTAAGTTAAAGTGACCAAAGCGGAAACACACTGGTCATATCACTACTGAACTCTTTTAATAATCTTCTTCTTCTTCTTTCGAATGCTTCCTTTAGCGAGTTCGCAAACTTCCTCTGTGGTCTTCCTCTTTTCCTCCCGACTGGCAGCGCCATCTTCAACATCCTTTGTCCAACATATCAATTATCCTTCCTCTCCACATGTCCAAACCACCTCAGCCTTGCCTCTCTAACTTTCTCAGTGAAGCTGCTAACAAAACATTATACGAAGACCTCACCTCCTGTCTTCTCCCCGCTAGGGGGCGATCAAATGTCGCTCCAGCATGTGAGTCTGAGCAGGTGCGCACAGACGCCCGGCTAGTCATCAACTCTGCCACCTTCACTCCTGATACTCATCTCCACCCTCTCCACCCTGCTTGCACTTTCTTCTTCACCTTTCTTGTACACTGTCCGCTGCTTTGAATGATTGACCCCAGGTATGTAAACGCATCCACCTCCACTACCTCCACTACCTGCAGCTTCACTGTTACACCTGCCTCCCCGTCATTCACCCATGTAATCTGTCTTGCTTCAACTGACT
The DNA here is from genome assembly GCA_034780415.1 of Cichlasoma orientale. Lineage (NCBI taxonomy): Eukaryota > Metazoa > Chordata > Actinopteri > Cichliformes > Cichlidae > Cichlasoma > Cichlasoma orientale. The sequence continues at coordinate 181,133 of JAVDPK010001241.1, forward strand.
TTCATTCCTCTTCTCTCTATCCATACCTCCACCTGCTCCCTACTCTCTAATGCTACTACTAATAATAATAATAATACTAATGTCATTAAATAAATAAAAGCAAGAGGTCACAGAAAGGGGGGGAAAATACTAATAATTAATTTTTCCTAATATTGGACCTGAACTCCATGACTTCCTCTAGTTACAAGAAGAGCCAACAGGCTCTTGTCTGAAGAATGTAAAATACAGTCTTGCGTCTGAGTCTCAGTAACCAGTATAGTAATGCCATAGCACGGTGTGCTCTGTTTTCCTATTTTTAATCAGTCCAGCGAGCGAGCAGCAGACAAATGCTCCAATTACATGAGGCAGACCGGTATGACATGTGGAGCTGGCTGCAGTCCAGGGGGATTCAATTACCACAATTAACAGTCAGTCTAGTTAAATATGGGACATTTATTGAGAATTCCAATTTGGCCTCTGTTGTCAGAACGGTGTTATTATTAGGGAGATTTTTTTATGGAGATACCTTAAACCTAAACCATGTATAAACAGGTGGCTTAATGAATTTATACTCCTGGGTAAATCGCTAAAAATTGCAAATGACAAGAAAACCCTTAAATTAGTTGTTCTGTGTAATAAGTTTAGTTTATTCTAAGAAGACCCCAATAATAATAATTATTATTATTTATTATTTTGTATTTATTTATTGATTTAGTTTTCACCCGAGATTTAGGAATTGTCTTTTTTCTGTGTTTATTTTGTCGTGTTTCACACTTTTTAGATGTACCCCCCCCACCCACACACACACACACACTCTTTTATGCTCAATATTGTGTATATTAATTTTATGAATAGCTATTTTACTGCCTTGTTTGTTCGCACTAATGTTCATAAATAAAGTTTAAAAACATGAGGCGGACCAGCAGTTTAAAAACAGCAGGGGGCTATAATTCACCGTTAAGTTTGAATACTGACCAAAAGTCATAGAAGAAGAAGCCTTTATCCAGTGCGCAGGCGCAGTGGAGCAGCTATTTCATGTGCTTTACGTCTGTCCGGTGGAGGTCATAGACATCCGAGCAAACCGAGGTAAGTTAAGGCATAGATTGCGCGTGATACTGAAAATATTTAACGGTTTTTTTTACATGTCAGTGTAGCAGCCATTGTAAGTGAAAAGGGAGGTGTTTTATGTGTTATTTATACGGCATGTAGTATCACAAGATTAAACGAACACGAGCGACCACTTTGCATCAGCCAAAGGTAACGTGTGTGCAGTCACCCGGCGTGCAAATCGGACTTACCTGTCACACGCTTTTTAATCGTTTTAAGTATCTTATTGTCTTATCCGTAGTGTTGTACCTGTCTTAAATCTAAGCTTTGATGCTCTGTTTGGTTGTATTGGCTTGTCAGTTGTCTCTGTTCAGCTTGCCGATAAGCTAATGCTAGTTAGCTAAATTAGCTAACAACCACAGCCTTGGTGTCACTCCGGCTCAAGGCCAAAGCCAACTGTTATTGGAAAGAGGGGATTTACCCTGGATTTCCAAAGACCGTCGCAGGATTATAGTGCATTGCGTAGGTGTTAAGGTGGTGATGTGTACGAAGGGTTTTAATGTGTCTTCATTGTCACCAGGTTGCTGTCATGGCCAAGTTATTTGAATCCATTGGGAAGTTGGGGCTTGCCCTCGCCATCGGTGGAGGCGTCGTGAACTCGGCCCTATTCAACGGTGAGTCCTAGTCAGTCAAATGCATGACCTGATAGCATTCTCGATGTCAGCATTGCAACACGTGTTCAAGAAGTTTAAGAATCTGGAGAACACTGAAAGCTGAAATACCTTGGTTGCTTGCCGGTTTTGTTTGCAGCCAAGCTAACCACGATTGTTTTAGTTTCGAGAACATGATGTGGTGTTCTGACGTGAGATCTTAACATCACACTTGGGGTTACCCTTAACCCACTTTGTTAATCCAGCAGGCTTTTGCATACTACCTCATTTCAGTTGTTTTTAGCACATTTGTTGGGTTAAGCTGACGAGTCTGTATGTGTCACGTAAAGCCTTTGTGGCTGTGAGCAGTTAATGAATTCATTAGCACTTCATGCCAGAAATTAGGAAAATATTGCCCTCAATTAAAAAAAAAAAAAAGTAAATCAGGATAATTCATGTTAAACAGATTCTTAAATCATGTCCACCTTATATGTGATACTCTTTCATGTTACAGTTGATGCAGGACACCGGGCCGTGATATTTGACAGGTTTCGAGGCGTTCAAGATGTTGTTGTTAGTGAAGGGACGCACTTCCTCATCCCTTGGGTTCAGAAACCCATCATCTTTGATTGCCGCTCCCGTCCACGCAACGTGCCTGTCATCACAGGCAGCAAAGGTACGTCAGTAATCCAAGGAACTTAAGCTCTTGCAAATTCAGTGTCTCTCAAATGAAGAAGCCTCGGCTTTGTGGCTTCTTTAAGAATTGAATTAGCGTCTCTTAAATGTTAAGGTTTGTTTTTGGTTTTTTTACACATTAAAAACATGTAGAATCTGTCAGTTTTTTTTTGAACACTTAAATTTTCCAGTTTTTACTGTAATGTATGTAGTTTCATGTACACTGAAATAAAGTATACAGCAGTAACGGCAAAAAAACATTTTGAATTAAAGAATAATTGAGTGCCAGATTCGAAATTTTGAGACCCATTTTGGCATTCCTTCTACAATGGAAATCAAGCACTGTTTGGTTAGTTCTTCCCCAGATCTGCATGCTTTGTGCTTCCAAGGTTTTTTTTTTTGCTTTCTGCCCAGAGTGGTGTACTATGAAGTTGGATTAATGAGTTAGCAAGTTTTGGCTGATGGCTCAATTTTTAACTGGCTAGACCACCATGGTAACTTAAACTGCACACCTAAAATACTCGGAAGAGGTTATGTTTATTTTATATTCTGTAAGAGCAGTAGATTCTCAGCTGAGCAAATATGTTTATATACAAGCCTGTTGAGCTGTACCTTAGCAATGTGACCAAACAAAGCTCTGTTTACAGTTGCACGCTCTGTATGTGTCACATTGCAATTCTGCTATAAATGCATTAAAAAAGAAGCAGCTCAAAGAAGGAAAATATGAATGAAGAATGAATACGTTGGCCACCTGTCAGCATCGTTTGCAGTCGAGCAAAACCTCAATTATTTTAGTTTCGAGAACATGAAGGGTAATTGTGATATTTGACATCACATTTGGGGTTAACCTACTTTGTTAATCTAGCATGCTTTTGGTATACTCTGTGTTGTACCTCATTTCATTCGTTTGTAGTACAGTTGTTTGGCAAGGTTGATGACTGTTTACTAAACCTAGTAACTTACATGGCTATTTGGTAATATAAATATTTTTTTTAAGGTTTGTCCTGTTTTACTGCATAGAATTAAACAGCAGCATTAAGAGTTTAGTGGTTTTTAAAGAAAAAAAACAGAACTTATGACTGCTACCATTCTTGCACGGCTGCTGTTTTAGCTGTAACTTTTTAAAACAATTATAGCTCTGACATGTTCCTCTTGACTCAAGTAGGGGGTGCTCGATTATTTTGTGCAGAAGAGAGGTGAAATGACATACTTTCCTTTCTAATGGAGTACACACAGACTGAAAAAGTCAGGCTTGATGAAGTTCACAACCACTGCAATATCATTTTCTAGAATCGTAGGTTTTGTTGAAGTAGCTAATGCAAAGAATGCCTGAGTATGCTGAATGTTCTTCGTAGTATTTGCCTCAGTTCATCCGAAAACAGCTGACTGGGGGGGGTTACATTTGGCGACTCCTAGCCTTTTTTCCTCTCACTATTCTGATAGCAATATAGAGTATTGTCCTACTAATTTTTCAAAGGGTATTATAACGCAATTCATTCCAATGCTGCCTTTCTACCATTTAAGGCTATTCACTGCACTTCAACAGCTTTGATTTAAAAAAAAAAAAAAAAAAAAAAAATACATAAAAAGAGGGAATGTCTGAAAACTTTGAACTCACGTATTATTCACATTTTATCTGACAACTGTACAAACATTACCAAAGAAGGAACTAACATTTGTTGTAGCTTGCATGTAGGGCAGTATATACAGTGTGAATAAGGTCTGAATCATTCACCCCCACAGATCTGCAGAATGTTAATATCACGTTGCGTATCCTCTTCCGGCCGGTGACGAACCAGCTGCCGCGCATCTTCACCAGTATTGGTGAGGATTATGATGAGAGGGTGCTACCATCTATCACCACAGAGGTCTTAAAGGCTGTAGTGGTGAGTAACAGTCCATTAAAGGCCAAATAAGTTAGCTGAATGTATATTGAACAGAATAATAAGCCACTTCACGTTTCTCTCTCTCAGGCTAGGTTTGATGCTAGCGAGCTCATCACTCAGAGAGAGCTGGTGTCCAGGCAGGTCAGTGAGGACCTTACAGAAAGAGCCTCCACCTTCGGCTTAATCTTGGATGATGTTTCACTGGTATGAAGTTCAATGCAAATAATGCTACAGTGTACTGTACTATACTTGGGTTGCATGTTAACTGCAGTAACCTGCTGCATTGTGTTCTTTCAGACACACTTGACCTTTGGCAAGGAATTCACAGAGGCTGTTGAGATGAAACAGGTGGCCCAGCAGGAGGCAGAGAGGGCTCGTTTTGTTGTCGAAAAGGTAATTTTAACATTGCATATAATTTCCTGTACTATTGGTGCATTTTAAAACTGTCTACAGTTTTATCAATTTCATTTTATCATTTTAGGCAGAGCAGCAGAAGCAGGCAGCCATCATTTCAGCAGAGGGAGATTCTCAGGCCGCCTTACTCATCGCCAACTCTCTGATGGAGGCTGGCGATGGTCTGGTAGAGCTCCGTAAGCTGGAAGCAGCCGAGGACATAGCCTTCCAGCTGTCACGCTCCCGCAATGTCACTTACCTGCCCTCGGGACAGGGCACATTGCTTCAGTTGCCCCAGTGATAGCATCACCACCCATGTCTACCCCCCGCTCTCACTGTCTCCAGCCATTACATGGGCCAGGGAAGTGGTGGTTGGAGGATTCAGTATAGGATTCTCCCAACATCACATACATTCCTCCTACTTTCTCTCTAATCAACTCTGGACTGGGCTTTGCTAATAGCAGCATGGTGGGAGACAACGTGAGAGCTCTGTCATGGATAAATTTTGAAGTCCACCTTTATGTAAGGAAGTGAAGGGGTTTATTGTTCCATCTGTGATAACCTAAAATGTGTATATTACTCTGTTTTGAGAATTGTCAATGCAAGATTCCAGTTCTGTCAGAGTGACAGCACTTAATGAGTGGAAAGCAACAGTCACTTGTACATCAAGGAAAACAGTGTGTGATTCCTTTCAAAGATAAATGTGAATGGTAAATACCATTGTTCTCTTGTTGTGCTGGGAAGTTTCATCAAATTGTGTAACAATTTTGAAATTGGAAATGAATTGCTGTTTTTCTGATTGACTGTCAGATATGTCTAGACATGGTTTATTCATTTGACTGAAATCGTTCACTTTAAGGATTGAGTTTTCTGGAATACATCTGCTTTCTTCTTTCAGTTAATTTTCTCTTGCCTAATGTTGCCACCCCAGTCAATTGGAATGTGCCTAAAACAACAGTAGAGGATGACACTATTTTCTTTGCTGTCTTCAGTTTGTATGGAGAAAATGTAACCCCCCCCCCCCTTTGCAGAAATGGATCGACTTAATAAAATTGTCTTTCTGCCTCCGAGTTGTCAGTCTTGTTGGTCAAGGTGCAGAAATGTTTTATGAGGCAGAATGATAATCGTCACCAGAGGATGATGCTTGATAAACCTCTTATTTAAAAAATAAAGATGCACAAAAAGTGAACACCTTTAAATTTACTCACTAAATATACATACATAGCATTCCAATTGGATGTAATAGTGGTATTTTTTGATTGAAAGTAAAGATAATATTGCAGTCATAAAAAGTTAAAACTATGAAAGATTATTTTTGAACTGGTTTCAGTTGTCAGGTTCGTATGGAAACTTGGATTTTGGTTGACCCGTCTTTTCTTTTTTTTAAAAAACCTTGTTTAATATCGGAGAAATATGCAATTTGGTTATTTTCCAGAGATTCTTCGCAGAAATAAACTGGAGCCCTTTAGTCAATTAAAACAGCTGTTACAAAAAATTCGGATTAAAAAACTGAAAAGAGATTAATAAAGATCAAGAGTCGATGATAAAGACTGAATACATTAATTGTTTAGAATTTTTCCTTTGAGAGGATTAAACAGACCGCGGGGTCTTCTCATGATTTCATCAATCAAGGATTTGAGCTCAGCGCGTGCGCGCGCGCAGTGCCCTGTCGGCTTTGGAGAGGAGACGAAAAGAATCCAGACCAGACAAGCTGCCGCGCGCCCATCCAGACAGCCGCCTGAATGCCTGGGATGAGCGCGGGACGACGGTGGTACGCGCGAGAGCTTGGCTGGGCCACGTAGCGGGGCTGAGGACGCCGGTGCGCAGGTACCACCACAGCCTATAACGGACATCAACAAATAAGCGCCCACATTTTGCACACAAAGACCATTGGCAGTGTCCCGTCTAAACGCACATCCGTGAATGTAGAGCGAACGAGCGAGAGAGAGCGAAATGCGCGTGCAACCCTGAATCTGTGCAACTCTGATTGCACGAACGCAAGAGGGAGGTCGTCTTAGACGGAGGTAAGCCAACAAACTGGCAACAAAATGTCGTTATTTTGGTTATTTTTAAGCACTTACATGTGTGACACGCATGACAGCTGTCGGAAACAGCAGCCGAGGTTCGCCGGCAGCCCGGGGCCGAAGCTACGGTGAGAGCAGTCTGCGAGCCCGGCTAGCGCTGACTTTGTGACAGTGTCGAGTTGAGTGGGTTTACCAGTAGAGCAGTCTAGGTTTTGTTGGGAAAGCGGCATTTTTCATACTGCACGACAACAAGGCAGAAACACTGATAACAAAGCTGATGTCATCAGCCTCTCATTTAGCTTCGCGAGGGTCCGATAACTGTCACACTTTCCCTTCGGAGTGCAGCATCGAAATTAAGTGTAACGTTAATGCTAAATGTCTGACGTTAATGCTAGCTTTGAGCTAACTAGCACCAACCTGGGCGGTTTATGGTTTTAAAAAAGTGAAAGTGCTCTTTTGTTGGAAGCTACTGCATGCCAGCAAACACCAGCCTTTAGATTGTAGTGCTTGTGCATTAGTGTGACTGATCTCCAGACCAAGTGACCTTAACTGCACTAAAACATCTAATGGCTGCACCTTGAGCTAATGTAGCCAAGTTAGCTTGTCATGTGTGTGCAGGTTAGTACCTATGGACTATTGCTAGCTAGCCTAGTAGCCTAAGTTGGCCTGGCCTGCACAACGTTACTGTTCGATGTACAATGTTGCTTTTTCGTTTTAACCCTTTCTTTGCTTCAAACACACTGCAGCTTCAACTGCAAGTCTTGTAGCTGAAAACACTGCATCCAGTCCGATGAAAACAAGTTCATATGTGCATATGTTTTACCTCGTTTGCTAGAAATGATATGCTTATTGAATCCGTTTTTATGTTAATCACGTTTCGGTGTGTGTTCACAGTCAAAATCAGAGTTTCAAAGTAAGTCATGAATGTTCCATGTTTTCTTTCCTTATCCCAGTAGTAAACAGAAGGCTCAGCAGTGTCTCCTAAAAAGCTGGTGTGGTAGAGATAGGAGTTGACACATTCCTTGCCCACTCTGTATGAAGCCTCAAATGATATGTGCTATATCAAAAACCCTAGGTACTGCTCTGTGACCCCGATTATGGGCTTGAGGGCCAAATACCTACCGAGGCATGGGGCACCCCTGCAGTGCACCACACAGTGAGCTGGTTAAGGTCTTATGAATTTGGACAGAGTTAGGAATGTGAACCTCACAAGGTCCTCTACAAGCTGCGAAAGGGGAAAGCTCATTAAAGTCTAGACTCAAGAGGGTGCATGGATTTGAGTAGCGCTGTGGTATAGTAAGAGGCAAACGTGACACATTTTGACTTCAAAGGTCTCGTCTGCTTAACTCAAAGTTCAGCCAAGTACTTGTCAGCATGTGTACTATTTAATGCTGATGGTTTTAAGTGTTGTATGCTGCCGTTGCAGTTACACTCTCATCCTGTGTCATACAAATCTTAAGCCACAGTAGCATCTATCCGGTATGTGACTGGCTTTGTGGCTTACATATGAAATGGGTTCTGGCTTCTCTGAAACGTGATTGAGGACAGCTATGAATTGGCCATGGCTGAAGAAACTTTGATTTCTCTGCAGGTTTTGCTGAGCATAAGCAATGCTTTGGATTACTGGAATGACCTGTCAGACATTCATTGATGCTTTTTTTTTTGCATCAGGGTACAAAGTTCATCTTTAAAAGCTGTTAAAACTTAGATAAGCAGTCACAAAATTATCTACATTTCTAAAAGTTTGACCCCTGATCCTACAAGGTGAATGTGTAGACTAATTACTCGTGATATTGAGAAGACTGTTCTCTGCTTGATTCCCACATCAAAGGATTGCATTATTTCACAGTGAGTGAAACCCCAAAATGACTCATCATTGATAATGATAAGCAGTAGAAGGGCTGTACTCAACAAGGTTGCATAACCACACTGTTTATTTGCACATGTGCTTTTTTAAAAATTATCAGCAATAATCTTAGTTTTTCTGATCACTTTTATAGTGGCATAAATAAGTTGGCTGTGCAAGCCCACCATGATTTATGCAAACTCACATTTGCTCAAATGAGAATGGAACCAGCATAATTGCATGTTTAGGTGTGGGGATTCTCTTGCAGTTTATATTGCTCTGTCATCTAGACACAGGATAATCTATTAGGCTTTGTGTCTAGGACAACCATGTGAGTTGAGTTGCTCTGTCAGTGTCGAGCTCGCCCTCCCCTTGTGGTCTTAATACTCTCAGAGCTGCTGTCCAATTCTCAGAAAGGATCAGAGTCAGCCTGCACAGGAAGGCAGGTGTGCCTTACATGTGTGCATACTCAAAGTCTACATAAATAAGCTTACTTTCTCGCATGCAAAATGAGGTAGAACCAACTGATTACTATCTGGCTTAAATAAATTGCTTTAGTTCATCTTACCTCTGCCTTCATTGCAGCATGCTTATCTATAAAGAATCAAATTCACTAGATATACGCACTGAGTCTTGAGGTGCACAGACCAGTGAATGAGAGAAAAAATGTGTTAAATGAGATAGTTTAAGCTCACCTTTAGCTTGTAAAGTTTGGATCTCTCATTTTGAATTAATCTGGTTTTATTACAGATTATTTTCAGCAGGTGCAGCTTCTGTTCAGTTTGGCAGGTAGGATTGAACCAGTGGTAGCAAATGTAAGACACCACAAAATTACAAGAATAGTTTTGTGGGCAAATAATGATCTGACTAAGCTTCAGAGAGCTAATTATGATTAATAATTAATCACAGTAAAAATAATTAGGGCCTTAATAACAAGGTCTACACGCAATAACTTGCTTGCATTTCCTTATGTAATGTTCCTTTTTCTGGCACTTACAGAAACCCTTTATTTTAAGTGGGACTTCAAAATGAACATTAGAAAAAAGTAGACTTCACAGATTGGGGGGGGGGGGGTGAATATGAAAGCACCTCTTAGCCTGTTTTTGATTTCTTTGTAGACAGTGGTGTGTCACTTCTTGAAATTTAAGCATAAGATGTTTGTGACAATTCTGAGGAGAGGATGTTTGCTGTCTCCAGGAAAGGAAATGTAATTTTTGTTTATTGCACGGGGGAGGTTTTTCTAGCGAGCAAACCGCCCTGGTGCACACTCAAAATGGTTTGTAGGGTGTAAGGTTGTTCAAGGTCAGTAGCCTGTCATCCAGGGTCAGCACTAGCATAGCATGAACAGCAAAGCTAAGATTGTACGAATCACTCAAGAGTAATACCTTAGTCCTTAACTTTTTTTTCTTCTTCTTTTTTGTTGTCTTTAACTTGCATGAACATAGTGATAATACTGTTGGTTACAGGAGTGCACTACTTAGGCTTCACTGAAAGGTTCACATACAGTTTCCTGTGGTTGTATTTGCAATACAAGCTCCTAAGCTGTGGTTACACTATACTCTCCAACAGTCAATGGGAGGTTTGTGCATGTGTAATGTTGAAGAGAAAAGAAAATCTTGTCTTGTTTAATCAGTGTGCTTTATGACTTTGCATTGGGCTCTTTCTTTCTGGAAAGTACTTTTGGAAATCGCCCCCTAAAGACTTGGAACATTGGTAGGACTGAGTGAGTACCAAAGATTCAGATTATAGGTAGTTTAGTGATTGCATCTGTTTCTGCATTGACAACTGATATTTAAGAAACGGGCTGTTTTTCTGCTCTAATTCTGACATCAGTCAGACCATGTTTTAGAAGATATTTTACATCTTTTCAATACAGAGGCGATAAAGTTGTGATTTTTTTGCACTTTAGTTGCTCTAACCATGTCCTTAAATTGCCAGCATGTATATTGGTGTGTCACTCTATAAAGTAAACTCTCTGCTTTATAATGAGGTGTTTCAGTTGTGGTTTAGAAATATTTAGACTGCTCATTTGTTGAAAATGAATTCACTCGCATTCATGTGTGAAAGCTGTGGTTTCCACTCCCACACACAACACTGAAACATTTGTGGCCAAGTGTGGCACTCACTGCTCAGAACTTGACAATATGGCTGTAGTTTCAGGTCACATACAGCAATCTCATTTATATTCTTCTCTGTTTCTTCTTTGTTTTATCTCATAGGTAATGCACAATAAATGGCTGCTCAAGCAAGATACAAAGGTGCTTACGGCATTTCTCTTTTTGGCATTCAGCTCATCTTTACCTACTTTGCTGTTTGAAGACCCTGGCACTCTGCAGGGCAGGAGCCTGCAGCTCATCAGCTGGAGGGGAATTTAGTTTTAAAAGTTGAGGATCAACAACAATAAGTCTTTGATTTTGCTGTATGAATTTTAAGCACATGGAACAAAATTTGGAACTGATTGTATGTCTATACAGCTGCAGTTCTTACCTTGGACGATATGGATGCTCTCTTTGAATCAGGTTGACTGTCTCTCACCTCATCCCCTCCTTCCTGTCTTTTCAGTAGAAGGAGGGTGGGGGATTAGTGTGGCGTCCCCTGCCCCTCCTTGTAGGGTAGGCTAGTCTACCTAGTCACCACCGTAATTAATCTTTTCCATTGCCTTGCTCTCCCACTAACTCTACCCCTCCATACCCTCTCCCTCTTCATGAAATCCTGCCAGACCCTCAAGGAAGAGGTTTCCATCCCTAGTCTTGGCGGGATGTCACAGGAGGAAGGACGTAGGGCGCCAGTGTCCCAGTCCTATTTTCACTCTACTAACCCAGACCTGGACCTGACAGGAAAACTTTATAAGAGGGAGGTTGGTGGCAAGCCTTATTCTGTGTTAGTGGACAATAAAATGGCAGCAAAGACATCCATGGGAGATCAGAACATTGGTCAGGTGCCCACGCAACACATGACTCAACACCAACATCAGCAGTATTTCAGAGAGGGAGTTGCTGGGCAGGAGGTGGGGACACAGGGGTCCCAGGCAGGCAACGAGGGATCCTCTGATGACACTGAAGATGACGATGAAGATGAGGAAGAAGACGGTGAGGATGGTGAGGAGGGCTTCAAGCGTGAGCAGATCATTGTGGAGGTTAACCTGAACAACCAGACCCTTCATGTATCCAAGGGGGACAACAAAACTGGAACCACAGCGGATGACTCTGAGAGAGCTGGAAGTGATGATGATGATGACGAAGAGGAGGAGGAGGAAGAGGAGGAGGACGAGGAAGAAGATGAGGAGAGCCCTGAGGAAGATGAGGAAGAAGACGAGGAGGAAGACGAGGTTGAAAGTCAAAGAACACGGTCAAAGAGAACCCGTCGAGGGGCTAGTAGTGCAGCAGCCCCCAGCCAGCCACGGAGGAAAAGCCTCAGAACAGCTCTGGGTGCCACCACTGCTGGAATGACCACCAGAGGGCGGCGGAAACGCATGGAGCCTCCAAAGAGTAAGGGCAAGTCAGCCAGGTCAGCTCCCTCATCTGCTCTTACTGTGACATCAGGAGGGAAAGCAGAGGTGGAGGAGAAGGAGATGCTGGCATGTGAAAAGTGTCCTCGAGTATTCAACACAAGGTGGTATCTGGAGAAGCACATGAATGTCACACACAGACGAATGCAGATCTGTGACAAGTGCGGCAAGAAGTTTGTCTTGGAGAGCGAACTAGCCTTGCACCAGCAGACTGATTGTGAGAAGAACATTCAGGTAAAGCAAACCTCTGTCTCATATCTGCATAATGACTCGTAAATGTTTTTGTGAAGAAAGAGGTGTTATAGGGTTTATTATATTGTTAGGAACAAAGATCTTTAGATGACTAGGTAAATTTAAATAAACTAGAACAAGACTATTCTAAGCTATGAGTCTTTTGCACCTGTGCTACAGCCCTCTCTGCCACCTTCACCCCAGGTTCCTCTTATACCCTCCAACCCTGGGCATTAGCCAGTGTATCTGTATTTAAGGCAAGTTCCAGTTTTCTAGCACTGCAAATATAATCATGAGGGAAATTACTTTGGCTGGATGCTCATGAAAGAGAAAGGCTTAATACAAATGTAGGTGGAATCTCTTTTTATTTATTTTTTTCTTCTCAGAATGAACAGATTAATACAAAATCCTGTATTTTCTTTACCTAACATATTGTTTAGTGGGCTTAATAAGTTACTGTGGTATATGAAAGCCAACATTTTTGCCACATTAAAATGTTGTTAACTAACTTGTGGCCTGATGATTGTCATACCCTCTTGGTTAGTGTTGACATTTCTTTTTTATTTGAACATCAAAAAGCGACATAAAAATTAGACTCTCAGCTCAGTATGTAGCAGTTTGAACTTAGGCAGCTGAGAACTGAAACTGTTTTTTAAGCTGTTAGCTAATAGGAGAACAGTGTCGGTTTTTGCCTATGGTGGCCAACAGTAATTTCACAATGTGGTGTAGTCTTTAAGGTGCTTGAGATATTAGTGATTTTATGCAGTCCTTATACAAAATTCATAACTCTCTAATTAAAGCAGATGTCAGTTATGAAATATGCAGAAAGGTCAGTCAGATATGTCTAGCAAGAATTTTGAAATGTCAGAACACTTTTACTGGTATATTTCTGAATATCAGAAGTGTTCTTCTGTCACATTGGCCGCATTACCCAAGGATTCTGCAATATTTGTTGTCTATTGCCAAAACATTTGATAATGCAAGCCATCAGTGTCTGGGAAAGTGGGGAAACTTTCCAGCAATTTTGAGTCCTGTAACTTTTTCTTTTATTCATATTTATTCATCTTTGAAACATTCTAGAGTTATGAGACTCTTTACATTAAAACATTCCATCTAGAATCAGCCATTAGAAGTTATTGGAATGAAAAGTAAAAGCTCACACCTCCACAACATGCCATAATGTTTTAGCTCCTAAACCATTATTTACGCTGCAGTGTGAAATGGCGGGAAACACAAACTGCATTTCGTGAGTAATTTATGTTTGGTTTTAGAGTCATTATGGTTTGGGGTAAAGTAGCAAAGCAACTAGGTTAGTGGAATTTCTGTTGTCAAATTACAGCCCCAAAATAATAATAATGATATTTTATATTCCCTGTCATGTATGTATCATTGGTGATGCTTAACAAAGTAAGGGGGGGGGGGGGGACACAAGGTTTTATAGATACAAGCCACCTGAAACATTATGCAGCCAAGTCATCTACATCATAAATATTTCAGTGAAAGAACGTGCATTGTGGTTTTACTTCTCTAAAATTGAAAAAGGTGACTCAGCATCTGAATCCCCAGGAGTAATACAGCTGTTTTTAGTAGCTTTATTTAGCTCTTGTTTTGTTCAGTTTGATTTGCATCTTTAGTTTGAAAATGTTATTTGAGCAGCTTCCCCCAAGCCACTCCTATCACTTGTAAAGAAACAAACTCTCGTGTCATGAAGATGACAATAACCATGCAATTAATTGTGCAGCTGTTTTTTGTTTTGTTTTGTTTTGTTTTTTAAGGCTAGACTCGAAATAAATGCTTTCTTATTTAATTTTGAAGTCCCAGCATCTCATATTTGTGGTAACAATCTGTAAAATTGCTCTGAAGTGTGAAGTTCAGTTTTTCCACTTCTATGTTTTATCTGTCAGTTTTTCTGGTGAAAAAAGAGGACAGTAGTTCTAACACAATGCAAAGGGAAAGGAATTATCCTTTTATTTAGAAGATATTTTTAAAAAAATAATAATACAAAGTATAAATCTGGCTGACTTTAAAAACGTCTGTCTATAAAAGCACTGGTGATGCCACCAGTAGGCCAGTGGCAGCTTTTTTTTTTCTTTCTTTTTTTTTTATTAACATGGGGGAAAAAGGAAGACACTGTTGGAAAAAATTCACATGATATCTTGGCAATCACATGCTAGAAGGCATCTGGGAGAAAACTGTATTTGCTTTTTGGTTACTTTAGTGTTATATTTTGTATTTTGTATGGATACTTTTTCACAGTGTGCTCTTAACTTGCACACTTAGATATTTTTGTTTTAGTGAGGCAACAACCCTAAGCATAAAACTTGTGCTTGACAGAAATTGCAAAACCAGTTTGATGTTTGCTAGTTTCCAAGTCAGAGTCTAAACATGTCTGCAACTGTGCAGTTCTGCAAAGGAAGTGCCACTAATGAACCTTTCTTTTGATCTTTTTGATTGTGTTCACTATAATTTAAGAAGGTATGACAAGAACACACTGAACACTTACTATTGGAGTTTATATGATTTGAATTAAGACCAACGATTTAATGTTGAGGATTCAACTACTTATTTTATTTACTGTGACCATAAGAGTCAGAATTCAGCAAAATAGATTGTTGCTGACTTTTTCTTTGCCCAGCAGAGGGAGCTGAAGTATAATGAAACAATTCTGGCAGGTCAGAACAACATGCTTAATATTAGTAATTTTGTCTCTTTTTATGCTCTTCAGTGTGTTTCCTGCAGCAAGTCTTTTAAGAAACTTTGGTCATTGCATGAACACATCAAAATTGTGCACGGCTATGCAGAAAAGAAGTTCTCATGTGAAATCTGTGAGAAGAAATTCTACACTATGGCTCATGTCCGGAAGCACATGGTTGGTAAGTTGGGGCCTGTTGTCTGTCGTCATGATATTTAAAAGTTTGAGCCACCACACAGCTTTCAGTTAAATAATATTCAACCATACCGTTCATATTTTTATTATAGATAATTAGCATAGTGTCGTTTGTGACTTTTTGTTGTTGTTGTTGTTACTACTTTTGAAATAAAAATTTATTTTATGATCATTTCTTGTCATGTAGTAGTATTTATTCATGCATTACTATTCTAGGCAAAACCTTGATTTGATGTATTTTACATTTTTTAACCGCCTTTTTTGCATTTCTTCTTTTAAATCCAGCTCACACGAAGGACATGCCATTCACCTGTGAAACATGTGGGAAGTCATTTAAGCGCAGTATGTCTTTAAAAGTTCACTCACTCCAGCACTCTGGAGAGAAGCCCTTCCGCTGTGAGGTAAGATGAACACAGTGTGATTCTGTTAAAATTTAATGGAGATAACAACAGACCTCAGAAAGTGACCCGATCAGTGTTTCCCCCACATGGACCATCCAATTATATTTGGCTGCTGATTTCAGTATTTTTATTATTATTTTTGTCTCTTTGAGAGAACAATGTGTCCACGATCAGTTTACTTGTGGACAGTCTTTTGATTTATATTTTAAACTTCAGGCACTACTAAGCAGTTAACCTGGGCTTTCCCACTTCCTGGTTTCATCCAGGGCTACAGCTTGTGACTATAGTCCTCCTCCTGCTCTGGAGATCCACTGTGAGCTGGGTGCTCTAACCAGAACCTGCTCAGGGCGGAGAACTGGTTTATGTGCCATTATGCCAAGCTCATGGAGGCTCCAGAGCAGAATGGCTGCAGACGGTAACGTAGGAGTTCATCTGCACAAGAACCAGAGCATTATATTGCTCAGTTATTTATTCGTAGCAGGTAAAACTTTCCCGGAGGAGAAACTTAAATCAAATAATTTGCTCATTTATTTATTGATTCAGTAACATGATTTTAAGGCAGGCATACGTTCATGCACACCTAACCCAGTGCCTATATGTGCCCCAGCCACCATCACAGCTAAAATTTAAAACTGTGTTAAAATGTCGAAGGAAATATATTAATGCTACACCATGCAGCGCCAGTGCCTTAGACACAGTTAAGAAAACTTTTCTTTGGCTGATGGACATGTAGTATGGAAGCTGACCTTCAGTATGTTCATGCTTGGCATGGATAAAGATTTTTTTTTTTTAATCATTAACAATTTTTAAAGATATTCTATATTTTTTGGTGTATGTTTGTTTTTTAACTTGTGTTTTTATTTAGATTTGAGGTAAACTTAAGGGATTTTTTCTTTCTTTCTTTTTTAGAGATGAATGTCACTTTTCCTATTCTGTTTTTAAACTACAATTTCACAGGCTGTTGGCTGCCATTGAAAGATTTGCTTAACTTAGACATAATAGTGGCCTAAATTTCACAGTTGTAGAATGGGTTTCTCCCTTCCTTTTCCACAGGCATGGTTTAATTTACTTTCCTGCTTAAAACACACTTGACCAAGTCAAACTGACATTTGCTGTTGATTTATTTTTACTTGAATTTATTTATTTTTTAGAAACAGGTTGGATCACTTGAGTAGAGTGACTGAATTTTTCATTGTATGCTGCAAAAGCAGACTCACCAATAAGTTTCAGCAGGGAGACATCTGTGTCCTGTGGGTTTTAAATGACCCAAAATAGTCAGTCAGTGTCTTTCGGATGTTGACTGTAGTCTGTGTATTTTGCATTCAGTAGACAGTGTTATACAGAGGAGCTAAAGCCAAACCATGTCAAATATTAGGAAACCACACATGCACACAGTTCACCAATTAACTGAAGCATAAAAAAGGAATAAATGTTCAATGTAAACCTGTGAGAACAGCATTTTGTTATATTGTGACAACTTTTTCTTTTGTGTTCAATGGGGTTAGGTACAGTTGCTTATCTTAATACCTCAGATTCAGAGGAATTTCACAGATGTGGTGCTTTACTTCACCTTACGACCTTTGTGTCCCACTATATGAATGAAGGGCGAACAGGAAATCTGTATGGGTGGAGTTGCTCTAATCAGATGTTTGAGGTCATCTACTAACAGGCAATTATATTCTTATTAAGTACATAGGCTGTTATAAAAACAACTTTTTTTTCTTTTTCTTCCTCCCCTTCCCCTACCAACATTTATTTGGTCAGGTGGTGCCAGATTAAGATTATGAATACTTCCCTTGAAGAAAAACATGACCAGGCAAACCTCATAGTGCAAATACCGTGCTGCTTCATGCACCAAAATAACCCGAGTGGTGGTGTTGGATTGTCGAAGCAACCACATTTCTTAGGCATGATTTATGCAGACCAGCGATCTGGTTTCATATGTAAAGTAGTCCATACACACAGCAAGCTTACTTACGTATTTGTATTAAATTGTGAAACATTTCACTTGCAAACCATTTTCAGCAAGTTGGCAAATAAATAAAGAGGATGTAACAAAAAATTCAACTAAATGAAAATGTAGTTGCTGCATGTCAGCACGTCCGTTTTTTGTGTGTCTGCCCTGTAGAGAGAGAGAGAGTGTGTGTGTGTGTGTGTGTGTGCGCGCGTGCGTACACGTTATCTGAACTCTTCTGTTATCTCTGCTGTAGAACTGTGATGAACGGTTCCAATACAAGTACCAGCTGCGCTCCCACATGAGCATTCACATCGGACACAAGCAGTTCATGTGCCAGTGGTGTGGCAAAGACTTCAACATGAAACAGTATTTTGATGAGCACATGAAGACGCACACAGGTGAGAAACAAGTGTGGACGTGTTCTGGTAAACTCACACATGCCTATCGCGTCAGTGTCCTTTGGGACCATTGTTATGGCTTTTTTTGGGGGGGGGGGGGATAACGCTTCTGCAAAAGCATTAGTGAAGGAGTCAACATGTTTGCCTGCAGGAAAACAATATGTCAGAGCACTTTTTAAGTGGTGAAACAAGAAGCTTTATAGAAAATTAGTCACTTTATAGTTGTGAAAACTGAAAAAGACTGCACTCAAATGTGGGTCCCTAGTTGAAGTTTCTCCACAGCAGGAAGTTCCTGCTCCAGGTAATGTAATGTTCCCAGAAATTATCATTGTGGATCCTTCAATAAATAATGTCACTAAGTGGTTACACACAAGCCTCAAATCTGATACATGTAAACAGTATTTGTTGGCATTAGTCATTGCGCTCATAAACATGAATACTTGGAGTTTTTTTGTTTGTTTTTTTACATTTCTTGTTCTGCAGTCAGCTAAAACAGGAAAAACAACCACTCAGCAGATACTTGCTGCTTTTGTTGCAAATGTCTTGCCCTTCTGTTTCCATGTTTGTAATTTGCTGCTGCGTGACTGCATTTAAATAGAAGCTGGAAGGAAAATATGCAAAGAACAAGTGGGCTCAGCTGTTGAGGTGAAAATGACGTTTCATACAAAACATTTGATTCTTAAATCTTTTTTGTACTCGGCTTGAATGTGACAGCACTTCAGATGCATTTGAATGAGAATAAAAATGGCTTTAATTAATTTTAAATTTAAAATTAGATTTATTTCACTTCATAAATCTTAGGTTTTCCAAACCTCAGTGTTCTTTGCCTCACTTTGCCAGGCAGCCAGTCACCATACTCATCCTAAAAAAAGAATCACACAGGGTGTTGCCAACAGGAACATTATAGTGGTAAGAGCAGGAGACTTCGCCCAGATTTTGTAATGAGAGGGATGTTCTACATCAAAGAAGAGCCTTGCATATACTGCGGCTTATAATGACTACCCAAACACATGCTGTATTACATCCCTCTGATTTTCTGTCCCTGCTGCATTGCTATTTCTAAGACCATGCTAAGCAGTGATGCCTGTGTGTCCTTCACTGTTTTTCTCCAACCATGCCTGTCGTGGGTGGACACACTGCACTCCATTGGCTCTCACAGTTCTATTTGTGATGTGTAATTATACTACCCTGCTGCTACCAACCAATTTAGCCTCATCCAGGAGGAGACACACCCAGCCATGCTCTGTAATAGGCAGCGCACACTTTAAACATCCCAAGTTTGGTTCACTGCACACAGATTTTTTTCTTTTTTTTTCTTTTGTGAATTCTCATGAGTAAATGTAAAGTAACAGTTACAGAAGACTAGTGCATTAACTGTCACTTTTTGATATTCATTTAGTGTGGAGGAGCTTCACACATAACATGCAGGAATAAGGCATTTAGAGAGCCCTTCAGCAGCCTGTTAATAGATGGCTGTGTGGGTGGTAGCAGGCACATTCAGTGGCTTCATGGAGGGAGGTTAATGAGAGCGACAATCCAACGGAGCTGCTGTTGTTCACTTTCACATCTCCTCTCCTCAAAGTGTGAATTGTAATAGCTTCCTGTGGAGTGGGTGGGTTGACAGCAAAAACCCTCAATTTAAGATGGCAACTTATTTACATTTTTAAAAGAGAACTGTTGCTCTCTGCAGAGGGAAATGGTTAAAGGGGGGGAAAAGTTAACTTTGTTGAATATTTAACATTTTCTAACCCTCACATTTGACACCAAATGATTTGACTCTGATGAATCATATTTTTTCTGTACTCCACTCTCTCTGTTAATTGGTGGAGTCTGTTTTCCTCATTCATTGGTCTTCTATGAATCTGTGCAGGGGAGAAGCCTTTCATTTGTGAGATCTGTGGAAAGAGCTTCACCAGCCGGCCCAACATGAAACGCCACCGCCGCACCCACACAGGCGAGAAGCCCTATCCCTGCGAGGTGTGTGGCCAACGCTTCCGCTTCTCCAACATGCTCAAAGCACACAAAGAGAAGTGTTTCCGGGTCACCAGCCCTGTCGTTCTGCAGACTAGTGGCCCTCCTGTGCCTGTCCGGATCTTTGCCAACACCTTCTCCTCCTCTTCCTCCACCTCTGGTCCTGGGCCCTCAGCTGCCACCCCGGCCACCACCTCAGCAACAATGGGCCTCAACCCAACGGGAGGGTCTATTCCTCCTCAAGGCACTGTGGGGCACACATTCTCTCATGTGCCACTCCACTCAGCACCCTCTCACCATCATCCCCACCCCTCATCAACGCAGCAGCACCTCTCAAGCACACCCCAACATGCCCAGCCCCACCCCCACCACCACCTAGCAGTGCCCCCTGTCTCCCACCTTCCCCCACCTCCAGCTCTTTTCAAGAGTGAGCCTCTAAACCACTGTGGGCATGAAGACAGCAGCTACCTGCACCACATGGCCCCTCCTGATAAGGGCCCTGGAGCCCCGCAGCACCACTGAACTGTGCTGCTGGTCTGCAGGCCAGCACCAAACCGCGCCTTGTTCCTCGTCTTCTCATAGTCCTGCCTCAGTTTTCTTTAGTTGCAAAGCCCCTAATGCCATGTCTGCAGGGAGGGCATAGCATGACCAGCACCGTTACTCAGTATATGTCCACACAGGAGACTTCAGGCACTATATTCATATGTGTGTTTTTTATAAGTGCTCAGAGCCCAATAAACAAGCACTGTAGTTATATGCTTGTTTATACAAATTTGTGCATATAGTGCAAGTAAAACACAACACATTATACAGTCCTGCTAACTGATCTTTTTCCATTAGAAAAGGATGAGATGGATCATTGAAAAACGTGGTTGAAGCTCTTTCTGTGTGGACCTAACGCAAAGGTGCTCCTGTTGAACAGATTTATCTAACTCAAGCTAAACATTACGCACCCCTGTGTGTATTGAAGACAGACATACCCACCCTCAGTGTACACGTCATTTAAAACCCTGGTTAACTGACAAATATTTTACAAACTCAAGAATTTTTTCTTCAATAAGTTCTACAGAAAACGGTTTTAGTGTGAGTTCTCAGTTCATACCCATCAATGTACAGACTATCTACTTTTCATCAAAAGCTGCTGATGGAAGTCGTCATATGTATTACTTGGGCTTCACTGATGAAGAGATCAGTGTCATTGATTCCTCTTTATGTCAACTTGACCATACGGTCGCACATTGGTCAGGGCTTGAGCTTTCTGTGCAGGTCCTCCCCATAGCAATACTGCACCTGTCCTCCTAGTTGTACTGCAGAGCCTTGGGGCCCCACAGAAATGTTTAATGAATGTTGTAACTGGTTCTACCTGAGCCTTTCTCTGTCTTAAGGCCGAGTCCTGGCCTTTCTGTCAGAGGGGCAACAGCAGTTGTGCAAGATGCAGTGCCATAGGTTACAGTGAGGAAGGGGGGAGGAACTTTCGTAAAGGACGTTGGTCAAAAGATTTTGTAAATGGTTAGTTGAATCTGGACTTAGTCTGAGATTATTTACATGGCAAAATGGTGCTTTCCATTCCAGTACACGTAATATTTCATTTGTTTTTGGCTTTTTTATTTTCAGAAGTATGAAATACATAATAGCATTGTATTGTGTCATACACAACATGTCTTGCCAGTCTGGCTTTTCTACAGCGGATTTAAGGTTTGACTAGATATTTTGTGATCAAGACAACTCTAGTTATGCAGGACATTGCCTAGGTGCGCACACACCCTCTCACACTCAAGCACACACACACACACACATGGTCACTGATTTTACTGACTTTAATCAGTGCTGCCTCAGCTTTCAATACTGTTGGCCAACAGAAGCTTTTAGATAACGGATGACTGTCGAGTACTGCCACTGTGAGGGGCCCGCCACGTGGCCCCATCAGGATTTATCCCACCTCCCTTCGCTGCTGTCGATGATACGGGTTATCACGTTAAAGGTCATTTGACACACACAGACAGTATACACAACTGGGACCTTTTTTCATCAAAGTTCTTAATGGGAAATTATGCATATTCCTCTCAGCCTATATTCCACAGTTTGGTATGGGGTGGCGTTATTACTAATTTTTTTTTTTCTTTTCATTTTTTGTACTTTGATCATACTGACATACTTTGATCCACACAGGCAAACGCATGTCTAAAGTTGTTGAATGTTGCCTACGCAGAATGATGGCCGATAACTCATTTATATGTATGGGTATTTTTTTGTTTTGTTTTTTATTTAATGTCTTCTGCTCAGTTTTAAGCTAATGAATGCTTCTGTCATGTAGATAGGAAATGACAGGATAAGAAGCAGTGGTCATACAATTTCTAATACTTGGAATTCTTGTATAGATAAACATATGTTTGATCAAATCAGCTTATGAAATTACATTTATTAATGTAATAGCCAACAGTGTGAATGTTACTTGTGTAAAAGAAGAAAAAAGGTTGGCTTGTATTGGAATGAATTTGGGTTGCTTGGTTTTCCCTTTCACCCTGCGTGTGTGTGTGTGTGTGTGTGTGTGTGTGTGAGAGAGAGAGAGAATGCATGTAGTGTCTGTCTGTCTGATTGTCCCCAGTGCTTTTGTACCAAAAGCTGCTTTTACACAGTGTGCCCCAGTATACGCCTATTTGGGGATACCGGAGATGGACAATAGCAGTAAATTGACCACGGCCCTCTTTGTATCATTCTAACGGTATTCAGTCTGAAGTGGTTAAGCTGCATAGTTTAGTCTCTTTTTGGATTTGAGAGCTGCAATTATCCTGCCATTTCTGTGGGTCTTAATACTGCTGCATTATTTGCTTATCATCCTGTCCCCTCTGGTTCACTGCTGTGATTCAGCATTTTGCAGTATGGATATATTTTTTTTTATTTACAAAGCCTTTTCACTTGTGTGTATTCTCTGCACTTTACTGCTGCGTGGGTGAGGCGCGGGGAAGGGAGGGAGGGGTGGGACTGACAATGCATTGTGGAACAGAGTGCAGTTGTGGCTCCATGGGAAAGGGCAGAGGGAGGTGGAGATGATTATTTTGAGTGGATGTTTTTAGGCAAGGAAAGGAGGAGAATCCCAGGTGGAGGTGGGTAGTGTGAATGGGACCGTAGCAAACAAAGGACATTGTCTTTCATTGTATGATTAAATAAAATTCAGATTCACTGACCCCCCCTCCCCCTCCAGTATGGATCTCCATTTACAGTGAGAGAGATGTTCCTCCTGCTTTGGTGACTTTACACTAGCCCCTCCACACACTTCTTTGTTTTGTCTGTTCATGGAGTTCTTCCCTGTTGTCATGTCCTGTTTTCTCTGTTTGCAGAATGATTCTCCTCCTCCTTTCTTTGTTATATAGAATGCACTTTCTACTAAATTTCTTGGGTAGTTAAGGAAAAATAACATTGTATATTCTTTAAAGATGTTTAAAAAAATCAATATACTTTTCCCCTTTGTATTTTTAACCACTTAATGTAGCATTGCGTATTTTATTATTGTATCTGGTACAAAATGTGCAGCTTTATAATGTCCTGGTTTGTCTTTTTTTGTATGTTATCTGGAGATTAAGAAGTGGGGGGGGAAAGTTGGGCCTTTTTTGATAATGTACATTTAACTGACTGCTAACTTTAAAAGTAAAAACAAGTAGCCATGATTATTACATCTGAGTGTCTTTTCGTCTTTTGGTTTGCTGGATAAAGAGGACAGTTATGAAATGCAGCAGGTCTGTCTAACTTTCACACTGTGCTTTGCTGAAAAGTGTAGCTTCCAGCCGATTTCTACCACTGCACAGACTTTGCTTGAGGGCTCTTACTCTACTATTTTAGGTTCACTGGGTTCTTGGCATAACATGTTACCTAACAATGTCTGCTGGCTACACATGACCCTGAGGGTTCAGCAACAGCTTTGCTTTGCAGAGCATTTATTCGACAAGAGAAGTTGTAGAGGCTCTTCTTTGTGAACGCTTCCTGTTCATTTTAATGTGACAGTAGGTTGTATTGTCGTTGAGGGCAATGATCTTGTCAGTCAAGTACCTCCATCACACCTTTTAGATATGCAAATGCACGATGAGGAAAGTGCCATAACGGCTTGCATAAATTACAGGAAGGTGTTAAAATTGACTTCTTCAATATCTCTTGTTGCAACTCAGCCAGCTTTATTCATCCATTAACAGTGTGGCTCCACTGAGGTCACATTAAGGCATTTACTGTTGCTAGAATACCTCCTAAAATACTGTGTATCCTCCATCACCATAGGAGGTTTTAAGTGGTGCACCAATGAGTCACATAATCCTATAAGGTAGCAGAGCGGGCTGATGGGTAGAGAAAAGTGTGAGTGACTCACTGTTGGTGAGTGGGTGGTCAGGTACCAAGGCTCTGTGAGCAGGGGAGATAATAACACACCGTCTGTACATCTCCATTCCCATTTGGGCTTGAAAATAGTCGGCCTCCCCAGCTGTTAGTCATTACGCCTTGCGGTGTAGAGGAGGGAAGAGCCCCCCCACCCCCCCCCCCCGTCTGTCGGCAGGCAGATAAAGAGAGGAGGGCTTCATGCCATGTTGTTCAGGCAATTGTGCGCCACTCTGAAAGTTGCTGTGCGGTTCATTAATCAGTGTACTTGGAGGGTTTTATCTAGACCACTGTCCCGTGGAGAAACAAGCAGTCAACATAAACTCCCTTGCTGCGATGCTAATGTTTCCCTGTAGTTAAATTAAAGCACAACACTGCTCTCAGATGTGCCAGTCATCCTCTCAGATGTGGTACTTTGCCCCCATTCCCTGTACCGCCTTTGCAACAGAGTACTTATTGGCCAGAAAATCTAGATCATCCTGTTTAGGCGAGGTGCTAGTTCCCTTTGTAAGGGCATGCGAGAACATTAAAACTGCATGGAATTTATTTTTCTAAGTGAAAGCACTCGAGTTATCATTCAGGTGTTTTCCCCGACTCTCCACTCCAAATTGGAATTGCACTAAAATGTATAAATTGGAGAACTTGAGGGTTTGACCTTGTCCTTTTTATCTTTGTGCTACCAGAAGTGCTTATTCTCCCCACACCTTTTAGTAAAAAATGCTCCTGCAGCTGCAGGCTGTTCTGAGCCATGTAAAAATACTAATACATTTACTAGACTGACACACATTTCTCCTCTGGATATATTCAAGAAACAGAATCTGTACTCTTGGTAGTTTTTTCTTCTTCCTTCCTTCCTTCCTTTACTCCCACAGTGCCCCCCACCCTCCTTCTCTTGAAAGTATTGTGAACGCGCACAGTAAGCTGCTATTAAGTGGGCGGTCTCGGAGGCGCGGTCACGGTCAGACCGGCTCCGGTGGGTTTGAGTGGCACATAAAAGTACGCGAGCCGCCGGCCGACCGGCGGAACTCTGCTTCTCCTCTTTGAAACCGGATCGGAGCTGACTGACACCGGGGATCGGAACCAGACCGGTGACTCATTTACACTTAATTATTTTTTAAAGCACACATCCAGCTTTCATAGCCTTTATTGCATGTTGGTGCTCCCGTTATGCAAAAAAAGCCTAGTTTTGGCAGCACAAGATTAACAGCTTGATAAGTAGCCTAGACTTGCTTGATAGGGATGCAGACATTTTTTTCCATCTAAAATCCCTATTTATTGCTTTAAAAATCTGTGCTATTTTAAGTTATAAGGGCTCTCTATTGATCTTTTTTCCCAGTAGTTGTCTTCCTTCAAGTTTTTCCTACACTGCTTTTCCACTGCAACCCTTCATTCATTGTAATTTTCCCCATAAAGGAACAAACCAGCCACACAGCTTGAAGGCGCCTGACTGGATCTGGAAATCAACGAAAATCCAAGGTAAGCAGACATTCTGTGAAAAGCGGGATTGGGCTGACCTGCCCGTGTATGTTATCTGTAGTTTATCATCTTGCTTGCTTGCAGAAACTGCATGGATGACCCTTACCTTGTTTTTTCACTGTTATAGACAATACTTGTTTTCTTTTTTTTTGTTTCGTTTTTTTCCCCTACCAGAAATCCATAAATTGCTGCCTCCTCTTGTCTGAAACGGCTGCTGGTTGGCTGCATTGCTGTATTTAGGGCTTTCTCATACCTTTTAATTTAGATCATATTATAGTTGTTAAATCTATATTTGACTTGTGTTCGCCTCCACCCAAACCCCCACTCCCTCCTGTATTTAACTGATGTTTCCTAGAAGGTCACCCTCCACCTCACCACGGCCTGCCTTGCGTGGGATGCCGGAGAGCAGAAGAGCGGGGGTGGAGATTTGATGCCACTTGGCAACGTTTAAAGTTGTGGCATAGTAAATCATGGGGGATTCAGTCTTCAACTGCTGTTATTTCCCACCCCAGCCCCCAGGCGCGGAGGAAGCCCAGCGATCCAGGCACTCGGACATCATGGCCTCCCATCCAACTCACATCTCCCCGGACAAGCGCTTCCTAATCTTCTTTGACTTCGACGAGACCATCGTGGATGAAACCAGCGACGACATGGTGGTGCAGGCCGTCCCGGGTCAGCACCTGCCTGAGTGGCTGACAAACACCTATCAGCCTGGCCGTTACAATGAATACATGCAGCGCGTGCTGACCTACCTGGCGGAGCAGGGCGTCACGGAGAGCGACATACGCAGCGTCATGGAGAAGATACCGGCCACCCCCGGCATGCTCAACCTCTTCCAGTTCCTCCGCACCCGGCCCACGAAGGACTTTGAGGTGGTGTTGGTGTCCGACGCCAACACCTACTTCATCGAGTGCTGGCTCCGGCGCGCCGGGGCCCGCCAGCTCTTCCACCGGATCTTCTCCAACCCTGCCACCTTCAACAAGAACGGGCGGCTGGTGCTGCGGCCCTTCCACTCCCACGACTGCCCCCGGTGCCCCGACAACATGTGCAAGCAGGTGATCGTCAAGGACTACGTGGCCCGCAGGACGCAGGAGCGCGGCCGCCCATACCAGAGGATCTTCTATGTCGGGGACGGAGCTAATGACTTCTGCCCCGCGCTCTCCCTTGGGCCCCGGGACGTGGCATTCCCGCGACGGGACTTCCCCATGCACCGGCTGATCACGGAGACCCATGAAGCCCAGCCAGGGGAGTTCAAGGCTGTCACGGTGCCTTGGGTGAGCGGGGAGGATGTGGCGCAGCGGCTCAGGAAGCTGGTGGCAGAATAGAGGGTCACCTCACACCTAAAGAGAGTAGCACAGAGAGGGGTAATTAAGGGGGCAGCTGACACTTTAGTCATTCTCAGGTAAAATATTCCCAGAAAGTATTGTGCAAAATGATAAGATAATTTGTACCGTTTGTAATTGTCTATCTCGGATCCAAGCACGTACGTCAGTGAGAATCTCACCTTTTTGGTCCGAAGGTCAGTCCTGAAACAGAGGCTCAGTTTAACATCAGCGGTCAATCATCAGACCTCAAGACCTCAGCTCACACCGAAAGTGAAAGAGATCAAATGTAATGATATAAGCATAGTAAAGGTATAAGTAAAGGGTATAACTATAAAGTTTAAGAGGATTTGCTTCATAAAGATCCTTCAGTGAGGCATGGAGTGACTGTGTTAAACTGAGTCAGTGGTGTGAGGAATCACTACAGCAAGTATATAAAAATCTTATCAGTGACATGACAACTATATCAACAAAGGACTGGTTGCGCCTGAATAGTAGTAATAACTGTTTTATTACACACCACACATTTTGAACTTAAAACATTGAATTTCATGTATTGAATTCAGAGTAACACTGCCATCTGATGGCAACGGGCATTGAAACGGACCAAACGGTATTTTTTATGCTCCTCAGACACAAATTTGTGTATTATTTAGAAGTGTCTGAATGACTGTAGGTCAAGAGTGTGTGTATTAGTGTTCATCAGTCTGTTGTCTTTACTGTGTAGGCTTGGCCTACTGAAAAATATCAACACCAGCAGGAATAAAGCCATCGACTGAAACCGTGTCTGTGCATGTTTTGTCACATCACCAGCATCTATGTAAAACAATGAACCATTTTTCTGATATCATTATGAAAGCAGGCCATAGCAGTGTCACATTTTCTATACAACACCAAGACCTATAAGGACATATATGCACCATTTGTCTGAAATTTTAGGCAGCTATAGTTCTTAGCGCACACATTGTGCGTGTCACGAGTCATTTTAAAGAGGCCACAATTAAACACACTTGAAATTATACCTGAAAGCCACATTAAATCTTAATAAAGCAATAAAAAATATCCCCAGAATGGTGTCTTATAGTTTCGTATTTGATTTTTTTTTTTTTTTAATGGTGGTGTTTTTTATTAAAAGGCGTGTCAACGTTTAAATTTCTAAAATTATAACGGACAATATTAAACTAGTGGTTTGTCGAAGTATTCATTATTTTGAATAAAACATACAAACATGTGCCCTTATCTCTTCACGAGCATATTCATGTGTCCAATGCCCTCTAGTGGTTAAAGGGTTAAGTACACAAGAGGGCTTCATCACATTAGGCCACCGATCAAGATTTATTTCAGCAGGGTAACTTTACATTTTTTGAATCTTTCGATTAATACGTTCTAAAAATAATCATTGAGAAACTTTCAAAAGGAAGTTGCAATTATGTTTCGTGACCACCAGAGGAGCTCGATTGCACTCGAACGTCAATGCAGAAATAAAAATGAAAAACAGATCATTACATAAATGCTCTGTGAATACGGACTTTTTGTTTAGCATTAAACGTAATTTTGGGGTGTTGAAGCGACGTAGAAATTAAACCTTTAGGGGGATTTGTAGCTAAAGGTTGTAAAAGATTGAAGAAGAGTTTTTATCCACAAGTCATATGTCTCCTCAACTCTGAGCCCTAAACTGCACTATTATTCCACAATGTAGATTATTCTATTCTGTATAGTGTAAATTGCTTATTTTTATTCTTCTTATTTATATATTTTTCCTACTTATTATAGGCTGCAGGTTCAAAATACATTTCAATGCGCATTTTACTGTGTATAACTGTACATGTGACAAATAAATCTTAGCTTATCTAAATGGGGGCGGTAGTGAGCCTTAACTTTAAATGCCAACCTCTTTCGTATTAAACAGTAGAAGAAGAAAGCCGGATGCATCTGATACGCATGGCGCTTTTTCAATAATAATTTCTCCTCTGGTTATAAATACAGCGTTCATTTTGAAATTAATAAATACGTGCTTCATAAAGACAGGATACAGGTACGTATATTTAGCAGCATCCATATTTTAGTTAAAATCTTTGAACAGCAACAACGTAACTCAAACGTCGCTTCAAGCCATTCATTTCTGTGCCTGTTAGCCGACTAGCATGGTCGTTTTTGAGTCGCTAGTGGTCAATAAGAGAGGAGCGGCTTCTATTTAGCGGAAACTTCCTAGTCGGGCTAAATTTGCCTCCTTGATTTTCTGTGGACGGATAACTCGAGTGGACTTTATAAAAGTAACTGAGCTATGTTCTACGTGCTGTGCTGCGGGCAGCATTAGCATTAGCTGTTGCGCTAACTTCTGGTCGTATTTACTTGCTCATGCCATATGCATTCAAAAATTAGATCAAGCTTTTATATTCTAGTACATTCATTTTCTGTGAATGAGTTAACACGAGGGCGTTATTGATGTGTTGTTGGTGACTTAATGACACTTAAACTGCTGTTTTTTGGCAAACTGAAACTGGGAAAACGTGCATTGAAATGTCTGGTCTTCCCCCCCCCCCCATTTGTTTTTCAGCTGAAATGTTATGCGATGCATTTGTATGCTGCAGTGGATCATATTCATAAAATGAACTTTGCCAGCAAATACTCTTGCTCATTGACTTATCACCCCCTCATTTAGTTCTCTACGACATGGAGGCTGATTTGTATGACGAGTTTGGAAACTACATAGGTCCAGAGCTGGACTCAGACGATGATGAAGATGATCTGGATGCAGAGGACAGAGATGTGGACGAGGTATGCTCAACAGTTCAGAGTCAGCAGTAATTACCAGGTAGTAATTACGTTTGTGTTTGCAGTCTGTACATGGACTTTGTGGTATTCACGTTTTGCAGGGCGATGAAGATGATGATGATGAGCCTGGGGATGCTGATGATGATGTCCCTGGCATGGAGGTGGTCCTGCATGAGGACAAGAAGTACTATCCAACAGCAGAAGAGGTTTATGGGCCTGAAGTGGAAACTATTGTACAGGAGGAAGATACTCAACCACTTACAGGTAGGGCTGCTTGATTTGGTCAGTGCTGATGGCATAGTTAGTTATTTAAAATGATTTCTCATCAACTATAGTAGTATTTAAACCTTGTAGAAACATCATGCATTTATTGAACTTCAAGTTTTAAAATGTATAAGCATACTGAAAAACATAATTTAATGAAAAAGTTCAGGTACACATGATCACAGGAGTCTTAAAGGTGAGACAGGCTTCATGGTAATAAAGCGGCATTGGTGGCAGCCAGCCTACTGCTTACAGCCGGTCCTCTGGTACGGATACGGGTGTCAAGAGCTGCAGTGGAGTAGAGACACATTTACTGATGCTGCAGTAAGAGCAACGTAGTATTTAAACCTTGTAGGTTCAAATAGGAAATCTTGTAGCTGCTACGTACTTTAGATAAACCTTGTTGGCCAAAATCCAGGGTTTTCCTGCATACAAAAAATGAGGTTTTGGGCTTCCCCCAATGGAAGATCATCAGGACTGTGATTAAAAGTATTTTATTTTATTTCATCTATTTTATTATCTTATTTATTATTAAATAGTGTTTTTCAATTTACTCAAGTATAAAAATACACTATTTTGCCAAAAAATGACAGGAAAATGCTTGAACTGCTGTTAAGTAACACATACTTATTGCCTTAACAATATGTGAACCAATTATGCTTACATGTGTATTTACCCAGCAGATATTTTTTGAGCCAGGAGGAACCCTCTCTGTCATCTTGGTTTGAGCTGAATTAAACACTGAATTTGGGGCTGTTAGGAATGGGCAATAGCACACCCCTGTTACAACACGGGGCAAAAAAAAAAAAGAGCAGCATATATCAGTTTTAGACAGGAACACACATTCAATATTTTTAAAAGCATTTCAATTGTAGACTGAAATTTAAGTGTATCACGAACATACTCTGAGTACAGACTCTTGAAAATGCTTCTTCTCATAATAACAAAGATACTATTTTGTCTTTACTCCTTCCAGAGCCAATCATCAAGCCTGTGAAGAACAAGCAGTTCACCCTGATGGAACAGGAGTTACCTGCCACTGTTTACGACATGGAGTGAGTAATCTTTCAAGTGTTCTGTTGCATCTTCAGACTGATCCAAAAACTGTACATAGTAATCATGTGTGTTATGTTCTACATATTAGTCCAGCTATAACCCTCTCCTCCCTTGACAGATTTCTTGCAGATCTGATGGACGGGCCAGAGCTGATACGTAACGTCACCCTCTGTGGTCACCTTCACCACGGCAAGGTTAGAGCCTCCCTGCTTCTGGCTCAGGCTTTTTTTTTTTTTTTTTTTTTTTAAACTGCGTTCCCATTCAAGGCTCTTCTCTGGCATTTTCGCCAAGTGAACATGTGTTCCTAAGATGAAAAATTGAACAGATTTGGAGCATTTTTGAGGCATATGCTAATAACATTGCTGCACTTTAGACCCATCTGTGGCTCGCAGGAATCTAATGAATGTGTTTATTCCATTCAGACCTGTTTTGTGGATTGCCTGATTGAACAGACACACCCAGAAATCAGGAAGAGAGATGATGTGGATGTGAGTGTTGTGTACAATAATTCAAAAATGTTTGCACTCCATTGTACATAAATTCTGTATATGACAGCTGAGACTTACATGATTATTTTATTTATTTTTTACCTTTTCAGCTCCGGTACACAGACATCCTCTTTACAGAACAAGAGGTAAATGACTTGGTTTAACTGTGGGATAGTGCTACACAGCAGTCCTTACTAAAATACATGAGGTTATCACTGTATCAAAGTAGATAAACACTGAAATATTCAGAGTCTACAGGAACATATTTCACGCAGAATATCTTCTTTAGAAGAATGTACTGATGTTTCTCTTGCTTTTGCCTCGTGTGCTTTTCATAGAGAGGAGTTGGCATCAAAAGTACCCCTGTCACAATGGTCCTGCCTGACTCCAGAGGAAAATCCTACCTTTTCAACATAATGGATACACCAGGTATTGTATTCACATTGGATACTTTGTTATTTGGATGCATATTTTGAATAAACTGAAAATTGTTGACCAAAAAAAAACAACATGTCAACTTTCGTGTGTCCCCCGCCACAGGCCACGTGAATTTCTCTGATGAGGTCACATCAAGCATCCGCCTCTCAGATGGTGTTGTCCTCTTCATAGATGCAGCAGAAGGAGTGAGTCATCATCTATTTGTGGTTCTCCTAAATGGACACTATTTTTTTTTTTTATCGTTTTCTTTCGTATGCCGGTGTTCTCCAGCTGATCTCGTGGACATTTGTGTATCTGCCCAGGTGATGCTGAACACAGAGCGTCTGATCAAGCATGCAGTTCAGGAGCGAATGGCGATCACCATCTGCATCAACAAGGTTGATCGTCTCATTTTGGAGCTCAAACTGCCGCCCACAGATGCTTATTATAAACTTCGCCACATTGTAGACGAGGTCAATGGTTTGCTCAGGTAATATGGGAATCCCTCGCTAAGAGTGTCTGAAGAGCACAAAGGGTTTCATGTGATCCCCCCCCCCCCCCCCAAGGAAATTACCATAAAAAATTCGTAATTATGAACATTGTTTTGTTTCTCTTCCCTTTCAGCACATATTCCACAGATGAGAACTTGGTGGTGTCTCCTCTCCTTGGAAATGTCTGTTTCGCCAGTTCTCAGTACAGCATCTGTTTCACCCTGGGATCCTTTGCGAAGATCTACTCAGACACTCACGGTGAGGTGACTCTTGATCATATAAAGCTGTGAAATCAATGCTTCACTGTGACAATATGAATATATTCCTGTATTTAACCATACAGCTTTGTCTAAATAATGAATCTCGCATCACATGTATGTTTCTGTTCAGAGCTAGTTTAGCCTAATTTACCTCATTTTAAACATGTAAATGCTGTGTTTGTACTGTAGCCTGGGTTGCTGGCTGGTAACCTTCACTGGGTCCATGTCTGCAGTGATGAGGGGAAGGAAAAGAGACCATCATGACTTTGCATGAATCAACTCTTTATTTCCTTTCTCACATGGCAGAAAACACAGTGGAAAACATTTGCACTGAAATATGCATATTTAGACACCATATGGCATATTAGAGTGGCTTAATCATTGCTGTGGACATGCAGTTTGGAATGGTGACGGCTAGTTCGCGCGCACACACACACACACACACACACACACACACACACACACACACACACTGTGGTCACAAATTTTCCACAACCCACTACCAGCATTATAGCCAGGGTCCTTAAAGGGAAAGGTTTGGCCGGCAACAGGCATCTGTACTCTATTTTGTTATATGGACAAACCAGGGTTCCCCTAGGTCATTACAGAAACATAAAATTACTAATAATAATTAAAAAATGCCTCCAAAATCAAATTAGGTTTCTGTAGTAGGCTGCATAAGCTAACGTTGTTCAGTCTTGAAGAGATCTGAACACACGAAGTAGATTTTGAATTTTAAAATTGTCCGGGAACCCTGAAAAACAAATGTTTGAGTCGAAGAATCTTAGTCCAGTCTGGGATCTACGAAGCTTCGGCTTTCATGTGGCCGGCCCTAAAACTTCACTCCATGACTTCATTTCATGCACTGTACAGTTTGTTCAGTATCATTTTTCCCTTTTTCTCTGTTTGTAGGCGACATTAACTATAACGAGTTTGCCAAGAGGCTGTGGGGGGACATTTATTTCAACCCCAAAACGTGAGTAGCTCAAGTGGAATATCAGCAGATGTGAAACCATGCTGATAACACATCTTTACTGTACAATTGTTTTTCTTCTTCTTCCTAATTCAGTCGCAAATTCACAAAAAAAGCTCCCAGCAGTAACTCCCAGCGCAGCTTTGTGGAATTTGTCCTGGAGCCTCTCTACAAGATCCTCTCACAGGTTGGACACGTTGAGGATTTTTGTGTTGTTTTTACGTAGGTCAAACAGGTAGCTGGGTGCATTCTGACTGTAAGAAGTGCGGGATGAACTTGCAAAGCTTTGTGTGTAATCCTTACCTAAATCCTCTTTGTGCCTAGGTGGTCGGGGATGTGGACACATCTCTCCCTCGAGTTTTGGATGAGCTGGGTATCCACCTGACTAAGGAGGAGCTGAAGCTGAACATTAGACCCCTGCTGAGGCTGGTGTGTAATCGCTTCTTTGGAGAGTTCACTGGTATGGCCTAATTTATTTATTTTGTTTTTTTTAATACTCAAAATACTATATAGCCTTGTATGGGTGGGTGCCTCATCAATGAAGTAGTAGTAATACTGCAGACTAAGACTCTTGGGTAGCTTCTCTGCATCTTGTAAATAATTGCAGCTTTACTCTGTAGATAAATGCTCATGCTTTAGCAAATACAATGAATCTCTTCTACATCAAATATTAAACTCGTGTTTTTCCTGCAGGCTTTGTAGACATGTGCGTGCAACACATTCCTTCACCACAAGAGGGTGCTAGGAACAAGATAGACCACACCTACACTGGAGGTCTCGACTCAGACTTGGGGGAAGTCATGGCAGAATGTGATCCTGATGTAAGTGTGATGGAACTGTGAAGTTTGTCAGGTGCTGAGAAGATACACCAATTAATTGCTAATGATGACAGTCTTCTTCCAGTGGAAATCTAATTCTTTCAAGTACTGATACAAATAAAGTCAAAAGGCTCTTTGAACTGCTTGAAATAAACAAGCTGTTAACTGCTGCCTTTTACCATCTGTTACAGTCCAGCGGTAACACTTTCCAGCTCTTCATTATCCCTCTTGTGTTCTCACGTCATGTCTCTCGCCCTCAGGGTCCTTTGATGTGCCACACCACTAAGATGTACAGCACAGAGGATGGGGTTCAGTTCCATGCTTTCGGCCGGGTGCTCAGTGGGACCATTCAGGCAGGTCAGCCTGTCAAGGTCTTGGGAGAGAACTACACACTTGAAGATGAGGAGGACTCTCAGGTCTGCACTGTGGGGCGTCTCTGGATTTCTGTGGCCAGGTATGCTCCTGAAGTTTGATATGTTTGTGTTTGCTACAAATCAAGGATTGGTTATCAAAATTACAATTCGTTCCACCAGATATCAGATCGAAGTGAATCGAGTGCCTGCCGGCAACTGGGTTCTCATTGAGGGCTGTGACCAGCCAATCGTCAAGACCGCCACGATCACAGAGCCCAGAGGGAATGAAGAGGTGGGAGATCGGCTGAAAAATATGTCCAACATCTTAAAAACCAAACTTAACGAGCCAAATTCAGATTCACATTTTTTAACTCTCTCTTCTAGGCTCAGATTTTCAGGCCGTTAAAGTTCAACACAGCATCGGTCATCAAGATCGCAGTTGAGCCTGTGAATCCATCAGAGCTGCCAAAAATGCTGGACGGACTGAGGAAGGTCAATAAGAGCTATCCCTCGCTCACCACAAAGGTACATTATCACACAAATACAAAAATTCTGTGTGTGTGTGTGTGTGTGTGTGTGTTTAGTTACTCAGCCTGGGTCTGTTATTTGTAGTGAGTGTGTCTTCAAAGAGATTTCAATGTAGTTTTAACGTTGAAAGGACAAACATTAAAAGTACCACTACAAGGGACTGTACTGTAAACAAGAGTTTAACTGTGTGTGGTTGTCTTTCAGGTGGAGGAGTCTGGAGAGCATGTGATCTTGGGGACAGGAGAGCTGTACTTGGACTGTGTCATGCACGACTTGAGGAAGATGTACTCTGAAATCGACATTAAAGTAATTTCTCCTCAGCATTGCTTTACTCATGTTGGAATTTGAAATAGCTGGAATTTCACTATGTTAAAGGTAAAAACTTTTGGTTTCTGTTTGTAATTTTGCTCATCTTGCCCCCTCCAGGTTGCTGACCCAGTGGTGACTTTCTGTGAAACAGTTGTGGAGACATCATCCCTGAAGTGCTTTGCTGAGACGCCT
Source organism: Cichlasoma orientale (assembly GCA_034780415.1). Classification (NCBI taxonomy): domain Eukaryota; kingdom Metazoa; phylum Chordata; class Actinopteri; order Cichliformes; family Cichlidae; genus Cichlasoma; species Cichlasoma orientale. The sequence goes on from JAVDPK010001241.1 coordinate 217,067, forward strand.
AATAAAAAGTGTGTGTTAAACCCAATATTTTTAGATCTTATCCAATCAAAGAGCATTAGAGCAGTCTGGGATAGATTATTAATATAATTCAGGACACCCAGCACTTTTTACGTTTTTAAAGTTTCACATCTCTGCATGCAGTTTTGTTCATATAGTTCGTAGTGTTTGATGTTGAGAAGTTAAATATATCCTTTCCTTAGGCTGAGTATCTCCCCAACCCAGAATGAGTTATTGACACATGTATGATATGATTGACAGGAATAAGATCACCATGATTGCTGAGCCCTTGGAGAAGGGGCTGGCTGAGGACATCGAGAACGAAGTAGTGCAGATCTCTTGGAACAGGTATGATGTTACCCTCATATTCACACGTAGAGAAGTTTGAATGAACTCTCACTTAAAAGTACAGTAAGCCATTTTTGAGGTTATTTAATAGAAAAAAGTTGAGTTCATAAATATACATTGATTAGTGTGTAATTATGTATTGCAGGAAATTGATACATTGTCATAAACTTAGAATGGATCCATTAAAAATGCAAAGGAGCAGGTGCCACTCTGTAGAAGCTGCGATATTGTCCTGACCTCTTCCTGTGACATAGATGGACGTCACCGTTCCTCCTAATCGTGTTTTTTTTATGTATGTGGCTGGAGACCTGCCACATACGTAGGATGCCTTATGAGTTACTTTTAATTTAAAGATCACAAATAGCTCTTTCAAAATATATATTACCATTTAACTTTGTAAATGTATATTTTCATCATCCCTTTCTCATTATGTCTTTCACCTCCTCCACCACTGCTCTCCCCCTTCCTCATTTCCACCTCATCCTCTTCCTCCTCACCTGAAGCCTGAACTGAACTCAGGGCTCTAACACGCACAAATGTGCATAAACATGCTTGTTTATTCTTGATATTGTTGCAATTACTTATTGTCAGGAAATTAGACATGCAACCCTCCCGTCTCCTGACAGCTGACAACGAGCCGGCTAAACAACAACAAAAACAGCTGGTTATAAGCTAACATTATACCAGCTAATGTTAGGCTCGAGTGTCCTAAAATTCACACTTTCCCTCTGATAGACCGTTTGATTACATTCTCACATCATGTGAGAGTTTATTCTCCAAGTGTCCAACAATTTTAGATCCACTTCAAAGAAAGTTTATAGAAATATAGAAATGCCCACAGCTTTAAAAAAGTAATTTAAAAAGTACATCTGTTGGATTTGGGACACTGGTTTTAAATCTATAGGTATTTTATCATGAATAGATAGAGAAGTGTGCACATTCTGATTGGTGGGATTCACATGGTTTTTAATGTTTAACTTGGACATTGAGGTGACGTCCTTGTGTTGCAGTTTTTAACTCTCTCATTTGAGGTCAGTTCACGAGTCACGTTTCAGGTCTGTTGTGCAATTTCTCACCCGTGCTTTCTTCACATTTCTTCACTGTGAAAGTCAACAGTAGGGCTGCAACTATCGATTATTTTAGTAATCAACTATTCTATCGATTATTCCTTCCAGTACAAAACGATCGCTCAGAACATTTTTAGAATCTGAGGGGTTTTTTTCTAATGCCAGATCCACACTCCAGTCCAGTAGATGGCAGTCATGCAGCTCTAAGCTGGTTGGCCAACAGCCATTAAACCCACAAGAAGAAGAGGACGGAGCACTTTAATGCTGATAATGCGGGTAAAACGCTCCACTTACACGGAGACACCTGAGCGCTGCAGAGATGAAACGAAGCATCGAAGCAACAAATTTTCTTAGAGGATTTTTTATAATTGAATTATTCGAGTTACTCGAGGAATCATTGCAGCCCTAGTCAACAGTCAAGAGGTGCCTTCACAAATCTAAGTAGTTTACAACATGGAAACTGCTTGTAGCACTCAAACAGACACAATTCAGAGTTTCCAGAAAAGATCTAAAAAAAAAAAAAAAAGCCCAGTTGACTTATGTTTTTTTGACAAATGAAAACAAAATAAACTCGTGCCAGACTGGTGGGAATATAGAACAACAAAAGAAAGAAAGGGCTCATGAGCCAAAGCTGCAGAAAGAGCATCGCAGGAGCGTTTTAAGACAAATAAATGTAATGTTCTAAAATGGCTAACTCAGTCACCTGACCTAATACAGCTGAGTATGATTTTATTTACTGAAGCCAAAACTAAAAGTGCAAACCAGTAGAAGTGGGGGCTGCAATAAAGGCCTGGCAACGCATCTTGAGAGAAATTCAGCTTTTGGTTTGGTTCCAGACTTCAAGCAATCACTGAAAGTAATTTACATTGAAGTATTAAAAATAATCCATACATTTATGATTAGGTTAGTTTGTCCAAAAAAAATGTAGACTTTCTCTGATTTTCAACAGTCAGTGAAAGTCTTCATTTTAGTCACATCTTAAGTGCCTCGTTTCAGATCCATTGTAGCCAACAGAGGCAAAATTGCATCACTGTCTAAATACTTAAAGAGTGCCACAGTGCTGGTGGTCAGAGGGGTGACAATGATCCACTCTACTGTCTGCACGACCTTTAAACTGTCAGAGAAAGTGCAACTTCTGCTGGACCGGATAGTGTTGGTGGTCCAGGAGAACCCCAAAGAACTAGTTGTTCTTTCTTGTTTGTGCTCTCCCCACCTTGGTACTGTTGATACTATAGTGGAGTCAGGAGTAGTAAGTGCTGAAATTATCTGAAGTCTTAAATTTTGGTATGTTTCAAATGAAGTGTCATAAAGACTGTTCGGTGTAAGAAATGTGACACACAAAACCAGCCACTGCCACTAATATCTTTATTTGAAGTGTTTATAAACACCTTTCTGTATTTTAATATTAGGCAGTGTGAGGGACCTGATGCAATATGAAAGACCAATAAAATCCTCCTTGTTGTATTGATCAGGTCACTTACAGTAATTGAGTCACTCACTAAAAGCATGCATGAATTTCCTCATCTCTCTGACATGATTGCATGTATGAGTGTGTGTATGGGGGCTCAGAAGAGGCTTCCCATCAGTACATGTCTGAGGTCATCAGGACCCACCAGAGCCAGCTTGGAATATTCTTCCTTCCATTAACCCCCTTCCCCCCCAGTCAGCCAATATCGTTAATGTTACACAATGACACAGTGTGCGGCCCTCTTTTAAACCGGGGACCGCTCTTTCCTCATGACAGGAAGAAGCTGGGAGAGTTTTTCCAGACCAAGTACGACTGGGATCTGCTGGCTGCCAGATCTATTTGGGCCTTTGGACCGGACACTACAGGACCAAACATTCTTGTAGATGACACACTGCCTTCTGAGGTGAGTTTTTAATTCAGCCGTGGAGATGAATCACAGTGGTGTGTGTGTGTGTGCATCTGTATTTGTCTGTGGAATGATTGAATGAAGTTCCCTGTTTGAGCACTGACTCTTTAAATTATTCCACCAGGGCTCAAAATTCCCTCCACACCATGCATGTATGGATCCAGAAGGTTATCTGGATTAGTTTGTGATACTTCCTTAAGAACATCAAGATGATCGCGCTGTGTTTCTCTTTTCAAATTAACACATTTGTGAATATATTAGAATATACGTCCAGTTTTTTTGCCCCATCCCAGTCGGGAATGACTCCAAAAGTTAATGAACTTTGTTATCAGAGAACAACCCATATATCATTGTTTTAACCAATTCTGCATACATTTGTGTTTCACCTATAGGTGGACAAAGCACTGCTTGGTTCAGTCAAAGACAGTATTGTACAGGGCTTCCAGTGGGGCACCAGGGAAGGACCTCTGTGCGATGAACGTAAGTCTCTTCAGTCCTTTCACCCCTGAGACGTGCTGCTCGTACGAAGCCTTTGTTTTTTGCATTGGGTCTAGTGGACGCTACACATTGTGCACAAAGAAAATGTGTTCTTCCACATCAGTGCTGCGTAACCATAACCAAGTCTTTCGCTGCCTTCAGCCATCAGAAATGTCAAGTTTAAGATCCTGGACGCAGTCATCGCACAGGAGCCTCTCCACAGAGGAGGCGGCCAGGTCATCCCTACAGCAAGGAGAGTGGTGTACTCTGCTTTTCTCATGGTGAGATCATTCTGCCCAAACCCCATTCTTCTCATCTGCCATTAGCTCCTCCAGATTTCCCTTTCATCCGCACTTTCTTTAATGTTCCATTACCTTGATTAGAGTATGGAACTTTGCTGATATGTGTTCTTTTTAATTGCAGTGCGATAACATTCCTCTTTCACAATTTTGGCTTCTTTCCTCGTCCGCTTTGGCTTGTGCGCTGCTATTTCATAAATCTGTTGGTCAGCTGTACATGGGATTGACACATTGTTTCTCCAGGCGTTTGTTCTTGCTTTAATGTATAGTGTCCCTTGTGTCCCAGGCCACTCCGAGGTTGATGGAGCCATATTATTTTGTGGAGGTTCAGGCTCCAGCTGATTGTGTTTCCGCGGTCTACACAGTGCTGGCTCGAAGGAGGTTTGTGTGTTTCCCTATCTCAATGATGGTGTCAATCTAGGTTTAATGCAAAGCAGTGCACATATTTATAAATAAACGTTTTTTTTAAATCATTGGTACTGTGTTTGTCTTTGATCAGGGGTCATGTCACCCAAGATGCCCCAATTCCCGGCTCTCCTCTCTACACAATTAAGGCTTTCATCCCAGCTATCGACTCCTTTGGCTTTGAGACAGACCTTCGCACACACACACAGGGTCAGGCCTTTGCTCTGTCTGTGTTCCACCACTGGCAGGTAAGATTTAGAGACACTGCCTTTCTTCCCACCTGATGTTTTGTCAGTAAATTCAACAACATCACTGAAAATCTAGGTGGAAATGCTAATTATACTAAGGCATCCGAGTAGCTTTGAAGATGCCCAGAGACGTCACACTTAGTATAACTCACTATACTCTGTACTTTGACAGAAGTAGAGCAAGAGCTTAGATTTATTGAAACTGGAATTATTGCAAACCCTCACCTGCTCGCATCTGAGCAGTGCAACAAGATTTTATCAAAACAACACAAAAAAATAATGTGATTTTTGGTTCTTCTGCTGCCACCCATGCACTTACTTGCACGCACAAACTGACACCACATAAAATTGTGGCAGCTTTGTGCAGCGGAGTGACCCACCTCGTGCACATGTCTGCCACTCTGGCTAAAATGCTTTTGATGTGGAGTGGAGTGGAGTGTTGAGTCATTACGTTTTAAGTATAACGTGGCCGTCTGGGTCCTTTTCTGCACATGTCTGACATGTGTTTGTGTCTGCACTCTGCAGAGCTGTGTCAGGGAAAATTAACTCCACTTAGAGTAGATTAATACTTCACTCCTCAGTCATTAATCTCAAAGGAAAAAAGGATTCTTCTGGGTGCAAATATTAACTATTTTCTTTGCTCGTAAGTTATGTTGTATCCCCTTGAGGTGAAAATGAAATTGTCTGGCAAGAAAGTAGGCATGAATTATTTATTTATAAGCTTGTTGAAGTACTTGAAAAAGATGTATTGTAGGTATACTGATCCTTTGGGACATGAAAAATAAATGAAACCCACTGATAACAAAACAGTTTTTTCTTTTTTTACACCTTGTAACTTACTTCAGTTGTTAGGTTCGAAAGTATTATTGTTTGTGGTTTTCCCTGAGTATATAAATTGTCCTTGTTGTTATAAAGCACTTACCCAGACAGATTTCCCCTGGGAAGATGCCTGATTTTCTTTTCATTTTTAAAACATCAGCAGAAATGTTTTTATATCCTGAAATGATGCGAACCGCTGTGATGATTTGTTTCCATCTGGCTCAGATGTGTGTGTGTGGTTTTTTTTTTTTTTTTTTTTTTTTTTAAGTACTTTTTCCTCCATTAATCTTCTGAGATAAAGTGCCAATCATCATGGCCACCTATCCTCAAGTTACACTTCAGAGGGCAGCCGCTCTGTCTGTACTCAATGCAGTCGACACTTTGGCTGTTCACTGCTGATGATTCCTGCCAGCGCATATAGATTCACTTGTCCCAGATAATAAGAATATAGCACAGTGAGCTATGTTGTTTGCCACATTAAACTCAAGAGCCTATATTGTGCCTCCCTCATTAGTTTGATCATGGCCTGCCAGTATTGGCATGCTATCAGTGCACTGCTGACTTACTGTTGTTAGAGGCTCCCATTCATCTGTTGATTGGGCTTCAGCCACTCCATTGATTTTTTTTTTTTTTTTCTCCCCCTTTTCCTCCACTTTTAATCTCTCCTTGCGGCTGGGAAAGTCTTAGTTACTCCCCTCATTCTACTTATTTCCGATTCAAACTTCCCCTTCCTAGGAAATGTATCGTACGTCGCTGGAAACCTTCAGAGGTTATCCCACGAGTTAATGGATTTAGTGAATTGTTTAAAAACCTTTGAACTAATTTCTTCTGACTCAACCTGTTAACAAGACGCTGATGCTGTGTCAGTCACGAACAGAAGGAGTGACAGCACTTTCACATCGCGCTTTCCGTCATGTTGATGGACGCAGCCCTGACTCAGTAACAAAGGGACAGACTTGCAACTGAATCAGATATTTAATGAAAAGCCGACTCAGCTTGTTAATGCTCAGAGTTTGATGTGCTTCGCGTTGTCGGATTATTTCACAGATTGCGCATGGCTGAATAAAAAGGAGAAGAATTCCCGTGTTGACCAGTGGCAGCGGCTATTTGCTCTTTCTCTCTGTAGTTATTATAACTATCGTGTTTCCCTTTCAGATCGTGCCCGGTGACCCACTAGACAAGAGCATTGTGATCCGGCCTCTCGAGCCTCAGCCTGCCCCCCATCTAGCCAGAGAGTTCATGATCAAGACTCGAAGACGCAAAGTGAGCCTTTTGTCCACTTGTTTATTGACAGTTTTGGAAACCGTGCTTGTAAAATGTCTAATTTTCTTTATAACTGATATTTTGTGTTTGCAGGGTCTGAGCGAAGATGTGAGCATCAGCAAGTTCTTCGATGACCCCATGTTGTTGGAGCTGGCAAAGCAAGACGTGGTGCTCAACTATCCCATGTGAGATCGCTGCAAACAAAGACCTCCACTGCTCAGTCAACAGCAAATCCTATTTTCTTTTTCAGAAGATATGGGGTGTAATCTTTCTACATCTTACCCATTACAGAGCAGCTGTAGATGTCAAACATTGCAGAAGTTTGTTGCATCGTGTGTCTCTTGTATTCTTTTTTTTTTTTATTTTATATGTATAAACTGCCATTGTTTTTGTAGAAAATAAAAGACATTGGATGTTTGATCTGACATATGTCTGAATAAAAGATGTTTGTAATTCCGAGGTTGTGATGTCCGGTTATTTCCATCGCCACAATCCTTTTTAATAATTTCATATTTGAAAGTCAAGGTATAGGCATATTCAATTTGTAACTCCTGGCCAGGATTTTTGTGTTTGTGTGTAGGTGAAAATATTGCTTAGTTGGACCTTTTGCTGATGGTTTGAGTGACTGGTGTGTCTGTCTGGAACACTGTGTGAGCCTTGACTGATAGATTGTGGGATGGTTTGAGGCAGCCAGGGAGGAAGCAAAGGTTAGGGTCACATGGCCAAATAAAAGGGGGAACAAAGGAATGATGGATCATAGCAAAGGAGACAGATGTCATTGGATTAAACGTTTGCTCTTCCTTCATCATTTGAGTCTGCAGTGAACTTCTGAGTCCTGAACGTGACACAAACCAACAGATGACGTCTTCCTGTGGGTTTAGTTTCCAGGGTGTGTGTAGAGAATGTGGAGCGGCTCAGTTAAGACCCTATGCTCGTGCACTTTGTTTTCTGTATACATCAGTACATTTGCAGTAAAATAAAATTGACTGCATAACTTAAAATTTGCATAAAAATGCAAATTTGACAATGCCAGGATAAAAAAGAATAAATCTGACAATAACTCATGTAATACTGTTGAATAACATCAACTTTAACGTGGATGTGATTGGGGTTTTTGGGCGTGCTTCATTCCAAAGTGTAGCAGACTATGAAATCATAAATCTTTGAGCTACAAAGTGAGAAACCTTAAATGATGTTCCTAAAGACCTCTGTTATGACTCCTAAACTGCATAAGTGCACATATAAATCTCATCTGCAGGTGAGGCCAAATTCAGGAAACGATACAAACTGCCACGAGGAGTCGATTTTTGTTACTTATCTCTCTCTCTTATAGCATTGCTAAGAATGTAGGCTCATCTTTTTTCTTGTTTTTTCTCTTGTAGGGTATTTGTTTCCCGAGTTCCGAGGAGTTGACGGTGCGGCACCCAGAATGTGATAAATGCACGAAGAACTGCTTACAGCTCGGCATGTCGGAAGTCGTGTTTTTGAGCTGTTTAAAGTTACACAGTGAGTGATCCTCCGGCCAAATCAGCAGCAGAGAAGTGGATCATGCTCCAGGAGCAGTTCGAGAGGCACCATCTGCTGTGAAACTTGATTTCAAACTGACCACAGCCCCTGCTCTCGGTAAAAGATTAAACTTCCAAGCCTACGGGGTGTGAGTATTTGAACATGAAACCCCTATACTGAGCGCATTATCACTCTAAAGAGCAGCTTTTAACTCCACTGCAAGACGCAGTGGTTTGTGTGTCTGATCACACTGTCAGAGCAGTGTGGTGTCTGAACGGCTTGGCCCTTCGTCACTCAGCACTGACACTCCCCCAAACAGTCCTGGAAGTGGTGGAGATGGGGGAGGTTAGCCCTGGAATAGGAAGAATCGAAAATGGCGAGCTACTTTTGACATTTGGACTGAATGTCAATCCTGTCCAGGGTGACAAGTGATTTTCGTGTATTTATTTTTGGCAGATGCGGGTAGATAGCAGGGGTGAGGTGAGGAGCTTCTCTGCCCTTTACGAATGCTTCGGGGAAGGAGAATTGCAAAGAATTGGTTATTTGCGAACGAGAGCGCACTAAAAAGAGCAGGGAAGCCTCTTTTCTCATCGAGGTATTGACACGAAGGCTCTTTCGGGGTTCACATCCTGTCACCTCTGTAGGCATCTGCTCCTTTAGAATATGATCAACTCTGCACATGTGTTAAGTAAGCGTGCACTCAGACATGGTCCCATCACTCCTCCCTTATGTGCTGGCATGAGATCGTGCCTGGCCCCGGGCGCAGAGACGGATGGCAGCAGTTCTTGCCGGTCTGAACACAAGGCCCTGGAGCGCTCATTACAATCTGTGGTCCCTGTGCTAAATATAGACAGGAGCGAGGCTCTGCCGTGTTACAGGGCCTCCTCAAAGTCAGCTTGTTTCCTGTGCATCTTCATCTGATTTCAACCATCTCATCAGTCACCTTTTCCCACAGTGCGTTTGTCCTCTGCTCATACTTTTTTATTCGTGTTGTCCTTTCTCTCTGCAACTACACACCTCTCAGGCTCTGCCATGTGTCTATGACTCAATCACACTTGTCTCTTCCTGCTAACATCATGAGCAAATCTTTCCCTCTGGAATATCCAGCACAACGTGGACAGCTATAGGCATGGAGGGTCCAGACCGACAGTTTCCTAATAAGAATCTGTTTATAGCAAAGGCGTAGCCACAATTATCTACTGGCTGAAGGAAGATGATGAAGGTTGAGTCAGCCTTCAAACAATGTCATGACTACAACAGAGTAACCACAGAGAAGCAAAAAGAAAACACAAAGTGAAGCAAAAACAAAACGAAGTGCAACCAGGACACACAACTGGAAACCATCACAAAACAGCCGCAGTGTCTAGCAGTTTTGCACTTTCCAGTCTCGCTGGCTTGCTCTGTTGTTGAAGCCATTTATACATGTCTGCACCAGGGGGGGCTTTTTCTCACCGCTCGTGTACATGCTATTTATTGTCTACCTGGCCATCATTTATTACTTGGAGTAAACAAATAAGCTCCCATCTTTAAAAAAAAAATTAAAAAAATCTGTGCAATGTTTCCAAACCTTCTCTGAATATATCCTATTGCGCCTCTTTGTTCTTTCCAGCAGATCAATGAAAATCTGAAGTGGGGGATTTGATCAGGCACACAATGAAACGCATGATCGCGTGACTGCTGCAGCCGCGGGCACCTGAAGGACCAACAGCACTGATTCATTTCCTATCAGAGGATCCAGAGGTTAGTTCATATCAGAGTTTAGCTCACACACTGACTGAGGCTGCACATGCACGGGTGCCTGCAGAGTGAGAGGGAGGGTGGACGGACTCATGAGCCGCCCCGCCTTTAGAACAATCAAGCTGCAACCTCAAAGTAGCTAGCTGTCTCAATTTGCTAAATGAACCATATGTGTTCCCTTGCTTGAAGCCATCTACACAAGCAGATTGAGACCAGACGTGGGCCCTCACACAGTGGTGCAACTGAGCTGGTCACGAATGGTGAAACACCTTGAAATGATCCAAATCATTCCACCGATTTCTCATCAGGAAGCTCTTTTTCACTGTATGGAATTAGAGAACCCTGCTTCCCTCCATTTCCTTGGAATATGGTTTGAAGCTTGATGGTAAAATCTGACTCCAGGAAGAGTAGCTGTACTTGTTACAGCTAATGGAGATCAAAATAAAATGAAAAATGAAAATGAAAATCTTTTGTTTTTGTCATGGGCTAAATTATGTAACCTCATTTTCCTATATAAAAGATTAGATGTCGCAAATTAACACTTTATTTGTGCTTTATGGACTCCAAAGAGACAACTAAGGAACTTTAGCTGCATCTTTGGGAGCCCCTGCAAACTAAACTACACCAGACCAACATTGATTTTTGACTGTACTGTACTTTACTGCTTCTTTTGTATTTCTCTATTTTACTTCTATAGGAAGAGAAGTCTCCCCTACTTGCTTTGAATTAAAAAGCCTCTTGCCTCTTGTTTTTTTTTTTTTTGGCCAAACATTGCCAGCATAATGAGAAATTTTGTGATGTGTTTATTTCACAAAATGTCTAAAATGCACATTTACACTCACTGGCCTCTACTTGCTCTGGACCCTCCTTTGACATGGTGCGTTATCCTGCTGGAAGCAGCCATCAGAAGATGGGTACATGGTGGTCATGGTCAGCAACAATACTCAGGTAAGCTATGGCATTTAAACAATGCTCAGTTTGCATTAAGGGCCCCAAAGTGTGCCAAGAAAACATCCCCCATACCATTACACCACCCCCAGTGTGAAGCACTGATATAAGGCAGGGTGGATCCATGCTTTCATGTTGTTTACTACAAATTCTGTCCCTACTAACCAGATGTTGCAGCAGAAATCTAATTGCCTAATTGCTGCCATGTGATTGGCTGATTAGATTATTATTATTAGATGCATTAATGAGATGATAAACATGTGTACATAATGAAGTGGCCTAATGAAGTGACATGTTTATTCTTACTACACTTTAACAGGCTTATTTATTTGCATATTAAAACGTATCATTTCAAAAAGGAGCAAATTAAAATGTGATGAGTATTAGCTTTATTTTTTAACTGTAGATGCTAGATTTCAATTTTAAAAAAATGCATACCTTTAAATACATTTTCTCAAAATGTTTTTTTCTTGAACTCGATCAGAAACCTTCACTTCAGTCCCACCAACATGCACCACAATTTCCAGTCTTATTCCTGTCTATATTCTAAAAAGGTGTTTGTTCATATACCGTTCAGATTTCCACAATCCCCTCTGTAAAATCCTTCGACTTTAATGTGGAAACAAAATGAAATAATAACTATGAACCTGGCTTTAGCCAATATTACCCATGTATGTGTCCAAACATACACATTATAATAATGTTGAAATAAATAAACCAATAAATCTGAAAACTTGCCATGCAAAAAGTGAGAATAAGCAGCTTATGCACATAAAATAACAATGCTAATTTTTAAGAAATGCTTACTGTAATATTATCAGTGTGAGTTAAATAAAAGAAAAACACATTACCGTAATATTAAAATGAGACCATAGGACTTACAGTAATAATCCTATTAAGTATGATTCTGCCATTATAAAGTGTAACACAGAACCTATGTTAGAGGCTTCAGTAGAAATACACTGAGTATCTAACAGCGTTTTTTTTTTGAACGGCTGCACCATAAAAAAACAAAAACACAAACTGCCCTTTCTTTACGCAGATGTTTACGGACCCGAGATATGTGACCTGTCGGGTACGCGCACTGCCAAAGACGCGTGCGCGCAACATCTTGCTTTACTGCTCCCCTGCAAAGATGGGTCGCCGAGCTTTCAGTCAGAGAATCCAGCTGTCACTCATCGATATCCGCGTTCAGCTAATGTCAGACTGCATGTGGCAAACGGCGAAGGCTCCGGTCCCGATAAATACGAGACAAGGACACCGCTGGATGGAGGTGGACCTCCAGTGATCAACAGATCAGCAACTCCTCCTGTTCACTCCTCCTGTGAGGAATAAGATGAGGGACCCGAAAGACAACGCCGGAGCCAAATGGCACATGTGAGCCGCTGACGTATTTATTAGCAAAAATTTCGAGCCGGTCGTAGAGATATGGACAAACGAGCTGTGAAGATTTGGTTTTAATCAGCTGATACAGCTGTGACTGGCGCTGGTGTGGGTTCGGTCCGTGGCAAAATGACCAGACTATTGTTTAGCATCGCTGTAATGGAATGGGCCCGCAGGAATTTTGGCACCGGTTTTACGCAGCAGACCACATAGTTTAATCGACGTAGCTCGACCGAAGACAGAATAGCGTGGCTGATATGGACAAAGACTGCTCGCACGTCTCGTAGTGATGCTATGAGATACAATTAAAACACAATAGTAAAACATCCTGCTGGTTCCTCCCGAGAACTGGAGCAGATAATCAACGGCGGGATTCAAGTTTGGACCTCACCAAGTCCAAAACGACCTTCCCCTCCCAAAAAAAAAGGATCATCTTATATCTTTAAGCATCCTCACAGACTCGCAGAGCGGTAAGAATACGCCTGTTAATTACTGTGATACTGTTACAGTGTTCCATTTTTGCTCCTAATGTGGCTAATTTAACCCAGTGGACGCCTTGCTATGATTGCTGGGGGGGTCACAAACGCACCATTTGGCACCATAACGCACAGAAGGTTTACGTTTCATTTCTGTTTAAATTTGCAGTGATTTTCCTCCGTTCCTCCGCATGTGTAACAGGCTGGTCGAGGCCAATTTGTGGGCAACCAAAAATAAATAAATAAATAAATAATAAACTTCTCTGAACAAGCGTGCTTTCGGGAACGAGCTGCAAAGGGCACGTCTAATTAATATAAGCTGCCAATTTAGAGCTGCACATCCGCACAGTGGTTTGCCGACAATTGCGGGTTAAAAATCCACGCTGCCCATGTTTTGAGATTGTAAACCCAAACCTTTTATTCTCAAATTCTCACATCAGCATGTATATGATGTAGAGGGCGGTGCAGGGATTCTCCTCAGGGTTTGGTTAAATCCTGCAGGAGCTGTTGAGATTAGTGGAATCGCATGCAGACTCTATAATGACTTTATTGGTAAAATCTTTATATTAATAATTAATTTATTTCATAGGTGCTGAAAACCTTTTTATTTTTATTTTAGAGGGTTATTTTATTACAGAATGGCATTTTGGCCAAGATGATCAAAATCTGAATTATTTAAATTAGATTAAAAAAAAATGTTACTTGCATCAGTAAAGCTCACCATAATGCAGGTTCACTGCTTATGAAATGGTCTTAAGAACAAAAGAACAATAGCATGTTCCTTTCCATTCCAGGTGTGAATAACTGCATTAAAACCTAAGATGAATTGTAATGTTCAACTCTAAATATAAAGACTATACATATATATATTTAAAAAAAGCAGCTGCCAGGTTTTATTCATCCATTTGTGAATGCTTATTCCCATGTTGCTCCATACATACACATATTCGCTGATTCAGGGATTATTTCATAATTCCAAAAAGTCAGTATATCAAAAGAAACATTCCCACCGCTTAAAGCTGAGAAGCAGCCAGCACGGGGCATTATTCACGATGATGAGAAACCCTTTCATTGTGCTGGACGTCTTTGAATTACGCCACGCTGGTTTGTGTGTCGAGCATTTGTCAATGCCATACGAGCGATGGCTCACATATGAGCCACCATAATGAGTTTCTCCCCTGTGCTTCAGAAAAATCCTCGCTATATGTGCAGCGATTGTAATGGATTTGGGATATTGCCAGTTGAAAGAGCTCAGGGCTAGTGAGTGATGCTTACTTTGTGCATAACATATAGATGGTATGTATTTATTCTGAATTTATTCCTTGGTGGGATGCCAGCAGAAACCTATCAACCTCCATTTGCCCTCCATTCTTCGTTCTTTATTTCCATCGAGTAAACGCGGTTTTGGCATTTCACAGCCTTGCACAGTGTAGATTTAATTAACATTTTCTGTATGTGAAACTGTTCTGTGAGGCAGTCCAATCGCTTCTGTCTGATGTTCCTCCCACCTTTTTACCCTTGCACCCCACTGGAGACCATTATTTCACTCTCTGTGCATTGGGGGTGGAACTTATGCCAATATGGGAGGATGGGAAGTCGACCCCTGTGCGCTCCAGCGCCGAGAGAGAGATGAGGAGCACATTCTCTTTGGCAGCGAGAAAATGCTTCACTTCAGTTACTATTATGATGAATGTGCTACTGTCCTCTTTTTACATCAAATACAGTGTTTTTTTTGCATTATTTCACCCCTGGAGACACCAAAGGAACTTATGACCTGGCAGAAATAAGTGATAAATCGTGCATGGATGCTTATTAAATGATCAGAAGATGTCCCAGAAAAATTGGAGAAATGTTACATAGCCTCTTAGCTGTCTGGTAAGTTGATTTATAGATGCCCAATTGATAAAAGCAAAAAAGAAAAAAGAAAAAAGTGCTGCGCTTCTACAGTGAATCAAAGTAATGTAACAGTAAGTCAAGTCTAGAAGAGATAAATAAAAAAAAAAACACTGACAAAGCTGGCTGTCCACTATGCTGCAAATGCACGTGACGATTTCCAAATTGTACGATTAAAGCTTAAAATTTAGAGTGTAAACAACACAATTTCACATGCCTAAAATAATCACGTAATTAAGCGATAAAAAATCAGAGTAATGTGATTAATATGTAACCATTTTACTGTAGTAGCTGGTGGAGGTGGAGCTAGTTTTTCCAAACACATTTTTATAACATTCATAACATTTTATAAGCTCATTGTGTGTTTCATGTCTGAACTATAAAAGAGTTAATACATGTTGTCAGAGTGTAGCTGTGTTGTAGTTCTTTCTGTTGTTGACATGTTGAAATATTTCACCTTAAATCGGTCGATTCCTGTTGCTCGGTGCAGTGCCAAGCATTAGGATACGTTGGATGAATGCATTAGCATTGTCTTCTTTCAATTTACAGTTAAATTGAATTGTGATGCTTCTAAATTCAAATGAAGATTCATTCAGTTTTCTTGCAACCTTTCAAAGACTTTTGAAGCTCTGTGAAAGTTTAAGGGCTGCAGACGTGCTGAATACTGCAATGATTCCAGTTTTTCAATAGATTCAATATAAAATTTTGGCCAGTGTTACTACACAGGAGCAGAAATGTGTGGAAAGTTTAACGTTTTCTATCATATAAATCATATAAAAACTGAAATACGATTGTTTTTTTTTTTCCAGTTCCAAAATAGTCTACATGTGATGATTTTATTTCCAGTGCTATCTGAACGTTTAATATCGCATACATATGTGGTGCATGCTAGAATGTGAACACAAATGCCATTCATTATTTCACATTTAATGTGATGTGTAAGCTGTAATATTTATTTCTAGACACCCAAGATAACCGCACCATTAAAGCCCTGCAACTCTCCAGATGTGCACAATAAGAGCAAAGGATCAGTCACGCAAGGTAGCTTTAAATCCATGAAATTCCTCTTTTAGTTTCCACCATTAAAAACCGCCTTAATCTCTAGAATATTATGTGTATCAAATTATCTACCTTTGTGCTGTTACTTGAATGTTATTTTATGTTAATCACTTGCAATTAAATCAACCATCTGCAATTACCATAATTGTCAACTGAAATGTCTGCGGGATGTGTTTAAGTCAATTACATGCTTTATGGGCAGCTATCTTGAATAAATGGAGTAATTCGCTTCCTGTTTTTCCCAGTTCTTTCCTTCAGAATGTATGATGTGGAGCCAGTACAGTAAGAGGTAAAATTTTATGCTTTCAGCCACTACATCAAAAAACAAAAACAAAAAAACAAACCATTCCTACTTGCATATTAGAAGCAGGTGTTTTTTTTTGCAGCACAAAACCATCAACCTGTAATGACAGTGGCACCTCAGAGGCGGAATGTTTGAGTGGATGGCGAGTGCAGCGTTGTAGATGAAGTGGGGAAATATGTGGAGATGATAGGAGATCCTTCGCCACTGCACTGTCTCCTAACTGGCTTTGCCCAACATGAAACATCAAGGTATTATGTCTATATCTTGTTTAGCAGACGTGAGCACACTGGCAGGCTTAATCCTCAGAGTGCAGCACACTGAGGGAAAACTGTCTTTATGCCTGCCAGCTAGTCTGGATTCCCTCTGCTTGACACTGTGTACTCTGCTCTGCAATTTCTGGTTGCCAGTTCCTGTAAATGACTTTAAAGTAAGAGCAGAAGGAAGGTGCTTTGCTCTTTTTGTAATTACCGAGTGTTTAGAATTGTAAGGGGTCGCCAAATGCAAATGACAGATAGAGCAGAGCGTGTGTCTCGTCGCATCGCATCCATTTTTCCTCCATAAATGCACATTTGCTCCTTATTTAAAGTTTGGCTCTCTTTGGAAGTGCAGTTGGGATCTAATTTATGGATTTGCATGATGTGGCGGAGTTGTTTGTGGAATGAGCAAAATGGTAATTTTCTGGGAGAATAGTTTCATTTAGAAGATTGAGCAAAACTAGTGAAATCCGTTCCATTACACTGATATAAAAATAACTGGCAACTGACTGTGTCTGGTCTCTTTAGATAGCTTTGAAATTTTTGACTGGTTAAAAAAAATAGACAAAAATCAGTTGATAAAGATTTTGACCTTCATGTGCTTCCCAAGTGAAGTAAGTTCATTGGTGAGATTATTGTAGTTTCATGTGTGCATGTGCGTGCAGTTGAGCATGCTTTGTGTCCAGCATGCCTGATATTAAAGGGGAGACCTTAAATATTAGACAACAAAGAGAAGGGGAGGGTTGTGCGTGCTCTCTGTGACTCAGGATGACTCCTCTGGAAAATGAGCCCTGGAGTCGGCCCTGACCCTTCGCGGTTGTGTCGGTGCACGTGTCGCAGTGATGCCACAGCAGATCTGTAAATCTTTTAGCTAAAAACAGGGGAAAAGTAATGTCCGATTGTGTCCGACGAAGGGAATCCTGAACACCGGGATTTTTGTGTCATCCATGTTGTTTCGCTGCAGCATGTGATAGTCGTGCAATGCACGTGTTCACATTGCAAAGGCTCTGCAGTGCAGTAGTGCTGTGTTTGCTGATTTAAAACTGCAGTGTTGTGTTTCACACATATAATTCTGTGCAACTGCACACTTTCCCCCGTAGAGTTTTTATTAATAAGTTGATTTGTAAATAGGAAATTAAGTCGCAACAATTTTATTAATTGTAACTGTCGAATGATAAACTTAAATTTATGGGGCAGTTTCTTAATAAAGTTTCAAAGTGCTTCACAGAAAGAAAATAAACACTTAAGAAAACAAAGAAAAGCAAAAATGATATAAAAAATATTGAGAAAAAAAATCATTGCCGTATCTCAAACATTTGTAAAAGATTTGTGATAAAAGAATGTTGAAGTAGAAATTTTAAAGGCAATAAAGTTGCCATTCTGAGCTTAAATCAGAAGAGTTCCATTTAATGATCTGAGTAAATGCCCAGACAGAGGTTAACAGGTCTGTGATGTACTGAGGAGCAAGGCCATTTAATATGTTCATATGTAATGCATGACAGGTCTATGTCATCAACTTCACCGTGTTGGATTACATAGTTTTTGAAATTGCATTCTGCTGCCACAACATGTGACATATTAATGCTACAACAAAGTAAATTTAGTTTTGCTTTAATTGAAATAAATGGGACGGTTACATCATTAATTACTAGCACCCAAAACAATGTCTCGCTTCGGTTTGACAAATTCAAACAGAGTACAAGTACACAAGATTCATGCTGATAATTTATTTGAGACAGAAAAGTAATAAACGGCAGCTTGCAGGAGGCGGAAGCAGGGGGCATATCGTAAGAGAAGTTATAGACAGAGAGAACCCCTCTGAGTGTATATGAAATCAGATGTCACTTTCACCTAGCCAGTGCTCATGAAGACATACGGGCAGCCCAGCAAATGAAATCAGTCGTGAGGCTCCTTCCCACTGGGAATGTCACTGTTACATACCGGGATCTGCTCAGACATACATACCGTGAGCCTGGAAACACACACACACACACACACACGCGCGGATGTTCTGAGCCCTGCACGTACAGAGATGTTTACGCTTCAGTCAGTGTTGCACATGCATATTCAAACTGATATGTCATGCTCACAAATCTGTGTATGCTGACACATTTACATATGAGCATAGCTGTCATGGCCCAGGCTGTGATTCAGGGTGACAGGTCTCATGCCACTTCCCTCGGGATACCGGAGGGGCGGAGTCACAACGTGACAGGGATGGAGGCAGAGAGATGTCTTTCATTCACTGTCACTCACCAATGACACAACCTTTCCTTCTCTGCGGTGTACTCACATTCCCGGGCGCGGCGGTGATGAGGTAACACTTTGGCTTCTACACCGTGCGCTCATGTGACTCATACCTGTTGCTTCGGTTTCATCTGCGGCTTCTCGTCTTAATCTCGTCTTGTCGGTGGACTCGGATTAATTTAAAGTGTCAGTTTGACAATTCGGCTCCAGTCATGTTTTTTTTTTCTAAAATACTTAAAAATGCCCATTTTAATAACCCAAAAGTCTGCAACTTTCTAATGTCTAATGTATTTATTTATTTATTTGTCTTTTATTTGCTTCAGGCTTTTAAGCATTTGTCATTTTATTAATTGGGTAAAAAAAATACACCCCCACAGTTTAAAAGTAAAGAATGAAATACTTTAAACTTGAAAACTTATTGAAGTAAAGAAATTGTATAAATTGCCCCAGAAGAATTTTATATTGATCCTATTAAAAGTGTCCTTTTAGATTCTCAGTCATCCGGGTCATGATAGTCTCAAAAGCTTGAAAAAAAGGCGACTCAACATCTTTAATTTCTTTGAAGACGTTTCGCCTTTTATCCAAAAAGTTTCTTCAGCTCTAAAACCAAGAGGTGGAGAGTCCCAGGTATTTAAACCCTAAAGGGGGTGTCCCCTTTGGTGGTGGTCAATGACCCACTATTAATCATGTGTGTCATCACAGGAGCCAAAGTGTAAAAAAAAAGGTGTGGGTCATTACCACCAGAGGTTTCAGGTGAAACCACTGTGAGACCTTGCCCCACCCTATCATGTGACCTATTGAGGTCACCTGATGTAAGTGTGAGTGGAGGTTGAGATGTCTTAAATTTTGTTTCAAAGATCAACGTGGTTCCACCTAAGAGTAGCGAATATAGAGTGCTGGAAATAGGGTGGCCTTAGAGGCCACTGGCATCCATCACGTTGCTCCCCTCTGTCTTCTTTTTAATATTTTAACTCCCCATTTGAACTATCATTGTCTGGGGTGTAATATTTTTGAAGTGAAATTCCAAACAGCATAAATTTTGTTCAGAGCACAAAATAATCAACTACAGGGAAATATTCAATTTTCTGTGAGAGAAGGAAGTCATAATTTAAGGGTTCTGCAGAATCAAAGCTGTTAATGTGTTTGCTACCAGGAAAGTTTTGTGTGTGTGGGGAGGGAAACTGTGGAACAGTTTGAGTGTGGAGCTGAGGCAGATATAAAGCAGTTACATAAAGAGGTATAAAGATATGGTTTTCATGAAGTATAAAAGAAAAAAAAAAGATGTTTGAATTTCAGTGAATTTAGTTGTTATTCCGTGTTTACTCAGATTTCAATCAACATTCCAAAACTGGAGGCATTTGTTTTTGTGTGGATGGAAAATTATGGAGTTGTAAAAAAAAAAAAAAAAATCATATTTTGTTTTTTACATAGTGTAAAAATTCTGTGCAATTAGAAATGTGTATATTGTTGTTATTGAGATTAATAAGGAAGCTGGATAAATAATAACTGATGACTTATGGAGAAGGGGTGGGATTAAATAAGAATGCACTTCTTCCCGCTCCTTTATGGATTTATAAACTAAATCGGCAAATGTGAACAGCGTGCTGTGTATTTTGCTTTGTTTTTGTGTAGTTTTCCCAGTTTTTCCTTTTGTTAACTTTATACATGTTTGAAAAGAAATTGACCAAAACAAGCATCAGAGCAGGTGTGAGCCTATAGCAAAATTACTGCTAGCTGTCAGACTCAGTCACTTTGTTTGAATTAATGTTTGAATTTAGCCCAGTAGCAAATGATAATTATTTGCAGCTGTAGTAACTTCTACTGACATTAGAAAAAAGAAGAAGCATGTACTCTGGAACAATAAACAAATCATTTTAAGCGTAAAACATTTCATAGCCTCTTATGCAGCACCCTGTATGGCAGTATATCTGAAGTGATAAAAGCTTAAAATGTGTGACGATATATTAAGAAGAAAAAGTCATCATAGATCTCTGTGCTTCCTGTAGTGGGACTGGGCTTCTGTATATGGTGTTTGAGTTTTAGTCTTTGTCTGGGACATGCAAAAAGACATTCATCTTATGGGAGGAAAAACACTTTGTACACAAATTAGCAACTAGCTCCACTTTTTAAAGGTTGATAATTGGCCATTCAATGAAAACGGGACAACAGTTTTTTTTTAATCTCAAAGTTCTGAACAGTGTTTCTTCAAGGCGCTCTACACTGTCACAAGGTTACACTGGAAACCTGTTGTCCAGCCATGTGATTTCACAATCCTGTGAAACACTGATAGTGCAGTGAAGGAGGGCGCACATATTTTTAATGAAACACACAGCGTCACTTTTTTTTATCTGAACAAACACATGCGAGTCAGAGTGCCACTACAACTGCAGAGAGCGTATTAGGGGATCTGTGCCACAGTGCTGCACATGGCAGAAGGCATGCGCTGATGTGACCGTGAGTGCTCACGCCTGATTGGCCCAGCTGGGGCAGCCACGGCCGGGCGATGTCCCCCTCGCTCTCTGTCACAGGCGGAGCTAAACAGAGCAGCCAGGTTCACAGACCGCGGCCGACACCCTGTCACTGCCTTGCCTGGCACACTCTTCCACACTCTGAGGCGCGGGCATGCACGCGTGTGCGTGCGCACAGACACACGCACACACACACACACAGGGGCTGAAATGAGACAAATGCTGGGTGCAGGGCAGACTCAAGACATTTGTGTTGCCTGCATGCGTAGTCTTAATGATTCATCCAGTCACCCTGTGAACATATTACTTAAATTTTTGCCCCCACACCCTTTTTTTAACCATCCTCCTAAAGGTCACGATCTCCATTACTGGGTCACGGAGCTCATTATTTAGCCTCTGATAGACTCACTGAGGTGTGACGGATCATCATTCATCAAATGCCTTTATTGATGTGTCATAAAATTATAAACCCCTCCAGCTCAGTTTTTTTCTTCAGTGTGTTTTGAATCATTAACCAGAGAATCCCTTTAAATTTCTTTTAAATGAATTTGGTTCAATTCAACAACTGCAAGAGGTTACACTAATAAAAAGATAGAAAGAGACAAGCTAACACTGGGTTATTTTTAGCCATTGTTCCATATACAACATGTTCCTCCCAACGCCAAGATGCTCTGGGGTCATGTTCAGTGTTTATACAGCCTCCAATGGAGATGTCATACCTAAGACTAGCTGGATTATTGGACTCAGACTCAGACGCAGTGCAGTAGGGTTTGAAAGTATGTTGCAGCCTGAGTCTTGACTTAGTTTAGATCTAATATCTGTGAATACATTCACAGGAAACTTAATCACAGTGACAGGTTACCTAGTAATGTTTTACAGACTATGTGGCTCACATAAGTAATAACGGAAAGTCTGTCTTTGGATGTTCATCCAGTTAAAAAAACAATTTTCAAATCACTTTGTAAAGAAAATCTGGTGATGTAAAAACGGCACATTTCAGATATCAAACAGGTCAATAAACTGACTAGTTAATTAAAAGATGTGTCCCTGCTTCAAGCCAAAATATTAGCCATTTGTTTCATATGTGGCAGTAAATTGGAACGATTAAACAACTTGAATTAGTCAGTTTAGACTCTGGGAAATTCATAAGGATGCTCTTCATTATGTTTTGAAATATGATTAAATACATATAGCAGATTAATTTGCAATAGAAAAAGATACTTTCTGTCCCATTTCACTGACCAGTAAAATCACGAGAAACATCTAAACTGCCTAAATCTCTTGGTTATGTTTTATTACTCGACTGATTAATTCATGCAATTTACTTACATTGCAAAACTTCTATTTACACTCAGACACTTTACAGTTGTGCGAGGAAAGCCCCAACCTGTCAGCTTCTTCTGGTCTGCATAATATTTGGGCACCAACCCCCCCCCCCCCCCCACACACACACACACACTTTCTTGTTACATCACCCACACGTGACGTGTCTTCCAGGACTGTCCTGTCCTGTCCTTTCCTCTCTGTGTCTTCTCCTGGAGTCATGTTTAAACAAAGTAACATTCATACATGAGTGGGTTTCTATGACCACAAGCCCCCAGGATTATCTGAGCCATAGACCATCATGGTGCGATGGGTATAGGAAAAAGCCCGAAGGCAAGCACAGATGCTCTCATGCTACTAGTGTTGCCTTGATAATGGCCTTATGGGCTAACATTTTGAGACTCTACATCTCACACGAAAGAAAGAACGAAGAAAAAAAAAAAGCTGATTCACTTGACAGAAGTGCTTAAGGCCTAACTTTAAATAGCTCCATGCAGTTTCTCTTTTCTCTTCTTCTGTTTTTTTGTTTTTTATTGGTTTGGCCTTCTGTTGCATAGCACTGTCTTGAATGCAGTGGGGAATAGAAGGAACTGAGCCGTTCTCCTTATGAAGCCTGTTTACATAAAGTTTAACTCAGATGAAGAACGTGTTTGTTCGGAAAACGATAACGACTTAGCGACTGCGTGCGCAGACGGCAGAGGAGAGCGACGAGATCAGTTTCCTCGACTGGCACAGAACAGTTCTTTCTGGATTTTTATCTCAGCTCCTGTCTCCGGTTTGGCGCGGGAGAACATGAGCTGTCAGGAACCCTCGGCTTCATCCCACCTGTCTGTCCGGCCCTCAGGCCAAACACAACAGTGGTTCCCCTCGAGGTTAGAAAAAAATCTTTTGTGCTCACATTCTCATTTGTGCCGTCTGTAAAGTTATGATCCTCACAGTTTCAGATTCGGCACACTCTACGTTACCACGATAGCAGCTAGACTGGTGCAGAATCGTGCAGCTAGACAAAATAAGCCATTTCCACCCTGGGGGGGTGGGGGGGTGGGGTGTCCCTGCACTAAAGCCAGTTTGTATCTGTTATTAAAAATACACTCTGCGACCTTCTAGAAATGGCATTTGTAGAAGGTTGCAGAGTGTGGCACATTCACTTAAGAGGCTGCCTAGTAGTAGTAGTGTGATTCAAGCGGAAGCAGCGTTGTTGTGCTTTAATCCTGTTGCACCAATTTTGGCAGAATTACAAATGAGAATTTTTAGAACTGGTTCAGTAAGATTTTTGTGAGGTCAGTTTTCACTCTATTTGACAGTTTGACAGTTTGATGGAGATGTTTTATTTTCCTTTAGTCTCAGTCTGGCTTAGTAACATTGTAACATTTTAATTCTTGGACTCTACACAGACCTCAAAATAATCCTTTATGTTATTCTGGGCCTTGGTGCAGCCCCTCAGTTCATTCATTAGGAACCAATCAATTTTAGGTCCCTCCCACTCTCTTTGCGCTACCTTTCTTTTGATTGGCTGCTTCTTGCAAACAAAAGATTTAAAGAGCAGGTGGCTGGGGCTTCTCTGCTTACAGCCAGGAACTATGTGGCATTACTTTAGTTATGTGGCATCATAACTAGCAGACGAGCATCTGAATGCAGTGCATTGACGTCAGAGACTCTAAAACAATGATATAAAAAGATAAATCAGTGAATATACTGGGTAACTATTGCCAATAATAAACAATGATAAAAACTTATCTACAGAATATAGGCTGGCTGGATACCAGGTCAGCCCTTTTTCTATGTATGTGAGTAGAAATCAAAACAACTTTCAGCTGTACCTAGGATCTATTTTTCCCCTCTCATGTTATACACTCATCTTTACTTTATCTCTTCTAATAACAGGAGCCATTCATGGTCCTAATAAGATGAGACTTTATTCTGTTTACTTTATTCTTGATGGAGATGCAAACACAGAGCTGTGTGGTCTTCAGTGCGATGAAGGAGAATTCATTAGGCCTGTGGTGGTTGTATACACAGGGTGCCTTAGCTGTGAGGCACCCTGAAGGTTTTGCCTTGGGCAATAATGTATTTATGGAGTCAATATTTCTGACTTAGAAAACATATTTTACTTGAGCCAGTCTTCAAGACACTTTTTATAGGTGCATACTCCTAAGACCTCAAAATACCTCTTCTGGACTTTCCGAGACTATTTAAATCTGTTGCTCTATTATTTCCTCTGTCCTTTTTCCTACTTTTTGCTTGCTCGCTCATCGTATTTGGGTAGTGCCCACACTGTTGTTGTGAATGCAGGCTTGACTTCTTTCATTTCAGGGTTTTAGATCCAATATCAGTGGGAGCAAAATCCAATTTTTGCGCAAGCAGACCTGTCAGTTAACATGGCAAGCATGGTTGCATCATTAAAGTTGTATTGGAACAAGTGTAACTGCAGGCAGGAACATATTGCTGGAATAGGGCTTGTTTTGTTCTCCTTTCCATTCAGTGAGTCTCCTTCTCAGCTCTCCAATCCTCTTATGCGTTTTCACCCCCCCCCCCCTTCTGCATCCATAAAGTGTTTTGTAGGAAATTTGATTGCCAAGTTCCGTTTACATTCACTCACCATCTGCTGAAATTGGCTGCAACTGTGAATCAATTCTTAATATTGGCAGCTTCGCACTGACTTGCCTCCTTATTTTTTTGTCTCCATTTCATCTTCTCGCAGTCTCTGACATGTTGTGACCTATTAGTAGTAAGCAAAAAAGAACTGTCCAATCCATAAATCGCAATAAGAGACAGCTCACAGAAAGAACACTGGAACCACAAGTGGTTGGGTTGTATGGATTAAAGATTTTTATTGGAAGTATGTGCTAGCAGTTCATAAATGAAATATGAAACCGTCTGCTTTTGAAGTGGTGCAGTCCGTTTTTTTTCCAGTCAGTGATTCAAGGAGCTCAATGATATTCATACAGCGCTTTAAAACTACAGATTTTTACTACAAATCCATACTTTAAATTTGCTCAACTTTATGCTTCAAAATGATAATGAGGCTTAAAACTTGTGTCTTCAGTAATGATGATTAGGATACACATTGTGATAGATACTAACATAGTGCCGGAGGAAGCATTTAGCCTAAACTGGAAGGGTACTCTGTTACAAGCAGTACTGCTGCACTGAAAATACTTGCTCTAATGGCATAATACATGAAGAATTGAAAGTAAAAGTTCTCATTGTATCGTCTTTAAAATATAAAGCACCTTGAAGCGACTGTTTGTTGTGATTTGGCGCTATATAAATAAAACTGAATGGATACTTTATTGATCCCGAAGGAAATTAGGGCACCCAGCAGCTTAATATGCACAATAAATAGAATACAAAAAATGGAGGTATAAATTATACAAGCTATAATAAGCTGTACAGGGGCTTAGTGTGGAGCTCTTTGGAACCACTTTGTTTCTAGCTCCAACTAATAGTTATTTTCTATATGCGTTAATCTGCTGATCATTTTCTTCATTAATTACTTCACTGTTTTGAAAAAATTCTGAAAATGGCTTTACATGGTCTCACAATTACTCTAAATGTTTATGAAAATAATTGCCACTTTTCCTGCAAATAACAGTTCATTAGTAGTAGGACAATCATTTCTTCTGAACTATATAACCTGCGGGCAGCACTGTGGTGCAGTGGTTAGCACTCTTGCCTCACAGCGAGAAGGTCCTGGATTTGAATCCACCATCTGGCCGTGGCCTGTGTGGCGTTTCCATGTCCTCCCCATGTCTTCGTGGGTTTTCTCCGGATGCTTCAGCTTTCTACTACAGTCTAAAAACATGCAGTTAGTGGGGTTAGGTTAATTGGTGGTTCTAGATTGCCCATAGGTGTGAATGGTTGGCTGTCTCTCTGTGTTATCCTGCCTCTTGCAAGGTTCCAGCAACCCTGAATTGGATAGATGGATATATAAACTGTTGGGAAGTTTAATTTATCAAAAACATCATCTTTCAAATTCTTCACATTTTTCGTTTACAGTTCTTAACTAAAGTACAAACATGTACAGTATTACAATTACAACATCTGTAAGATGCAGTTGAGTAGAAGTGGAAGTGCATTGAAACTTCTGGTTTGAACTAGCAATGTATAAATAAAACTGAACTGAACTGAAATGATGGTGCTAGATACAGTGAATCTTGAGTGGAGAGGAATGTCTGACAAATTTACATCTATTGAACCTGTAGAGGTAGAGATGTTTCTGGTGGTGGATTAGAAACTGACCACCCAATAGGCTGACATTGCCATCTCTATGCCAGAACAGTATCAAGGGAAAAATTAAGCTTACTGCCACCCACTATTACACATGTACCTCTTGGATCTCACCTGTTAATTTGGTATTTATGGTGACCCGTATGTGACTGTATGGTGGCAATCTGTGAAGGATTCTTCAGTTTGAACTCTAGTTCAACTCTGTCTCGGAGTGTTATCGCTTGATAAACCTTGGCCCTTCCTGCAAGCCTGGATCTTCACTCAGCCTGCTTTGCTCCTCAAGGAAAATACAGTGGCAGTGGAGTGATAGTGTCCATGGTGCAGTCAGATGAAAGTGAATGAAGGCTGATGAATGCTGTGACACTGACAGACTTGTTATCCAGATATTAAAGTATAATAGCTTGAGCAATCCTTGTCCTCTGCCAGTCAGTTTCCCAGTGCTAGCCTGTTATATTTATGACTGATGTCCTTTGGATTTGTCAGAGGAAACAGGGACAGGGTCAATGCTTTGCATTTGAGTGTTTTGGCTGGCTGATGTATCCTTGAGCAAGATACTTAACCCCTAACAGCTCCTAGTGCTGGATGAATTAGTCCCTTGAAGCACTAAACAAACAAGCCACAAAGAAAAATCCAGGGGAAAGCAAGAAATCAGTGTTCTTCTAATACTTTTTTTCTTCAAATTTAATAATTAGAAAATTAATAGGATAAGTTCAATTAAATTCAATTTTCAAATTTTAAAGTGGAGAAGGTCTGACTCCTGAATCCAAACTGGGAGCTGGTTCCACAGAAGAGGGGCCTGAAAGCTGAAGGCTCTGCCTCCCATTCTACTTTTAAATTCTCTAGGAACCACGATTAAGCCAGTAGTCTGAGAGCAAAGAGCTCTTTTGGGAAGATATGGTACTATGGGGATAAGATAAGATGGGCCCTGATTATTCATGCCGTTGTATGTGAGCAGAAGGATTTTAAATTTGATTTTGGATTTGACAGGGAGCCAAAGAAGAGAAGCCAATATGGGAGAAATATTATCTCTCTCTCTTTCTAGTCTTTCTCAGTCCTTCTGTCAGTACTCGCTGCAATATTTTGAATAGCTGATGGCTTTTCAGGGAGTTTTTAGGCTATTCCAATTGCAACAATTACAGCCTAGAAGTAAAAAATATATGAACTAGTTTCTCAGCATCACTCTGAGACAGGGTGTTTCTAATTTTAAAGATATTGCACAAATGCAAGAAAGCAGTCCTACACTTTTGTTTAATATGCGGATTGAAGGCCATATCCTGGTCAAAAATACCTCAAAGATTCCTCACAGTGTTACTGGAGGCCAAGGTAAGGCCATTCAGAGTCATCCAGGTATTTATGACTTAAAGACATTCCTGCAGTTTAATTGGTGTGTGTCATCTGGCTTCATGAAAAGATAAAGCTGGGTATCATCTGCATAGCAATGAAAATGAAAATGCTATGCCTGCTAACAATACTAAGGGAAGCATTAGACTAAGGCTAAGGGATTGGTCCTAGCATGGAACCCTGTGGAACTTCACAATTAACCTTAGTGTGTAAAAAAAAGTCTCTCTATTAACATGAAGAAATTGGAAGTCTGTTAAATATCGTTCAAGCCACTGCAGAACAGTACCTTTAATACATACAGCATGCTCTAATCCCTGTAATAAAATATTATGGTAAGCAATACTGAATGCAGCACTGAGGTCTAGCAGGACAAGCATAGAAATGAGTCTACTGTCATAAAAGGAAGTAAACTAAACACAGAGCACAAGAGACAAAGATTGACAAAGTAAAATGGGAAACAAGTGAACACAAAGACAGGAACGCAGTCTTGACAACACTGGGAGGCAGGCACATGAATGAATATAAACATGAAGAAACAAGACACATGTAAGAACACAGAGGGAGGAACTAAGTAAAAAACAAAAACTAAAAACATAATTAAACATACTTAAATGGAAGATGACAAAAAAACAAAACCAGGGATCATAAATGAAAACAGTTAATCTTCAAAAGTCCATTAATATTACAGGAATCCTCGGGTCAACAGAGCTCATTCTTTGTCAGCCTGGCTTCAGTGCTAAAAGAAACCTGGGGTTGTTCTTATTTTCTTCAATTAGTAATGAATAGCAAGATGTTCTAGCTTTATGGAGGGCTTTTTTAAAATTGAGCAACAAAATGTCTTTCCAGACTAAATGAAGATCTTCTAAATTTACAAGGCCCTATTTCCTCACCATCTTATGGATTATCTGCTTTAAGCATCTGTGGGAGTAGAGTTTAGGAAGCTGCTCTGCACTATGCTGGCACATTTCATTAAAGAAGATAATAGTGGAGGAATTACATCCTTAGTTACAGAACTTTCAGAAAGACATCTACTGTGATGAAATTTGTTCCCCACTGCTGTGTAATCCATTAATGTAAATATAAATGTTAATAAGAAATGATCAGGCAAAAGGGGTTTTTCAGGAAATACTGTTAAGTCTTCAGTTTCTGTGCCATATTTCAGAACAAGATCCAGAGTATGATTAAAGTAGTGGATGGGCAAACTTACATTTTGAGAGATGCCAGTTGAGCCTAATAATGGATTAAATTCAGTGTTGAGTCATTTTTGTCATTTTCAGCATCTACATAGATGTTAAAATCACCTATTATTATTATTTCATCTGAACTGAGCACTGAATCAGATAACAAACTGAGAAATCATAACTCTTAAGTAAGGGCCAGGTGGGTGATGGATAACAAATACAACAGTTTTTTTGGGTTTTCCAATTAGGGTGAACAAGACTAAGAATCAGGCTTTCAAAAGAATTAAAACTCTGTCTGGGTAGGGCCCAGAGAAAACTACAGTCCGACGTTGTTTTGGCAAAGTAACACACCAAGTCAATATTAACTTTAGTGACCTCGTATTGATGTCATTACTGCCAACATGAATTATTTCACGAAATCTATCCTTTATCAAACAGTTTCAGGGTTCCTTCTGTGTCACCTGCTCTGGCCCCTGGACGACAGTCAACAATGATCCCTGGCATCTCTAGCTTCATGTTGCCAATAACCAGAGTATTTTCCTTGGACGATGTGTTGCAGAGTGGGGAAAAATTATTTGAAATGTTAGTTGGTGTTACAGGGTTCTAGCCAGAATAAATTCGCAGCCCGGCAGAATCGGACCACTGCTTGCTAGTCCTTACTAGTGCTAATAGCTGTGTCTGCTTATTAAATGTGGTGATAGCGATCAGTTCTGCCCAGCACATTGCTGGGTGATGAACCGCTGGCTGGAACCCTATGTTATACTGGAGGCTTCTGTTTAAGGCCTGATTTAGACTTCTGCGCTGAATCTTTGTAGAGCCTACAATGTAACCTATGTAAGTAGCACATCGCTGCTGGCATTTATGCTTGTGCAGGGGCATTATGTGGTAATTACCAAGTGGTCGTGTCCCAGTGTTTTACATGCGATGCCAGCCAACTTTGTTGTGGTCATTTCTTTTTGGGTGCAAACATATTTGACCCTCTAGTTTTTCCACTTTGTACTTTTTCCTCACATCAATTCAGTCGCAATCTCCCTTCAGGAATTTACTCACATTTCTTTATATTGATGCTGTGGTTATTATTCCTTAATTGAGACAATGATTGTTGTTCTCTCACAAAAATCCCCCAGTAAGTCCCCCAGCTGGGGGAGAAAGATGGAGGATGCTGGCAGCCATTCAGTCTTCTGACCACACACCACAGATGGGCAAGAATATGGGTGTTAACTAAATAATTTATCTCAACAGAAGATTCAGTTAGAGATTATCAGAGGTTTGTGTCAATAACCTAACCTGAATAAAAGCTTAAAGAGAGGACTGAGAGCTTCTCGATGCATTGCGGGTTCACGTGTGTGAATGCGCACACATTCATGCCATCGTGAACCATGAATGCAGCGAGATCCCGCCTCCTTCCTCCACACAAACTCAGCCAAAATCATCATCTCGGCGTTCAGTCACTGTGATGGCAAGGATGTCTCTACTTATCTGAAGTAAACAAATTCAATCGCGGCTGGCAGTGGCATTTGGCCTCTGTGTGCTCTCCTTCCTGGCAGCATGTGTGAGTGGAGCTGCTGCAACTGGAGCAACGGAGGATCCTGAAGTTGACGGTTTCTCTTTAAACGCGTCTGATTTAAACAGTGCTGCGCCGCAGGCCGAAAACCACATTTCATTATACAATGCTAATTAATTTTTGCAGGAAGTCATGCGTGTTTCAAGCTGATTGACTCATTGTCACCCCCTAAATAGATAAAGCATTAACGGTCCACCCCACGCCATGCTTTACGTGTCAATTTCATGCCAGCTGTAGGGGTGGAAGTGAGGCTATTAATGTTTGTAAAGTCAAATCTCAGGTCTTAAGAAAGGGGTGGCTTCATAGGACAGCTGTTAATCAGTCACTCATTAGCATTGTTGCATTGAAATAATCCTCTGGGACCTGTTTGCTCTTTATGTTCTATTAACACCATGCTTAAAGTCTGTCATCTGTATGGAGGGTGCTGACAGAGTTAGCTCTGACAGCAGGGGGGCGGATGAGAGCTGTTGGCAGGTATCGGGTCTGCTTTGGCTCGAGACAATGAGCTTCATGGTGAATCTGGGCTTCTGTACAGGAGAAGCCTAATGCTCTTAAGTCTTCCTTCATCTCATTCCCTCTTTGCCACTTTACCTTGCTTAACCCATTTCTCTCTTTACCATGCATCCCCGCTGTCTTTTCTCTAAAGTCAGTCTAGCTGAGCTCGAAGAGGCATTATTTATGGTCAGTCATAAGTCAGCACAGTAAGTGGAGAAATTCTGCTTTTGTGTGTGGTAATTGACCCCCGTGTTGAAGTCAGTATATCTTTTTGCACCATGGTGGATTATTCCTGTCTTTCTCTGCTTGTTAGCGGCTTGTTTCACATCAGTGCTGCGTCTCACTGAAAACTCACAAAGCCCCGTGTGGATAGGAGCAGCGTGATAGTGTGCCTGCACTGGGTTCCATCAACAGAAGCAAAAGATGTTAAAAAAAAAAAAAAAAAGAGTCATAGCTAATTGACAATAAAACAGCATCATTTCAGCCTCATTTGGTCCAGAAAACCTAAGGCAGTTTGTCTTCAGCAGAAAAAGTTAATTGCTGCTTCTTGAGTGATTAGCTAAAGGCTTTGTTAACTCTTTCCTTCTTTTTCTTAACTTGCCCTTGATTTGGAGTGCCCCTCCAAAGCACGAAGCAGTGGGTTTTTTTTGTTTTTTTAATATGATACTGTAACCATTTAAATGTTGCCTTGAGTACAGCAAAAAAAAAAGAAATTATTGCAAATATCTAAATCAGCCAATCACATGGCAGCATGTAGACATGGACAAGATGACCTGTTGAAGTTCAAACTGAGCATCAAAACGGAGAAGAAAGGTGACTTCCTTCCCCCTTCTCTTCCAAAGTAAGTGGCTTTGAATGTGGCATGGCTGTTGGCGCCTGATGGGCGGGTATGAATATTTCAGAAACTGCTGATCTGTTAGGATTTTCACAGACAACCATCCGCAGTCTTTACAGAGAATGGTCTGAAAAAGAGAAAAGATGCAGTGAAAACGGTTCTCTGCGTGAAAATGCCTTGTTGATGCGAGAGGTCAGAGAAGAATGTGCAGACTGCTACGAGCTGATAGGAAGGCAGCAGTAAGTCAAATAAACATTTGTTCCAACCAAGGTATGCAGAAGAGCGTCTCTGAATGCACAACACAGCAAACCTTGAAGTAGACGGACCGTGGCCAACGTGACACGGACAACAGAAGATTGGAAAAATTATTCCACATCTGATGAGTTACAATTTCTGCTGCAATATTTAGATAGTAGGTCCAGAATTGGTGTTAACATGAATCATGATGCTATAACTGGCATCAGTGGTTCAGGCTGGTAGTGGAGGTGTGATGGCACCGGGGATATTTCCTCAACACACTTTTAGTACCAACTGAGCCTTGTTCAAATGCCACAGCCTGCCTGGTTATGATTGCAGATCATGTCCACCCCATTTTATGGAGAACGGAACGGAATATTCGATTCTATTCTGACGGCTGCTTCCAGCGGGCTAAAACACCATGTCACAAAACTGAAATCATCTCAAACTGATTTCTTGAACATGACAATGAGTTCATTGTACTCAAATGGCCCCCACAGTCAACAGATCTCAATCCTAAAGAGCACTTTGGGATGTGGTGTAATGGAAAATTTGCACCATGGATGTGCAGCTAACAAATCTGCAGCAACTGTGTGATGCAATCGTGTCAATATGGCACAAAAACTATTTCCAGCACCTTGTTGAATCTGTGCCACCAAGAATTAAGGCAGTTCTAAAAGCAAAACAGGGTCCAACCCGCTGCTTTCAAGGTGTAGCCATTATCACATCTGCTTACTTCTCATTGGCAGCCATGGACACTTAGCCACTCATGTCCATAAACACCAGTGCAAAATTCAGCCTGTCAAACAGATACAGGACAACATAGAACTGGCAATTAATGTATATACTGTACAGTTTCAGGGGGCATCTGGAGTTGAAACAGGATGCCTCTGAGCTTCTGCTGAATGCCCATACATGTATATGCACCACATTCCAGTCTGCAGATTTTTAAGTCATTGTCTGAAATCTGGCTTTAATACGCAGCAGAGAAAAAGGAAATATTGCCATTGGGAAGCAGGTGGCATTTAAGGAGTCCCCTGTATAGTTATGACCTTCTTCTGCCCATTTATTCATTAATAATATCAGAAGGTGGGATGAAGGCTGTCACGTACAAAGAGCTGAAAAACTGGACAAATCTGGATCCATAATGAGTCTAGAGGGGCTAAAGAAACCTGCAGGGAGGCTTAAAGTTTAGGGAAAGTGCCTCATTGAGCTTCAGCCACACTGTCCCTCTGTGGTAGCTGAGAGAGGAGACACGGTGTTTAGAAGAAGGGCTGCGAGAGTTCGAGAGAGGGTTTAGAGTACCAGTGAGTAGAGTAAGCAAAGGGAAATTAATGTGAAACATGGTGTTGTTCCAAAATTTAAGTTGTAATAACCTGATTTAATACTTTACATATCTGTAACACAGTGGGCTGTCAGATTAGTAAAAACCCCTCAGGCTAGTGTGCTTGCCTCTAGCACAATGTATTTTGTCCTTTCAGCCAACTATCAGCTTGTGAAAACAGTAAAAAAAAAAAAAAATAAAAAAAAAAATATATATATATATTATTGGCATAGGAACTTGATGGCTAATTACCAACTTGGGAGTTTTAATCCCTTTGAGGTAAACATGAGGTGACAGGAGGTGAACTTACTTCTGCTGCAACAGAACAAAAAGAAAACAGAGCAAATGCAAGTGGGGCACAGATACCCATAAAAATCTTCAAGAATCCTGAATCACATGTGTGATTAGAATGGCATCCTAATTTCTGTGCCCTAATATTAAAGTAGAATTAATTTGTCTCATGTCACTGTACACTAAATGTCTTTCCAGGCTGTTGGTCAGACACAGTGTAACAAGGAACCCGGGCATAATCTTTTTCCTCTTTATTATGATTAAACAAAAATGTGATTTTTTTTTGAATGATTTAATTAAAATAATTCATAGGTGAAGAGGTGCATTACATGTAAAGTCAAATTTGGACTCTTACATGACTGCGGCTTTTTTAAACAGGTTGTATATATCTATAGGAGGCTGTTGGCTTCACGTGTCCTCAGACTAATGGAATAAGCCATTATGCAAATCCAGCAGTGTATCTGATGTGTAGGAAGTGAGAGTCAGTCCTTATGGTTCTTGATGGATGATGAAGAGAAGGAGAGTGGGGGGTGGCAAACAACGGGGAGAGCAGAAAGGGGGAGGTTAGTGGAAGAGTGACTGTATTGGGATTTGTGGGGGTGGGTAGCGAGGTGGGGGACTGTGGGGGAAGGAAACATTAGTGAGCCAAGTCCTCCCTTTTCATTTATTATAATACCTCTATGCTGTGAGCCAGCCTTTGAGTAAGCTTCATTTTTTTGCTGTCTGTGCATTGGCACTGACTGGGATGTTACATGAGAGCGTTGTCTCTGCGCAGGTCCCAGTGCCATGAGCCGAAACAGGGCACTCCATTCATACACTCTGTCTGATTTTGTCTCAGACTGGGGTTGCTTCATAGTGTAGTGGTTTACAACAAGGGAAAGATCCACAATTTGGACCTAGGAAGAGACACAAATCCCTTTGGGGTTGCATCAGGAAGAGCATCCAGTGTAAAAATCTGCCAAATCAAACATGCGGAGCTACCCACTGTGGCGATCCCTTGTGAATAAAGGAGGACCTGAAAGTAGCTCAGACTGTGGGTGCCGTGCATGCTGGGCTGCCTTTGTGCATTTATGCGTTTGTCTTTATAGAGTAAGAGAACTGATTGCCTTGCTGACAGGGTTTTCCACTTTAACATGATTGTGCACTGGAAATATGTCAGCAACCTCTATTTTTTAACATGGCAGGCAGACGATAGTAAAGAATCAGAGCGGGAGGGAGGGGGTAGAGCGCTCCCTCTGAATTCTGTCAAGATTTTGCCGCCCTCTGGTCAAGAGTTGTGAAATTGACCCTTGTGATCCCCTTGTCCAAAAAGCCCACTTTAATTCTTGATCTGGAAGAGTGGTTTTTGGTTTTCCTTTCACACAAATGTTCTATTACAAGCAGCGGAGAGGAAATGTGTGCGTTTGAAACACACCATCAGAGCTTTCCTCTGGGTCATGTCCATCACCATTCTGCTCTTTGTTTCTATCAGTCTTTCAGACAGCAGAATGGCCCCTACAGTATAGACTGAGGCTGAAAGCTGCAGCTGCTGCACACACTGAGTAGAGGCAAGGGACAGGACTCCCCCTGTTCCTACACACACACACACACACACACACACGCTAGCACACATGCACACACACACAGATAGAGGAAAGAGCTGCTCCTCTCTGTTTGTCTAATGTTTTGCTTTGCTTTAATAGCAAGACTGATGCCATTTAAATCTTTCGCTTCATTTCACTCAATGCAAATCCAGCTGCATTAGTGGGCTGCCAGAGTCCTTCTCTGACATAGGACAGTACATGCATCAACCTCATTAGTCCTAATGTCAGTTACTGAAACCAAACATTAAACGAGCTGCCAGAAATAAAGCCATGCAAAGAGTATAATTTTATTTTTTTGCATATGGCCAATATATATTTACCACATCCTCAAAAGGAGCATTAGCGCATGAAATCAAGAAAAGATATA
>JAVDPK010001241.1:280845-300845 GCA_034780415.1 Cichlasoma orientale
TATTGTGAATTCCTTTATTTATTTTTATGATTTAGTTCAGGTGATACCATATTTAGAGTTAAGTCTCAAGAAATAATATAAGTAGGCCCAGAAGCATCTCAAAATTTTCAAATCTGGCCCAGAAGAAAAAGTAATTGAATAGGCCTGCACTAAATCATGCAAACTGAGACTTCTGGGTAAAATCTTTTGCTGCCAGTTTAGATAAGTGAATCCCATCACAGCCTTGTTACAATCTTTTTCTGATATTGATTCACACTGACCTTCAAAAACATTTCAAAATATTGTAGAATTAACACACCAAGAATTGTCAGGTTTTCTACAGTTTGTACATTATAGGACGACCAGCCACAGCACTGATAGAAGAAGGGAGTGTTCCGTTGGAAAACCTTGGGTCCTAGCTTTCCTGTGGATGTTATTTTGACACATACCACCCTCATAAACATTACTGCCAACCTAGATCTGAGCAAAGGCACTTCTGGATAGCAGCAGACTTCCCAAACATGTGCCTTGCTATATCGCAAAACCCCTCCGGATCAACAAAACCCCAGTTTGATTGAGCAAGATGCAGCATTACAAGACCAACCCACAGTGCCTCACTCTGCAAACCACAGACCCCCCCCCCCCCAAAAAAAAGAAATAATAATCCCCGACCTAGTGTCTGTGCATAACACACCAGTAACAAACAGTAAACAGAACAAGAATTCTTGACCTTGAGCCTTTGGAGGCTTTCACAGCAGACTAGCTGATGGATTCATTGATTGACTGAGGTAATTACCATAAAGGTCAACCTAATATCCAGCAGTCTAAGTAGAGCCAAGGAAGCAAAATGCAAAAGCACACGCTTTGTTATTTTAAATGAGTGAGAGATATTTACCACCAACTTCCAACTCACTAAGTAGTTAACAAACCACAACATGTCAAAATATTCCTCACATTCAGTGCTCAAGTATTTTCATTAAAAGAGTTTCAGTAAGAAAATCTTCACGTCAGGGAAGTATTTTCATCAAACTGAATCCATTCAGTTTGAATGCTTTCAGTTTGATGTGAAAACTAATTGATTCATATAAGGCACTACAATATAGATCCAAACGATGTCCTCACAAAAATATTCCACTTAAATCAAAATATATAATTCCCTCCAGGCTCAGTAAGGTGGATTCCCTCAACATTTGGACTGGTTTATCCCAAATATACAGAGGTTGGCTTTTCTCCATTTGTCGCTGAGAACTAGTTGTCATTAGGTGACTCATGAGTTTTATATATATATAAAATACCATTTAAAATAAAGTAATCCGCCAGATTGGACCAGAAAGGTATTGAACAACAAACCATCTGACACTTTTCTCACCCGACAACAAAATCAATCGAATCAATTATTTTTCCGCAGCCGCTGTCAGACAGGTTCCCACCATTCCCAACAACCGAACAAGTATCCTATATTTTATTTGAGAACAGATGCTTCTAGAATAGACAGCAACAGATAATGCATTACAAAAACACCGCATTTAAACTGTTGCTAATTATTATAGTAGCCAAAAATAATCAACAATAATGGTATTATCACAATATCATATATAAATATATTCATAATTATTATAAATTAAAAATGAATGTGTAATTAACTCTGTTTATTGCGTGTTTTTTCTCTTGGAAAAATGAACTGGACTCAAAATACAAATTAATGGAGCTGAGACAGGCTGTGCAAATACAAAGTCTTACAAAAAGAACAATTCCTCTAATGAACAGTGTACGCTGCCATTTACCCTGCAGCAGTTGGGATGTGCTCCAATCTTTAGGCATTTCCAAATGAAATCAACTTCAAGCTGTTTGGCTTGTTTTGCAGAGATGCAAAAAGCCCCAGGTCTTAAATGACAATATTTATTAAATATGCTAATAATAGTATAGGTTTTCTGGCTGCTTCTCTCTTGTATGGCTGCACAAACCAGTCAAGCTGCAGTCTCGTCTGTCTGTGCCAGACTGCAGTGTGTGTGTATAATCATATGTGTATAATCACATATAATATGTAATATCTGACTTTGTGTGCAGCCATAAATTGAGACAGAAAATGGTTCATCACAAAGGTTTGTGGTCATTGAGCCAGTACAGTGTTGTAATAATCATTTCAGTCTTGAGATGGTGATAACAGTGTGTCCTTAATCATTAAAAAAAAAAAGAGTTCACCATATTGGTGCAGAACCAAAATCAAATGAGACAAAAATGCAACTGATACTATGATGTCCAGCATTCAAGCTCCTACTACAATGCTGGCGAGGAGGAACCTGGGATCAAACCACCAACCCTTTAACTAATGAACAAACAGCTCAACTGTTTGAGCCACAGCTGCTGCAAGTGACTCATAATGCATAATGTTTGGACCTCTGCCCACAGACATCACTGCAGTAAAGTTTAAAACCAGCTGCCGGCAATAAAAGCCCACAACTAACCGCGACAGTGACATCTTGTTTGGTTTCTGTCCATAGTACTGTACTGTCTTGATCTCACACAGAATAGGAAATAAAAATACAACACGATGCTTCGTAAATTTAGTAAATTTAAAGAGACAGAAAAAGTGGATATTTTATAAAGACCTCATAATGACAGTTTATAAATCAACATTCTCCAAGCATATTTACATATGACTTGATACAGGCTTAGGTTCGTATTGCCCATTGCCGTGTCATATTGATTGTCATGCTGTCACTCTTCACAAAACAGTTCTTCTGTGCTGTAAACAGAGGTGCACATTACATTTTACACACGTCCCTTCTGGTGTTCCTGTGCACCTAGGAACCCTCCACCTTCCCTTGTTCTCACATGTTGTTGGCCGGTGTGAGGCACTGTCCAAGCGGACATCCTGATTTGGAATGGGGGCCATGGGTCACAGCTTCTTCCGCTTCTCCTCATACTTTTGAGATATCCCGCCTCTGATTTGCCCTCTCGTGCTTTCTTTTTTGGATTTGCACAGACTTTGTGCAATTTGGGATTTGAATGCATGCACGTGCATGTGGTCACTTTTTGTCTAACATGACTGGCATATTTATAAAAGCTGATGACAAGATTTTACTTTACTCTTTTTTAATCACATGGCTTCTTAATTTTTGCAGTGTGGTAGCTTCTATCCACTTTTACACTGAATACATACACATTCAACACGTGTAGAATGACAGGTGAGGGACAGAAAATGGTGAGTGAGGAATTAAGCTAGTTAAGATGTACAGTTCAACAAGAAAAGGTCAAACAAAAACAAAAAAAATGGAGCAATGCATAACAAGACGATTGGTTCCAGCATTGCTCCAAAAATAATTAAATAAAAAAGTTTAATTCCATGTGGGGGGGTTTTCTTGCTTTTTTAAATTTCAGGTAAAGTTTAGATTTGGTCCCACCACTACCAGTGTTCCCTCCAGCAGCTGTAGGCAACAATCACAACCACAACTCCTGCTAATGTTTTATCCAGCACAAACTACATTCATCATTAGAAAGTCTCAATAATGTACTTTTACAGAATTATTTGTCTGTGTTATACCAAATCTCTCAGTATAGAATATATTGTGACATCAGTGAAATTATCTCAAAGCTAAGGTGTGTTTCGTTGTCCCTCATTGCGAGCTCTCTTTGGTTTAAGCTACTGGCTCACCGACTCCCACGTGACAGAGGCTGCAGACATACCTGCGCACAGAAAAATTCCTATTATTTATACATTATCACAAGGTAACGCAGTGGAGATCACATTATGTTTGCAGAGATTTACTTGAGCACTGTACTTGAGGAGGTGGTCGGTAAGGTTGACTGAAAAAAAAAAGGTAAGAAAGATCAGAAAATGCAGATAAGAGAGATTCCATGTGACAACAGCATTTCATTACTGTTGTCTGTGGCTTACATGTCCTGGGTGAACGTTCACAACCATGATCGGGGTCAATGTCAAATTCAACATTGTTGTACTTTTCTCGAGTTTTTCCATTTTGTGCTACTTTTTAATTACACTACACCAGCTATTCCCAAAGTCAAGAGTGCTGCGGCACACTCAAATCCAGAAAATCCCATGGGGTCGACCCAAGCTTAAATTTTCACTCTAATCAAAATACAAGAGGAAGTGATGTAGTTCCTTGAAAACAACACAAGCTGTAGTCTTTAAACTGCTAATGCTGCCTGGTCATATGTAAAGTGCTAATGCCCACCCACTTGCCACAGGGACACAAACTACAATACAAGAGCAGTCAGAGTAATGAGCAATATCACAAAATAACCACCTCTTATTACCATTTTAAATTCATTTTTGTATAAATGAATAAATGTAAATAAATGAAACTTTACTTACTTGTGAGTAATTTCAAACTGAATTTCTGGTATTACTGCAGCCCCATGCAGTACCTTCGCGGCCCACCAGGGGGCCCCAGACCACACTTTGGGAACCTCTGCATTACATGTCACAGAGGGAACGATTCTACTTTTTACTCAGCTAAACTTGTTTGACAATTTTAGATACGATAATTTACAAACGAGAGTTGGAGGAAAATGTTTTCCTGAGTCCATCCAACCTGCATGAAGACACAATACTTTGATATGGAGTTTGTACTGATGATTTGAGGTTCTTTAACAATGTTGACTTGCAGATTTTCAACGTGCCTTGAATTTACTTTGCAAATGACACTGTGAGACTTGCTTTCATGAAATAAACTTTCTGGACTTTAAGATGTTTAAACCTCTGGAAGCAGTGCATGATACATTTTTTGACAAGGATGCATGGTGAACACGTCCATGCTCCTCAACTTAACTGCCTTCAGGACTTTGTATAGCTGCAGGTATGAGTATCCTGGCCTTGTTGTAGACTGAAAACAATGTATCTCCACATCTGGAGGTTCTGAATTTGAATTGTATACTATACTTGATGAATATGGGTGATTAATTTACTCCTGAAGGTGTATAAACTTTCTCTATAAAATTTCTCCACTCAGATTGCTCTACATCGCAGCACCTCACATGTACACACCGCTCAGTGGAGACTTAATTTTTTGCTTCATGTCTGTCTGCTGTTTCATGCACACCTCTCTTCCTGTGTGGCTTGTCTTTGTGTTTCTAATCCCTCCTTGATGAAATAAGCGCTAGACATTCAGTCATTTGCCTGTAATTTCTTTTCTGGCTCTTGGTGAGGCGAATCTGTGCATTACTGTGCACTACTTTTTGCTTTTTGACTTTTTGCTCTGCACACTTGGGGTTGCAGTCACCAAGTTGAAACCGACAGGCTGTTCCACATCCTGCTTTAGTCCTTCTCACTTCTCTTTTGCTCATCTGTCTTCTTTGTCCTGCCTCACACTCTTTATCATTTGCTCACGCAGGCAAAACTCAGTCTTCCATTTCTTCTGTAATGCCATAACTGCAGCTCTTTCTGTTCTTGGCTCAGACTCTCGGGGTCTCTTGGGCTTCTTTCTCTACTTTCCCCTCCCTCCGCCTACATCGCCTAAACCCATCTCCTGTCTGCACAAAACAGATGCATTAAAAGGAGTGCCCGGTATTGAATTAGCCTGGTATGTGTGTGTGTGTGTGTGTGTGTGTGTGTGTGTGTGTGTGTGTGTGCGCTTGTGTGTGTGTGTGTGTGTGTGTGTGTGTGTGTGTGTGTGTGTGTGTGTGTGTGTGAGTGAAGGTGTGATAGGAAACACATTAAAGACCTATAAGAGCAGGCAAGGGGGCTAAGGTAGTCCGCACTACTTCCTTCAGCATAAACTTAAAAAGAGCACCTTTATAAATGAACTTATATCTTTAACTTAACTTACAAGTTAAAGTTAACTTATACATGCATGTCACATATCAATACATGCATGTGTCCACTTTGTGGCAGCATTTCTTTATCACTGTCTTGTTACTGTGGTGTCAAAGAGTAGTATAGCAGATCCGTTACTGCTTTTCCGTGTTTTCACCTTCTGTTCTTTTTGTGTTGCTACTTGGACATAAGTGCTCAAAAACAGATGCCTCTCAAACCAGATACAGTACCGTGCAAAAATCTTGAGCCGCCCCTCATTTCTTAATATTTTTGTTTGAAAAATGGTAAATATGTGCAGCAATTTATTGAAACACGCAACCATACACAGAAATACAATATACTTTTCTGTGTTCATCATTCCATCAACACCACTGGTTGAAATGCAGCCCCAAAGCATGACAGAGCCTCCACCGAGGTTCATGGATGGCTGCAGACACTCGCTGTTGCACCTCTTTCGCGACCTCCTCTGTTCATATTGATGACGATTCAAAGGTGGATTCATTACTCCATCGGACCTGTTGCCACTCATTTTCAGTCCGGCTCTTGTGTAATCTGGAATACCGCAGCCTTTTCTTCTTGTTCCCCTTCCTTTACTTGGCTCTTCCACTGAGTCCATTTCTGTTGTGGCTTCTGCAAACTGTATGGACTCAGAACCGAAGGGCCAGATGAATCTCTCAGGTCCTGGGTCAGATCTTTGCAGGATTTTTTTCCCCCTTTTCTTAAGAACATGACTTTCAGATACTGATCATCTGCTGTAGATAATATTCCACTTCCCCTTTTTTTCCTACACTTTTTCAGTTTCCCCAGAAATTTAAAGGACACTGCACACCATGCAGAGATTTGCCAAGATTTCAACTAATAGCTCTTTAGGAAAAAATACTGTTTTATGCCTGTCCGGGTGTTATCTTTGGCATTGTTCATGGGTTCAGCTAATGCAATTGAAACAAAGCGCCTATAGATCAGTGCGAAGGTGGGAAGTAACGAAGTACAAATACTTAGTTACTGTACTTAAAGGCAAACCTATCAGTGTTTCCATCCACAGGCTTATCACATACAAAGATGGGAAAGAGCGTAAGCCACATAAATTATGCATCATTTATAGTGCTATACTGAGGGGTTAAAGTGGGCCGGAACGATCAGGAACGGCGTTTTTGGTGCAGATGTCCTTAAGTTGTGGTTGTGGTACTTCAGCATTTAGCTAGCACTAAAGGGAATTACGTGTTGTGGCAGGTTCT
Organism: Cichlasoma orientale; assembly: GCA_034780415.1. NCBI lineage: Eukaryota > Metazoa > Chordata > Actinopteri > Cichliformes > Cichlidae > Cichlasoma > Cichlasoma orientale. The sequence continues at coordinate 287,836 of JAVDPK010001241.1, forward strand.
TTCAAATGCAACATTTCTAACAGCTGAACAAATATCAGAAAACACACAGACTGTTTGTGTGCAGTTTGTCACGCAGTGTGTCTGCGAGCTAAAGGTCCAGCTGCTGCATTTCCCAGATTGAGAGGCAAGTTCACTGAGAGATGGTGAAAGATGTAAGGAAGAGGACAGAAGAGGAAGAAGAGAGGCTGTATTTAAGGGTAAAGACTGCTCAGTGACATCTGAACTGGAAATTTAAAGCTTACATGTAATGTCCTCATTTTTTAAATCTGATATTGGATCTATATATGATGTGAAGTTATGTATTTTCATATTGTGAACCATCCTGCAAAACAAACTGAGGTCTACTAACTTTGTGTTATTCAAAGGTTGCATGAAAATACTCTGCAGGTTAGTGCAGGATAAACAGTTCAGCTTGCTGTACTGTGGTGCATTTACAATAAAGCTCTGTGTTGGACTGGTGCACAGTGGCTGTGGTGTTTGTGGTCACAGGTTACAAGAAAAGAATGCCTTTATTTGTCATTGTACATTCTGTATAATGACAATAAAGGCATTCTATTCTGTCTTGTGTCAGTAGCCAATGTTCACAAGAGCCACGAGTGTAACAGAGATTAATTTGAATTTAAGCTGATGATGCTTAGATTCGTTCACTGAATTCCAGCCTTTTACCACCTTTATACTATCAGTACAAAGACAGTATAAACAGTAAACTGTCAGAATAGGGGATGGAAATCAGCCAGGATAGCCTGTGAAATACTGGGTTACATCTTGTTGAATTCAGCTGTGTAAAGAGCAGTAAACATCAGAGCAGCAGCAGCACAGGTCACGTGGTTGTCATGCTTTCAGTTCTCTATGCTAGACATATTTCTCACATTCCAGGTTGAAAAAAAAAAAAGCTTCAATATCAGGGTACAAACAAACAAAAATGAGGACATTATATGTAACCTTTAAAATTCCATTTTATCGAATGTCCCTGAGCAGGCCTTAACTATAAAGACAACCCATTTTCTTCCTCTCCTGTCTCGCTTACATCTTTCTCGATCTCTGAGTGAAATTATCTTACATCATTTTCTCTCCCTGGGAAATGCAGCAGCTGTACCTTTAGGTGGCGGGCACATTGCGTGACAAACGGTACAGAAGCAGTTTGTGTGTTTACTCATATTTGTTGAGCTGCATTTGAAATTACCTGACATTTAAAAAAAAATCTAAAGTACATTAACAAAGTATTTGTACTTTGTCACTTCCCACCTCTGGTTGTGATATTGAAAAGTCTGTTAAGTATACTTAGTTTGGTAAGCTTCCTATTGGCTTTGATGCAGCTGCTCAGCCATGGAAATCCATAACATGGAGCTCTCTATGCATTGTTCTTGAGCTAATCTGAAGGCCACATGACGATTGGAGGTCTGTAGCCAATCAGACCTCCAAACAAGGGAAAACACAGACAATATATACATACCAGGGTTAATTAGGAAAGTGAAGACAGCTGAGAGAACAGGTGAACAGAATGACACAAAGGAGACAAGGGGAAGCAAAGCAGGACACAGGGCACATGGAACACGAGACTGGAAAAATAAAACAGGAAGTGACAAAACATGACACAAACACTGACTTAACACAACACGGGGAAGCAGTTACACAGAAGGATACAAACACACCGACGCTCAGACAAGACATGAGGGGACATGAGGCAGGCAAGGGAAACTACTAACAAGAACATAGAAATGTAATACAGAAAGAAATACAGAGGTGAGAAACGAAACAACCCAAGAAACCAATTGAAGAAATATTTGGAAACTCCAAAAACACAGAATGCCGGGTCAAACCCCAGAATCATGACAAAATCTTGCAAATGAGATGTTTAGAGTAAACCTTTGCCACCTGGTTACATAAGTGAATGCCACCCAGTGATGTCAGTAACGCGTTACTCTAATTGGACTACTTTTTTTCCAGTAATCAGATTAAAGTTACCTATAAGTCACTATGCATTACTATTTTTGTCATTTTCCTCAGTAAAAAGATATATTTTTGCTTTCTTCTTGCATCTCGGTGAGTGATGCCTGGCCGATGCAACAGTTCAGTCCCGTTTTCAGCATGAGAACAATTATAGCACACAGTGACACAAACGTAAACAATGGAGGGAGGAGAGAGATGCACGATGCCACCACACCGACTACCACAAACTTTTTGATAAATATTTATTAATTTTGACTTCATTTTCCCTCACATCTTATAATGTTCATGAAAAAACTAATTCACAAATGTTCACAATATGTTACAACTAGTACACCAAGAGTTGTCAGCTGTGGTAATTCACAGCTTTACAATGCAATGCTCCATTAGGAAACCTTGGGGTCTTAGTATCATGGAGATGTTTCACTGACATACAGCATCACATAAACATTGCTGCATCCAAGCCAATAGCAGTGGCACTCCTGGATGGCAGCAGCCTTCCCAGACATCTGCCCAAGGCCCTCACCTGGCTTCAAAACATCCAAAGTCCTATTCTGATTAAACACCCATGAACAGAAACAGAACATACCTAATCCACAGTGCCCCACACTTCTGTCACCGCTTTAGTGTGGAGATCTGGCCAAGAAGGCATAAAGTGTTACAAGTTAAAATCAAATATAACATTAAGACATATAAACAAACATATCAGTCAAAATAATACAAGGATCAGTTTATGAATAGCAGTTACACTCTTCACTTACATAAATCTTTAGGAGAGCTCTAATGTCTCCCAGAGAGACAAATGCATTCAGCTTTAACGTACTCTGAAGGTTATTCCATGACCAAGGTGCAAAATAAGAGACACTGTTCTACCAAGCTCAGAAAAAATCCCAGCTACTCTGAAGAGGAGCCAACTAGAGGACCGCTAATCACAGCAGCTATTTGAAGGTATTAAGAGTTGAAAGAAAGAGAGAAGGAAATTTATCTAAGATAGTTTTGTACATAAAAGATATACAACCGCAGTTATCTTCTTAAACTTAATCAAGGCCAAGAAACCAAATTATAAAGTACATAGTGATCTGTACTGACAACAAATTTGATATGAAACATAAAGAACTATGAAAAACCGAGTCTAGACAACGAAGTGCAGAGGGGAAGCATGTATATAGATAAAGTCACCATAATCAAGAACATTTAAGAATGTAGCCTGTACAACTTTCTTCCTAACTGATAAATTAAAACAGGTCATATTTCAATAACAAATGTGGTTTTATTAGCATTAAGAACCAACATTAAACTGCACAATAATACCTGCAGCTGCTGAAAGGCAATTTGCACTTCCTCAACAGCTTGTTTCAATTCAATTCAATTCAATTTTATTTATATAGCGCCAAATCACAACAAACAGTCGCCTCAAGGTGCTTTTTATTGTAAGGTAAAGACCCTACAATAATTACAGAGCAAACCCAACAGTCAAAACGAACCCCTATGAGCAAGCACTTGACGGCAGTGGGAAGGAAATACTCCCTTTTAACAGAAAGAAACCTCTGGCAGAACCAGTCTCAGGGAGGGGCAGTCATCTGCTGCGACCTGTTGGGGCTGAGATTAGAACCCCAACTGGAGTAGAGCCAACTGCAGAGTAGAGCCAACTGCAGAGTAGAGCCAACTGCATAAAGTATAGTGTCATCTGCATAAAGGTGCACTTTAGCTGTAAACATATTCTGTCCTATGTTATTGATAAAAAATAGAAAATAAAACAGGGCCTAAAAGTGAGCCTTGAAGGACTCCTTCAATCTTCAGAAAACTTGACTTCAATCCATCTGTACAAATGCACTGTGATCTATACGCAAAATAGCTCCTGAACCACCCTTCACTCAAACCAACATCACTGAGTCTATCTAACTGCAGCTCATGGTCAACAGAATCAAATGCTTTGGACAGATCAACAAACGCGGCAGAACAATGCTGATTCCTGTCCAAGGCATTAATATTATAATTTGGAATCAACATAGCAGCTGTTATAGTACTATGACTCAACCTAAAACCAGACTTGAGTTTCACATAAAATATTATTGTCAACTGAGAGCTTTTTTCAGATTCTAAAATCTTGGCAAGAACAGGAAGTTTGGATATGGGAAGATAACTGTTAAACTCTGAAGGATCCTCACCCTTTACTAAGGGGAGGATGTAGGCTCAGCAATAAAATCAAATCAGCTGCAAGCCTTAAAAGGCAGGGATTCAGCTTATCAGGTCCAGATTACTTCTTTGGATCCTTAAAGGGGCAGTAATAGATGAAAAAGACAGAGTTAAATTTAGAATACTGAGACAATGCTGCATTTGCTATAAATACAGAACTAGCAGTTATAAAATGTTCATTAAAATGCCCAATAATATCAGCTTGCCCGCAAAAATCCTGTGTCTATGCCCCGGGGTTCAAAGCGCTTTTGGAAGCACCTAAATGATAGGTGGCGTGCTATTGTAACTGATTATGGTGTTTGTGCACGACAAAAATCATTGTTAAGAGGTAACTCTCCTAGTTATAGCAGACCCACCAAGGTATTGATAGAAATATTGCATAAAAAATTGTTGCGAGCAACAGTTTTAATCCACAGTGCACCTTCTCAGCTGTTCCTGTAGTGAACTAGCATCAGCATTAAAATATAAAGCACTTGTTTCCAAACTAACATTGTATCAGTGAATGTATGTTGCCACTTTGTGGCAGTAAGATATCCCTGTCTTGTCACAAGTTTCTCTCTTCAAGTTGATCCATTCTCTTGCAGTCAATTTGAAAAGGGGCAGCAATAGAAGAAGTAGCCGAAAATGCATATGTGAAACAGCTGTACTAAGCAGGTGAGTCAGAATTATTGCAGGTTGCATCAATTCAATATGTAGTTCCATTTCTAGGGAAGTGCACGCCAGGTTCCTGCCTGAGTTAATGCATGGGTTTGGGAGCTGTTTGCGGTTACGTCGTACCTACAGCATAGAATTATCAAAGAAGCATAAGTCCCACTTAAGAGTGCAAAAATCATATCACACAACCACCACATTTGCATGATTTTATCAGGCACTAGACATTCATCCCCAGCTGGTACAAAAATACATTTCAAATTGTCAAAATAATCCTTACATTCAGTGCTCATTAGAGTTTTCATTCTAAAAATGTTTAAGCATGAACATTGTCATGTAACGGAGGTATTTCAGAACAAGTTGAGACAAATTTTTCATAAGGCATTAGAATGCTGAGTACAATGGCCTTACAAAGGCATCCCATTTATGTTGAAATAGTTCCAGACTCCAGATGGAACATTTAGGCAATAAATAGGGTCGAAGATGCACTTTTTCAGTCAAAAATGTCTTGGTTGCGGGTAGACGGGCTCAGCAAGGTGTCTACTTCATTATTTTCCATCTTTCCACTAGCCAAAAATATGTCATCTTATTCAAAAGCATATGAAATGATTTAAGTGACTGGTTTCATCCTGAGGCTACAGAGACGACACTTTGCTTCTGTGCTGTTGTCTGTCCCCGAGAACTATTTTCCATTTGCTTTACAGTCTCCCAGGTGAAGCCTTAGCACCCCTTGAGTGTGCAGCTGCAATAAGCGATCAAACTCAGCCGGCATTGCATGGAAACTCGTCTTAGCTGGTTTATCATCATAGTAGTGGTTAGTCAGGGTATAGAGGCCATATGGGTGATTATTGAAGGGCCAGAATCCATACAGATGCACATTTTCACAGAATTCCAGGGCCAGGCTAGCCATAATTAATCCGGTGCTGAGCCGTGTTTCCTTCAGGCCCTGAGAGCGCCAGAATTGGGCCAGACTCTGAAGGTACTGAGGGTTGAAGAAAACAGGTTGAAGACGGCTTTCAAAGTCCTCTATTGCATAAACAACCCGCTGACACACTGCAGTATTTACACCAAAGGAGAAGGCAGGAAGGAGCAGCAGGGAGTTGCCGTACTTGCGAACACTTTCCACGAATGGACGGCGACGTCCCATCAGCGAGCCGTACCTACACAAAAGAATCAGCTGATTTGGAGCAAAAGCACATACGTAATGTAGAGTGACAAGGATTCATTTTCTTGCTCACTTCTGTAAGAAGATGCTCGGATTTGCAGTCACAAGGCTAGTTTTGATGCCAACATCTTTCTCATATCCATTTTCCAAGGGAGGTAGGTTGCACCTGAACAACCAACAAAGAAGACACGGGAGCAGTTACGCGGAATTTCCGCTCTGATTTTGGTCTACATTGGACGCGTTTCTCACCTGACAACAAAATCAGCCGAATCAATCATTTTTCCACAGCCGCTGTCAGACAGGATCCCACCATTCCCAACAACCGAACAAGTATCCCATATTTTATTTGAGAAAGGATGCTTCTGGAATAGACAGCAACAGAAACACCACATTTACACTGTTTGCTAATGTCAAACGTTCAAGGAGGAAAGAGAGATTTCCTTTTTAAAAATGCTTCCTCTTCACAAGTGTTTTCTAGTCATTTATTGTTTTATACTAAACAAGATCAATATTTGTTGCTTCTCTGGTTAAGAGAAGATGAGTGAAATGTGTTTTATGTGACACACAGGTGTCATTCACATCTTGGTGAGGTCGGTGGTTTATATGTTACTGGTTACGAATGTGGTGTATTCATTAAAGATTTACCAGTGGTGCAGCACATACTGTGTTAGTTGCCATGATTGAAAAATAGCCTACCTTCGTAAAGATGTTGAACAAGTCCTGATTCACCTGAAGAGTCCTCTTCTTTTCCCCATCGTAAACAAGCTTCGATCCCACCGGAGTGTTGCTTTGGGTAATGATGGCTTTGTCAAACCCATTGCACTTAACTCTCAGATCAGCTCTGGGGAAATGAGCACAAGCACTTTGTTGACACTGGCTGGCTATTTACTGACACCAGATTTATTGCTTTTTCAAATTACAATGGATTGGCATATAATGTAAACCAGCCAAGCTTCTTTGAACGTTTCCTCACAGGTGGATATAGTGGAGATACAAAAAAACTGCATGAATTTTTGGTAATTTTTTTTTACTTGTATTTCGCATTCTTCTTGGGGAAATAAAAATAAAAGGCTTTGAAAGTTTGTCCTTACCTGAATTTATTGTAATTCTCCTCCTGCTTCTTCCAGGTTTGATTGTAACGCTGCTGTATTTTATCAATGATTTCCCTGTGACACACACACACACACACACACACATATCCAAACAGTCAGTGGAATCAAACCTGCATGGCTGACATGACTTCATTTTTGATGATGACATAAACAAAGACGTTGCACAGGAAAAAAGCTATGACATCATGTTTTCTCACTTGCAGCCTTTACAAATCTCAGAGAGCTTTGGTGCACGTTTCTTTTGAGGGGGCGGTTGGTAAGTTTCCACATGACTAAAAAAAAAAAAAACAGGTACGAAAGATCAGAAAAATGCAGATAAAAGATTAAATGTTACATCAGCATTTCATTACTGTCGTCTGTTGTTAACACGTCCTAGGTGGATGTTCACAACCATGATTTTATAGTGTTCCCCTTGCTTCCCTGTGTGCGGCGTCAAGTCTGTCTTTGTTTCCTTGTTTTCACACTTCCTGTTTTAGTTTGCCAGTCTCCTGCTCTGCGTGTGTTGTGTTTAGTTTTGCTTCCTTTGTCTCATTAGTGTAACTCGGTCCATCTGTTCTCCCTCCTCTCGTTACCGCCTGTGGATATATTGTCTGTGTCGTGCTCAGCTCTTCGTTGCGCCATCATTCGTGGTCCTGTAAGCCACAGCCTGACACTTACACCATATCACAGAGGGAGCTATTCTGCTTTTTTACATAACTAAACTGTTATCCTGGGTCCATCCAATCTGCATTACAACACAGTAATTTGATGAGGAGTATGTACTGATGATTTGAGGTTCTTTCATAATGTTGACTTGCAAGACTTCAGTAGTTTTTTAACATGCCTTGAATTTACTTTGAAGGCACGTTACAAATGGCCTGCGCTTACAAATACCAGTGTGGGACTCGCTTTCAAGAGACACATTTTCTGGACCTTAAGATTATTAAACCTCTGAGAGCAGTGCATAATGCTTTTTTTTTTTGTCAAGAATAAACTCTGCATGGCGAACATTTCCATGCTCCTCATTTTGTTAACTGAATCCTATTTTTGCATTTGATGTAAAGGTTTTAGTGATGATGCAGTGAAGCATCTAAGTGTCGACTTGAACTGGAATACTTCATTAGGTACACCTTGCTTCAGAACTGCCTTAATTCTTCATGGTGCAAATTCAATAAAGTGCCGAAAGCTTCCTCCGAGATTTTGGTCCATCGTGCAGTTGCTGCACATTTGTCAGCTGCACACTGAGTCTCCCTTTCTACGTCCCCAATGTGCTCTGTTGCATTGAGATCTGGTGACTGCGGACTGTCATGTTCAAGAAACCACTTTGAGATTATTTGAGCTTTGTGATGTGGCGCATTATCCTGCTGGAAGCAGGCACCAGAAGATGGCTACACTATAAAGGGATGGTCAGCAGTAATACCAGTGCAAACTGTAGCCTCAGTTTCCAGTTCTTTCCTGTTCTTCTCCAATCTCATTGTACATTATGTATAATTACAATATAGGCATTCTACAGTATTCTATTCTTAGCTTACAGGATGCAAAAGATGCTCTTCTGCATACCTCGGTAGTAATAAGTGATTATTTGAGCGATTGCTGCCTTCTATCACCTCAGAGTAGTCTGGCTGTCCTCCTCTGACCTCTGGCATCAACAAGGCATTTTGTTACAGAAAAGTGCCATTTTTCTGGATATTTCCTCCTTTTTTAAATCATCCTCAGTAAACCCTAAAGATAGTTGGGGGGGGGGGGGGGGGGTCCCAGTAGATCAGCAGCTTCTGAAAAATTCAGACCAGCCCATCTGGCAAGAACAACCATTCCACATTCAAAGTTAATTTAATCACCTGTTTTCTCCATTCTGGCACTCGGTTTGAACTTTATCGGGTCTTCTTGACAATGTCTACATGCCTTAATGCAGTGAATTGATGCCATGCAACTGGCCAGTTGCATACATAAGTAGTTAAACGGATGTGCCTAATGAAGTGGCCAGTGAGTGTATTACATAATAAATTATATTTAATAAATGAGTTTAAATTATATTTAAAAAGCTGGTTCTCAGCTACTTAATGTTTATATATATATATATAATTTTATTTTTTTTAATAATCTTGACATCTATCCGTTTATAACATGTACACTTGCTAAGATATAATTTTACAGTTTGAAAATATATACATTACATGTTTCAAGCACAGAGAGAAAAAGAGAGAGAGAGAGAAAAGGGAAATGTAAACCCACAACTTTTAACATTGTCAAGATAATGTGAATTTTCTCTAAACAGAGCCATAAAGCTGATTTCATATAGTCATGGTACAACCTGTTGCACCGTGACTTGTTAATGTTTATTGCTGATGGTGTGAATTTTCTCTAAACAGAGCCATAACGCTGATTTCATATAGTCATGGTACAGCCTGTTGCACCGTGACTTGTTAATGTTTATTGTTTATTTTTAAAGTAGAACCTTAAACAGAGCTGAAAGTGATAGAGTACACTAAGGGTGATACACTATACTAATTTAATATTCATTCAATATTTTGGAAAAAAATAACAAAGCTGTGGTTATTCACTCACTACTTTGTATCAGGCACAAATTCCAGGACTTTTTATGGCTTCAGGTATGAGTAACCTGGCCTTGTTGCAGAGTGAAAACAATGTATCCCCACATTTGAATTTGAATTGTACAGTATACTTGAAAAATGTGGGGCAATTCTAAAGAGGTGTCTAAACTTTAAGAAAAAAAAATCATATGCTGGTAAATTCATTATTACAAGTCTGGACACAGAGTTGTTTTTCCGAGCTCGTGGGAGGTTTGCTTTTATAACTTTTAGAACTACGCAACAGTACATTTATCCAAAAACATCATAACAGAAATAATGAACAAATTTTCTACTTGTGACTTAAGCTTCACTTTCAGAAAAATGTACTTAATTTCACATGGTGCTATCGCTACTTATACATGTTGATCATGATACTTCTTGCAGCCTTAGATTTAGCTCGATATGCACAAAGGTAGTTATGCACTCACTTGTCGCCCGACGTGTACCAGATGAGCGTGGTCATCAGGCTCCCCAAACAGAGGAGAGTGATCATGAAAGAGAAGAGAGACTTCGGGAGGTGCCCCCTCATACCTCTCCCCTCCTGGTAGTCTTACCCTTTAGTCGGCCCACCTTTTCTCTCTCTCTCTCCCTCCTTGTCCTGCTTTACTTTGCACAACACTCACTTTTTTTTTTTTTTTAAATCTGTGCTGTCCTGCTGCCTGTGCTCTCAGATGTCTCCACTCAGATTGCTCTACCTCGCAGCACCTCACACGTACACACCGCTCAGTGAAGACTTATTTTTTTTTGCTTCATGTCTGTCTGCTGTTCTGCGCACTCATCATTCCCGCCTCCTTCGGTACCTCTCTTCCTGTCTGGCTTGACTTTGGATTTCTAACCCCTCCTCGGTGAAATAAGTAGATACTCAGTCATTTGCCTGTAATTTCTGGCTCCTGTTGAGGCAAGTCTGGGCACTTCTACTTTTTATTTCCTCTCTGCACACTTGGGGTTGCAGTCACCAAGTTGAAACCGACAGGCTGCTCCACATCCTGTTTAGTCCCGCTCGCTTCTCTTTTGCCCATCCGTCCTCGTAGACCGGTCTCACACCTTTTTTCTTTTGTTTGTTTGTTTTTGTAATTTGCTCACACGGGCAAAACTCTGTCCGCCATGTTTTCTGTAATGCCACAACTACAGCTCTTTCTGTTCTCGCCCCGTCTCTCGGGTTCTCTCGGGTTCTCTCTACTTTCCCCCTCCCTCCGCCTACATTGCCTAAACCCCCTCTCCCCTCTGCACTAAAAGGACACAGTAACGCGAGTGCACGGTACTGAATTAGCCCGCAGTTTATCTCTTGACGTGACTGGTTTGCGTGTGTGAGAGGAAACACATTCGAGACCTATGAGAAAGCAGAGCAGGCAAGGGGGCTTGGGCAGTCCATCGAATCAGAGGAATTTTTAATACCAACCAAACTCTTACTGACACACGAAAGCAGTGGCAAACTTTGCCAGTTGTTGGTTAGTGTTTCCCTAACTAAGTCACCAACAGCTGGAAAAAATTAGAGAAGCAGGAAGCCATAATTTATAATTTGCTCTATGTTGCCAATTATGTGGTAGGAGCAGAATTAAATTCTTGGATTAATTCTTAAGGAGGATTATGGGAAAGTAGTTACATTTATGAGATTTGTTTCACAATAAACCACCAGAAACAGATGGTCACGCCCACCTCCCCTTCATTTATCCCACGCTGATCCCATTGTCAGTGGTAAATTTCATGTTGTGCTCAGTGCAATAACGCACTAATGCCTGTATGCTGCGGGAGACATTTGTATCACAGAGACTTCACCTCCCCAAACACAGAAAAGTCCAAACTAACAGGCTTCGGAGAGTTTTCGTTTTTTTTTAGCACAAATCAAGATTTGCAGGAAAATGTGAAATTCATAATCAGCCCAATACAGACAGAGAGTTGCTAGGGAATGTCATGGTCCCTGTCTGTCGCTGGGTTTTAAGTTCTTTGGAGTTTTGCATTCTTGTTTATTATTAGGTGTTTTCTGTTTGGTTTCTGCAGTGGCTCATTACAGCACCATTAGCTATTTAACCACATTAAAAACAAAGAAGTAACTTTTTTCATATTGGCATTCATAATCTTGCAACACAGGCGATTTCCTGTAGGAAGCCCTGGCTTTCTTACTCAGCGATGAGTCACGCTGGAATCGTAGCAAATGATGGAGGAATGTGCGGGCATAACATCCTGAACGCATCTGATCTCAGAAGCTAAGCAGGGTCAGGGCCGTTTAGTACTTGAAGGGGGGAATACCAGGTTCTGTAAGCTATTTAATTAGTTATTATTAATCTCTGGCTCTCTTCCACAGCATGTATTTTGTCCTGTCTCCCTGCCCACAGCCCCAACCGGTCGCAGCAGATGACTGCCCCTCCCTGAGCCTGGTTCAGCTGGAGGTTTCTTCCTGTTAAATGGAAGTTTTTCCTTCCCACTGTCACCAAGTGCTTGCTCATAAGGGGTCATTTTGATTGTTGGGTTTTCACCTGTAAGTATTGTATGGTCTTTACTTTACAATATAAAGCTCATCGAGGCAGCTGTTTGTTGTGATTTGATGCTATATAAATAAAATTTAACTTAAATTGTTATTTACTTTTTATTATCCATCTGTCATGAATAGAAGGAGGAATCATCAAAATGTTGACAAAATTCTGCATATTCAACAAGGCTGTGCAATTTATTCAGATAATGTCTGCACCAGGATTGGCTGTGGATGTCTGCATGTTCCTCAGAAAGTGGGAAACACATTTTGGTTCTACACTCCCTGCCCACTTCATTAGTTACACGTTGCTAGTACCAGGTTGGACCTTGTTTTGCCTTCAGAACTGCCTTAATCTTGGTGGCATAGATTCAAAAAGGTGCTGAGAGACGCTCTTCTGCATACCTTGGTTGTAATAAGTAGTCTGGCTATTCTCCTCTGACCTCTGGATTTTTATTTGCACTACAGAACTTTATAAAACAAAATATCTCTTCAAGTATTCAGCTTCATAAGACCCTGGATTCCTTTGATTTCCTTATTCCAAAAGTGAGTTTGATTTCTTGTGATTAAATTGTCGTTTTGCAGTCCTGTGCTTTGGGTCATGTTTTTATTGTTATTGAAGTTGAGCCTTAGTTATGTTTCCCCATGTTGGCTCACTGTGTATAAATAGGCACATCTCTTTTTGTCTATGCTCCCCATCCCTCCTCCATTGTGATCTTTATTTGCTGTTTATTTGCCTCTTGTATTTCTGTGTGATCTCCACACATTGTTCTGTGTTTAGTGGACTTTGTTTAGTTTTGGGATTTTACTAAGAGCCAGTAAATGGTTTGCTTTTGTTTCACATTATCTGCCTTCAGGTCCTGAATTTGGTTCCTCCTCCACACACACTCCAACCCATGATA
>JAVDPK010001241.1:311949-336130 GCA_034780415.1 Cichlasoma orientale
CACTGAGCCAGTAGGGAAGCTACTGAATCCTCCCACAAGTACCAGGATGCTATACTGGGTGATATTTAAAAGATACTTTTTTTTAATGCTGAATTCATGTCGATGATAATGAGTCTGAACTGCCGTCTTAGAGATTTTATTCACATTGTTCATGAAATTATCACCCACGGAGAAGGAGACAAAAACGCAGCGGTGAGAAATCAAAGAGCCAAGAAACAAAGCCACACAGCGAATTAAAATGTCATCAAAACATATTTATTATCGCACTGACCCTCGTGGAAAAGTAAACTGAAGCTAGCGCTGACTCACTCTGCTCAGGTATCTCGAGCAGCAGCAGAGAGATAAAAACACTAGAGGCCAACCTGAAAGTCCTGCTCTCCTGCTGCACATTATGTTCTTCTTGGAGGAGGATGTCAGCCGGGCTGCTACAGGAGAGTCAAAAGGACCGTTCAGAGATATGACGACCATAATTTCAAAGGTAAAATACGATCCTTTTTTGCTCCTTCCTCCCATGCAAAACTGAGCTCAGCGGAAGTATGAGCTGCAGTCACAGAGGATGATCTTGTGGGTGTTCAGTCCCACGGCATCAACACTAATCGGGACGTCACACTGATCCCCCCCCCCCCCCCAGAAGGGCTTTATCAAAGACTGCTGCAGGTGTGGGGTTCATTTTCCTTTATGACTGGTTTATATGAGAGGAGGAGGTGGATGAATCATCCCTTTGTTTATTCAGATTTACTCGGATATCATCGATGCTCTGTGAACTCGGTGTTTATTATGTTTCTGTGACTGTCGTCATCTAATACTCATCAACACCCAACCCTAACGACAATTTTGGAACCATCCGCTCATTTAGATCTCAGCCAAGCCATGAACATGGGAAAACGTTGCACCACGCTAAATCATATCCAAGTATCAAATCTCAAATGGACCCCCAGAGAGTTTCACTTGACTTGCAGTTTTGGGTACTCTTTGACTTTACTGATCTCCATAAACTGTCATGTGTCATAGGCATGTGTTAAATCTGGATGACGAACTTCAGAGGACGATGAAAAAGGAGAGAAACTGGAGCAGTAAGAGCTTCTGGTGGAGCTCAGCAGAAAACGAGCACAGACGTTCTCTCATTGGGGATGGGTGAAAAAACGGTTCACACAAGGTTCACAACTGCTATCTTTTATTATTCTGAGCTGACTCATAAAAGCCAAAAAAGAGTGTTAGTGTGGTAGCACAGGGTGAGCTGGAATAGCAGTCAAAATATGCAGCGTACAGCAGAAGCGGAGCGCTGACTTCTGAGCCGTATCACTCAAACGTCAGCTGTTTCAAGATGCAATCACATCTGAATAATTGCAGCGTTCCTAAGCTGATTTCTTTGCATAAACAACCCAAACAAATACTTGAGAAAGATTCAAAATAAAGGCATTTCGATTTCAGATATTTGATTTCCAGTTAACTCAGACTGTCTGCACGTCTCCATCATGGCTCCACATGAAAAGTTACTGTCAGAGGAAGTGAAAACTCTTATTGTCGGATTTAATAAAGATGGAAAAGGATGCAGGAAGATCAGTAACTAACTAAAAAAATGGTCCAATCAGGAGGTATAGAATCAAATTCATGATTAAGTGTGGTGTGCAGGTGGCCCAGTACTTTTGTTGATATAGTGTATCTGTGAGATGTAAATATAAAATTGAACATAAGAATAATGAAACATCAGGACAGTGCATGAGTTACTGATCGACTGAGCTCAGCGGTGGCGCGGCCTTGGGAAGAAGCTGAGTTTCAATCTGTTTGTGCATGATTTATAGCCCTTAAGTGCCCGCCTGATGGGAGGAGCTGGAACAAACGGTGTCCGGGGTGTGCGTGGAGTCTTTGTGAATTTGCTCAACCCTCTTCAAACAGAGAGTGATGTAGAGATGTTCCAAAGGCAGCTGGCAACAATGTTTTGTGCTGTTTTCAGGCCCTTATTGTCGGCTTTGGTGCTGCTGCCGCACCGGGCTGTCATTCAGTTTGTGAGTGCAGTAGTTTCTAGTGCATAAGTTGGCAAGCAGCTTTTGGGGGAGGTTGGCTCTCCTTAACCTCATTAAAAAATAAAGCTGCTGCACCTTGCCCACGACTGCTAAGATGTTGCCATCCCAGGAAAGGTTCTTTGTCATGTGAACCCCGGGAACCTGAAGCTGGAGACTCGCTCTGTAGCCTCTCTATTGATGTATAGAGGTGTGTGTGTGTGGTTTTCTTTGTAGGCTGGAAGTCTACAATAATCTGTTTGGTCTTTGTCATGTTTAAGACCAAGTTACTGTTTGCACACCATGATGTCAGGCTGTGATAGAGATAAGTTTATTCAGTGAACCTGTCCAGGATTACCACAGTGAATGCATAGCAATACTCTTTTTAGTATGGCAGTGGGAGTACTATGATAAGGGGCTGCATCAATGCTAAATAATTACATTTATATTCCCAATATAAATGTGTTTATATCAAAATACTAGCTGACAGGATGCCTCCCAGTCTCCAGAAGCCTGGTAAAAGAGGCATGTTCCAGCATCTGAAGCACACTGCCAAAAAAGAGTCTCTAAAGAAGAAGCAAGAACTGTGACCTGCTGTCTAAGTTGAGTTCAGCTGAAAACCTTTGCAGTAATTTAAAAAGACAAAGCTACTGAAGCCTCCGGCAAAGAGCAGCTAAAAGAAACAGCTTGAACAGTAGAACAAAATTTCTCCCTAGATCTGCACAGTCCTCCATGCTGAGGACAATTGAATCTGTCATCAAAAATAAAGTAATGTAGAAAAAGAAGATTTAAGTAATTAAAGTTTCTACTGTGGAGCCTGCACTTTGATATAGTTAATCTAGTTAAATCCAATCCAATCATGAGACT
The DNA here is from genome assembly GCA_034780415.1 of Cichlasoma orientale. Classification (NCBI taxonomy): domain Eukaryota; kingdom Metazoa; phylum Chordata; class Actinopteri; order Cichliformes; family Cichlidae; genus Cichlasoma; species Cichlasoma orientale. Next base: position 314,817 of record JAVDPK010001241.1, read on the forward strand.
GCAAAAGTTTCCCCTCAGCCCATGTGCCGTGCATCTGTTGCTGGTTTCCATCTAACTTCTGTCCAGTGGATGCATTTAAAATCTGGTCCCCCGCGGCTAAAAGATGCAATCGAAAAGTCAAATCCGAGCAAATGACGGGTGTCAAAAACTTTGGTTTTTGCCTTCTGTCTGAAACAGTGCACCCTAATAAAACAGGTGCACACTACCTGTTCAGCATCACAAGACAAACAGGCAATCAGCGAGCTGAGGAGCAGGTTAAAACATGGATATTTGTAAGTTGGCGGACAGCAAAAATAAAAGGTATTGTTTGTCAGATGTGTGCGCGTGATTGTTTGCCTATGCACAGTGAACAAATAATACCTTCACAGCTGCCCACAGGCGATGATTTGCATTTAGCTGTCGACACATTTGTGTCTTGTTTTGTTGGTGAGATCACTCCAAGTGACAAAGACGGTGTTTCAGTTTATGTTTTTTAATGCTGTAACTATTTTTAACTTTTTACTATACGTGTTAAAAAGAGATCGCAGTGGCTCACTTTTTTATTTGCTGTCATTATTCGCCAAAGTAATCTGGGCACCCTGACAGCAAATCAGGCAGAAATTAATTCTTGAGATTCTTGAGATAAGCCCTAATCTTACCCGCTCCTGGGTCAACCCAGGGTCCCTGGAGCTGAGAGAGCTTTGTTTTGTTTTTTTACTCAAGGCCACATCAGCATCATTCTCCTCTCTTCAAATCATAGAGACGTCAGACACTGAGCCTCCCTGCTGCTACAACAAACTGACTGTCAAATTGAACTATTCTCACCTCCATTATAGCCCCGCAGGACCTTTAGTTCCTGGATCCCGGGGACCAGTGGCTCAGCTTGACAGCCTCTCCACACCCACAGCATCCATGGCTGCGGCTCTGTTCTCTCCATCAATCGATAAGTGAGGGTGGGGTCTGTTCGGTGGGGCGTGGACCTCGGCTTCCAGCTGGAGTCTGCTGAGTTGAGCGCACACAAGAGAAAGAATCGAAGTCAAGACAGCGAGAAAGACAGAAACCCGACCGCAGCTAGAGGACACTGCCTTCAAAATAAAAGCCTGCCTGCTGCTTTGCAGCCATTTGATTCTTCTACTGCAGCGTTCGCTAACTTTTACAGAACTGCCGTCATGTATTAGTATGTTGTTTTGACAAAACAGTGCAAATAAGATGTGAAATGAACATCTTATATTCAGACTGTGACTGATGGATTTGAGCATCCTGGCCACCCTGAAAGAATAAAAGGGCCACAAACCTCAAGCAATAAGGCTACTGCATTTACTGCAACTATTGCTGTGATTTTCTTCTTCTCCCTCCACCTCTGAAGTAGTTGAAGTAGTGCAAAAAAACCCTCTCCTCTGTTTCTATCAGATGCCTCTCATCATAATCTTGTGTCACAAAAGTGAATGAAATGAAGAAGCTGGTCTGATCATTGGGGCTCTCTCCCTAATATTGTCTTTAACTTACTCTCTCTCTCTATATATATAGCACCCTGAGATGAATGTAGTTGTGAACTTGTGCTATAAATATAAACATCTAAAAAGGTACAGTCCGATTAAAAATAATCCCGAGTATTTATGCGTTTCACAGAGTTTTGTTTTGAAAGCAGGATAACCGGATGTATCCGTGCGTCGTGTAGTTAACTCGACTCTTGTGTAAAAGCTGGTGCGACGGTGTGTAGCGCTATAGGCTGGAAGGAGGCAGCTGTTGCCATTATATTACCAGCCAGTTCAGGCGCATCATCCTCCCTGAAGAGAGAGAGCGAGAGAAAAAAAAAACATGAGTCTGTCGAAACCATCATAAACACACGAAACTGAAAATAGATTTTTAAAAAGTTAAATCAAATGGTACAGAAAAGTAGTATGTCCAGGACGCCTTCGACCTCAACCCAGGAGATCCAAATGGACATGTTCGACCATCATCCACACACACAGGTAAGACCAAGAAACGGGAAGGGGATAAAGCATAAATATTATGGGAATATTATGTTTTTAAAAAAACCCCACGCAGACTGTTCTGAATTTATAAATACGCTGCTGATGAACAACAAAGCTGCTGCACTTCTGAAGATTAACAGGTTGTTCGTCAATTAAGTCGCTTAATTTGCCTTCGGGGGTCTGAAACGCTCGTGCACGCCCGCACTGATGAATTTAGTCAAATGCACGATTTTAAGAAGAAGTGAAATAGATAAAATGTTTTAGTTTTTTCTCACTACGGATTCTGATTTACAGCTGCATCCTTGTCCTGTGTTTAGTCGGTAAAGCCTTGCTGGTGTTAATAAGTGTGTGCTGTGTAACCATGATGTAACGCTTGTTTTTATACCGTCTGACCAGCGGGTTCTCATGAAAACCACGCCTTTGTTTAATTGATGTGTAATTATCGAGTAACGTGTTGATCTGACCAGCTTGGGGGAAAAGTTGAATCTGATTATTGCCATAAATCACAGAGAGAGGTAAGTTTTTGGTAGGAGGAGCTGCTTTCTGTTGACACCCCCCCCCCTATTTTGTAACACCCCATCACAATAACTTGACTAAATTATTTTTCCTTCATTTATAATTTTATCACTCATCTCCCCACGGTGTCACCCTTTCTTACAGCCATAAATACACAGTGGCTCTTAGGAAGTGACATGATGTTGGGGGGGATGTTTAGTCATAAATGGGTGAAAAAAAAAGAAGATAAGAATATCTAGAACAAACACACCCACGCCGGGCGCAGTCATTGTCTCCTTAGAGAAGGGAAAGAAGAAAACAAAAGCATTACACCTCACGATCACAGACAAACCATGCCAAGTCCTGCTCTCTCCTCTTTACTCCCACTTCTCCCCCTCAGCTCTCCATCCACTTTGAATGTGCCACTATGCCCATCCTGCTCTCGCCTTCTCACCTCATGCGAGATGCCTGTTTTTAGAAATCAGATTTTTATCTGCTGAGAGGCTGTGGTGAGAAGCAGATGGACACAGTCCTTGTGCCAGGCAGCAGAGATTAGATGTAAAGTTCATGATGACCTGCGGTGGGTTATGCTGTTATATGCATTTGTAATTCTGCTGGAGAGAGACAAGAAAGAAAACCGCACATTTTTAATATCCTGCAGGAGATGGTCGAAGTTTTCTAACCAGCCGGCTCTTTAACGCAGAAGAAGAAATGAACGGTGGGCCGAGAAATGATCCGGATTCAGAGCCTTAGGGCAGTGTAGATTAAAGATTGTGTCTGCTGACCGCTGTCAGATTGCTGATCAGTGTGGCTCTCTGAGCAGAATATTGTATCAAAGGATCTGTCTGAAAGAGTGAAATATTTTCATGATACCTTTCAACATGCCACCCGTTACTCTCCCTGCCTTCCTGCTCACACAAACGGCACCCTCCTTAATTATACACTTAATCTGGGAGGATGTTTACCAGCAGGAAGCTCCCTATCCCACTTCCTCTGGCATTTCTCTGCCCTTTAGTGACAGGAATCAGCCCAATCATGGCTCCAATCGTGGAGATCCCGCTAAAAACATGCAAGCTAGCGCACGTATCCACCTGCTCTCACACACGCCATGTTAATCATAACTTTAGCAGCTATGATACAATTTACTACCTTAATTGCTGAGATATCTGGTGGCACAGCAGCTTCTCCAGCGGGACATTGGGACCGGGCTGTCTAACAGGTTCTAACCAAATGCACAGAATCACTTATTTGAAAACGAAAAGAGAGGTGAGTTATAAAAATATTGCTATTGCAAGGCTACTTTCAGGTTCAGATCTAACATCCTTTTACGCTGCTGTCGAAAATCTGGGAGCTTTTGAAATAATTTGCTATTTGTTTACATCCTGCCGATTGACCCGATCATGTCACACCCTCAGATCTTTGCAGTGAAGATGGTGACTCAGTCACCAATTACTGTAAACCTGTTACCATTAAATGGCTGCATCTCAATAAGAGCTGTCGGTAATGTGATCAAAACCCATCAGCAGCTGTGATCTATGCAGTCAGTAGAGTATATTGTTTTAAAACAATAGTCAGGTGCTCTTGTTAAGATAGAAAAGTCCATCTCTTACTGGTTCAGATATTGTTGATTTTTGGAAGAAAAAACTCAGCAATTTGAGTTTGTGTAAAAAAAAAAAAGAGGAAGTTGGAAAAAACAGAGGAAATAATTTTGTATTCAAATCACTAGCTTTGCTTCATTGTTAGCTTCAGATAAATATGCTGATATGCATTATATTGCCAAAAGTATTCACTTGCTCATCCAAATCTTTTAGTTCAGGTGTTCCAATCACTTCCATGGCCACAGGTTTATGAAACCAAGCACCGAGGCATGCAGACTGCTTCTGCACACATTTGTCTCAGGAGCTCAGTGAATTCCAGCGTGGTACCGCGATACGATGTCACCTGTGCAAAAAGTCCAGTCGTGAAATTTCCTCACTACTAAATATTCCACAGCTGTTAGTGGTATGTGTATAGTGCACGGAGGTCTGACCAACTTTCTGCAGAGTGAGCAAATACTTTTGGCAATATAGTGTATTTGCACACGGGATAAGGACCGTGGATTTTGTCGCCCATCACTTACATTAGAAATTACAAAAGAACATTAGGAAGTGACCTCTTAATAGCCAGTAGGAAAAGGAGGAGTTTACCTTGTTTCAATGGACATTGTGGCAACCAAAGGTTACCACAATATACTTTTTCCTACTGTTTGAATATCAAAACAAAATTGCATGTTAACATTTTATGATAATGCACAGATAATCAAGATGATGACACGGGACCACATGCACCACTGTGCACCACTCTAGTTCAGTCAGGAAATGTGTCAGAATAAAAGATTATTTCCATCTGCAGTCGTTTCTATTTTGCAGCATGGCTCTGTTTCAGGACACTTCCCCACTTCCATGCCTATGGAATGCATAAGGTAGCGAGCACACCTGCCTGCCCTTTAAAGCCAGGAGAGCTGCGGTAGAAACACACCAGCGCAGAACAGATTAAGTCAGATACGGCATGAAAAGTGTAACCTGGGGTGGAGGTGGGTTGCAAAGCAGTTGGTGCGCCATTGGTGGATATATATGCTGGATGTACACAATTGGGTGTTTCAATTTTTTTTCCACAAAAAAAAAAAAAATTGATGCTATTAGTTATTCGAATGAATTGGTAGATAGGCAAACTTTTTTTGCTGTTTGCAATAAAGTTCTTGATGACCCCGATGAAGACCACAGGATGAAACGGGTTTGGCCCACTAATACAGTCGTCCTTCACACCACAAGTTTTGCTGGAGCTTCAACTTATTTAGATTATTGCTCTTCTCCAGGCACCTTGGAAATAGTCGAAGTCATGCCAGAAATTTCCTTTGTGTTTTTACTATATGGGATTTGCCAGTTGGATGCTCTGAGAGTAACAGCTGAGCAATCAAGTGATGTCAGCAGCACTGAGATAAAATGAGATCGCGAGCTGAGCACACCCCTACAGTGCACTTAAAGGCAGGTAAAGGGCAAAGGTGTGGCAGAGCAGGAACAAGTCCCAAGCACATAACAGAGCAGGCATCGATGAAAATATTTATAAAGTCAGATATAGCATAAAACGGATGTGCTGGTGTGGACGTGGGTTGCAAAGCGGCTTGCAGAAGCACAGCAACTGTAGGCAGGGTAAATCAGCCTGACATCATATATGCCTTTTACTGATCTGGGCTGACAATGGGATCAGTTGATCAGCCTAAAATACAGACAGTTTGTCAATATTCTTATAAGTTAAATATCCAAACACAAACCAAACTGTGTTTAATATTTTGTGTGAGAGAATATTTTCACGAGCGCACACAGCACATCTTCAGAGAAGTCATGATTTTTGGGTTCTTTCAGTCAGTGTAGGTGGACAGTTCTGCCAGCAGTGATGTCAGCCTCTATTTTTAAATCTGAGCAGCACAAAGTACAGTTGCCCGTCCACATCATTGACAGTGTATCATCACTTCATACTCACTTTCAGTATTAAGACCCACTAACTATGTTAGCAGAAAATTGTAACACAGTAATTGCTGTGGAACATCCCGTGGTGCACTCATCCTATCCCGTCAAAAACACCAAATCGAGCGTACAACAGAAGGCTCGGCAGATAAATTTTTTGCGCTGCTGGAGGCTTGTGATTGATTTAAATGGATTCCTGGGCTGCGTTTTTTGGAAAGGAGTGTGTAACAGATGTGTTCCCTTTTATTTGTTAACACTGGAAACCTCTCGGCCGCAGCGTGCTTTTTTTTGTTCGCACCAGTTGGCGCTGGTGTAACAGGTCATGTTTGTTTAAAGGCAAGCGTGACAGCATCATTCATCCAAGGGCCTCAGTTTGCCCTGTTGAACATAATGTGACAGTGATAGCGAAATACTGAGTAGAGGACACTCGCTGTTGGCTGGTAGTTAATCTGTCTCTGGATCCCTCCTACCAATCCAAGAGCAGCCACTGTATGCTGACATTTGGGAGGTTTTGAGGCAGTTGTTCAGTGTTTACATTGCTGAGTGTGTGTCTGTGTGTGTCTAGGAGATCTGGGGGGGCTGATTGGAAACAGTAGCAGATAAAAGGAATTGTTTCTCATAGGATGAATGAGAAACAATTACAAACAGAGGGTTTACCAGAGTGTCACTGTGAAGTGGTTATGTGAGGGTTTCATGCTGAATACTGACCTGATCAGTGTAGGAAGCTCCCAGTAGCCCAGCTGTTTTGACTTTTAATGCATTTCTTGAGCCATAGAGTTCTCTTTATGTCAGGAGCAGGGCTGGGAACATTTATGATAAATGCATTTTTGTTTTAATTTACAAAATTCTTTTATTTTCATTTGACCAGATATGTGTTTGTGTATTTTGCAAGCTGCTTGCACATTGGCAAAAAAAAACAAAAAAAAAACCAAGAAAATAGGAATACAGAAAGTAACAGAAAAAAGGCTAAAAAGAGAACCTTTAATGGAGGCATGTTGCAGGCATGGTGAAGTAGTCCTGAAAGAGAGAGTTTTTTTTTCTGCTGTATGATAGCTGACATTAACAGAGCATGCTTTTTCCTAGAAACTGAAGCGAGTGTTTGGAAGTGGCTATTTTCAAGCGCGTTTCCTGTCGTGTTTGGTTCGTAAACTAACATGAAAGAAGCAGAAAAGAACGAAATACACGTCTAGTGTGTTTTTCTGAGTTTGCTCAGGAATCACATCATGTGCGGCTCTGCGTAAACAAGATAAAATATGCACCGGTGCGGCCCTTTAAAGTAAAATACCGTGGCTGTTCCTGCATAAACACACTGAAAACTAGGGAACATCCAGATCCGAGCAGGAGACCTCTTGATCTGTAGTCAAATGCTCAACCACTGAGCTGTACCGCCAGCGATCACCTAGCAGCAGGAGCGCGCCTGCCTAAGGTGTGTATTAATGTGCTCTGTGTGTGGTAGCGCGGCGTTTCTGTGCATCAATCGACCTTGTGTATTTCCTTATCAGCAGTTTGTTTTTCATGCTGAAAGAACAACACGGCCAGCCTCCCGATTGCCAGCAAATGTGATTAGGCGCTATTGCGTTACCATGACAATGGGTGGGCAGGGTGGGTTCATAATGCAACGCGTGGCCTCTGCGCAACCCCGACAGGACATTTGCCAGGGGTCTACCAATCGGATTACAAGGTCCCAGTTTGCATCAGAACATGAAAAATGACAAGCAATGAAGGCAGTTCATGAACACGCAGCATTTTCTCTGCCCGACTTCCTCCGCGGTCTGGGACTTGGGCCGTTTTTATCTCTGGCTCTATCTGATTGCCTGATCACATTCAGAAGCTTTTACAAGCGCTGCGCCAAATGTTAATGGCTGTCATGCTCCTCGGAAACGAGGTTTTGCAAGAAATATGTCAAGATAATTATTGTAGAGGAACATAATTAAACTTCTTCTGTTTTTTTTTCTCTCTCCTTCCAAATTCTCCTTCAGGGAAAGTACGCCAAGAGGAAGAGCCGATTTAAGCGCTCAGATGGAAGCACCTCATCTGACACCACCTCAAACAGCTTTGTCCGACAGGTAACGTTTCACTCTTAATCCTTCCCTCAGACTTAATGAGGGCACCAGACTTGGCCTCATCTTATTTAATGAAGAATAAGTTTAACGGAGTCAAGTGAGGACTTTTAGTGCCTAAAGAGTTATTACATGAAGTTTATTAACAGGAAGTATTTGTTTTTCTTTTTTTTTTTTGTTAATGCAGATTTAGCCTAACCTGTATATATAATTTTTTTTTTCATTGCTTGCATCATTGGTGGAATTAACAGTAAAATTTCCCAAGATTAACCTCACTTTAAAATAATAAAATGTAGTTTTTATCACATAAACATAAATTTAAGTGTATTGGTTATACACAGGAGGCCTAAAGAACAAACATAATCTTTAATTTAAAAAAAAAAACCTGCTATGGCAGCTCGACCAAGCGTGAAATGTGTCTTATTGCTGAGTTAAAAGTAGGTTATTTATTTATGTTTGCAATTTTATAAGTCACTTAAATAAGAAACATCCTTTCTCTCTTTACCTGTGCGTGTCACAGGCGGGGCACGCACTGCACAAATAAACATTTATGATGTGATAACATCACAGTAAAACCTCTGCGGCTGCAGCTGCGCACACACGCGGCATTATTCACGCAGAGTTTGAGCTGAGAGACATCTGCAGAGATTCCTGCAGGTCTGATTGTGAATTCCAGTCCCCCAGGTCTTATACACATCCCACACCAATGCCCTCTGACCTGACCCCTCTTGCCCTGTTGATGTGTGTGTATATGGATTTCTCTGTCAACCATTGCATGTAGTGAACAAGTTTTAGCTTTTAACTTGTCCAGCTGCATATATTCATTTTCCTGCTAGAAATGGCTGAAGAAGCCTTCCTTCCTCAGCTCTGAACTTTTTTTCCTCCTCAGGGAGTTGAGGAAGTTGTTTCGGGTATCACACGCTCGTGACCCGCGCAGCAGTCCTTGTCTTGCCGTGACATTTCTCAAAGACACGCTGCGTCGCAGCTAAACGAGACCCCCTTTTCCATCTGACCTCTTCATTTGTGAGAGGAAATGATGTGCCCCAAGCTGAATGACATTTACCTGTTCAGTACTGGTGTTTCTTTGGGAAAAAATCTCACTGCCGTGTGGTGAACACAGGGCGCTCAGCTCTCCTGTGGTTTCTAAAGGTTGCCTGCACATATCCTCCTTCCCACTGCCTTCTTCTTCATTAACTTTTGCCTCTTTTCCGCTAGTACCTACTCAGCTTGACATGACTCAGTTTTTAGGGTTTTCCATTAGACAGTAGTACCTGGTACCAGGTACTTTTTTAGTACTTAATCAGCCTGGGTTCAGAGCAAGGTGAGTCGAGCCGAAAATGTGACAACAGACTGCTGTTTTTAAAATGAGGGAAACGGCTCCACACAGAAGTTTTTGTGCTTGTGTCTCATACAAATGACGTCACAGAACATTCAGGCTGCCTCGCTATAACGACCCCGCCCACATTGAGGCAGATTGTAATGGCAAATGACTGAAACCGAGTCGAGTCGTGTCGAGTCGAGCCAAGTAGGTGCTAGTGGAAAAGAGGCTTTTGTGACTTTGGACTGCAGTTAGGCAGGATTCACAATCACCCACGCTGGATAAAGAGCACATTACCTGTAGTAAGGATGATTGAATGCTTCATGAGATAAATATGCTCCCCATGTTTTATACTACTGCACATCAAATCAGAGTTGGCAGGGGGATTTTAAAAAGTCAAAATGTTGTACATACTGTAGGAACCGATTTAGCACCTCAACTGTTAAGTGTATGGAGTGTTTCCACACATGCACACTATTTCTGAAATCATGTTAACATATATATATTTTTTACAGAGGTATTAATTCCAGAAAAAGAAGCATGCGGGCGTTATATAGGTTTTCGTACATATAGCCCTTATTAGCCGAACAACTGAAAGCAGAGCCCTGTATAGGCTTTACAGTCTCACACACACCTACGCAAGTGCACACGCATTCATCTCTCACACGCGCGCACGCTCACACACACACACACACACACACACACAAAAACGATAGAGCCGGCTGGTACACTCGGCCTGGTTTCCATGGCAACCGGGCTGCTGAATCTCCCCGTGTGCAGGCACAGTGGGATGGAGAGACGAAGGAGAGCGTGTTTATATGGGTTCGTGTTTGCTCGTGAATGTGTGTGTGCGTGTGGGTGCAGCCTACGTGTTTGTGTAGTGTCAAGTTCAACAAAAACACACTCTGTCTTCAGGTGTGTGGATACAGGGAGGGACTGTCTGCTGCTGCTGCTGCTGCTGCTGCTGCTGCTGCTGTATGAAGTCGGGATTATTGAATTTGTTCCACTAGTATTGGGTGATGATGTCAGGGGAAAAAAAACAAACAACTTTTTACTTAGGTATTTGTGTTCACTTTTTTCGAGCAATGGTGTCATTAACAACCCAAAAACAGATGCAGTCATCAAATCAGAGGCAGTCATGATACAACATCAAATCAGAGGGGTTGTAATAATGAGCACGTAATAGCTAATAAGGACGTGCCCCCTGAAGAGGATCCTCCAGACAATGTGAAAGCGAGGCTGAACTTTCTATTCTTCTTCAGCCCTGAGCGCCTAGATCTGTGGAGAAGGAATCTAATGGCCTGTTTCTGTCCTCATCACCAGAAATGAGAGCCCGACCAGTACTTGTTTCTTAAGGCTGATGTTGAAACCTATTTAAGTTTTTAAAGAAAGAAAGAAAGATCAGTTCAGTGAGGATGACTATAGTGAGGAGGTAACACTTGGCAGCATGGCTCTGTTGTGGGACCTCCCCACCTCTCCACGCTCTTAAGTGTAAAGCATAAAGTGTAATTTACAATAATACTGGGTTGAGTCCCCACTGCAGTGGACAGTGTTGTTGTTTGCATTTATACTCGTGCGCCAGTGTGTCTGCATTGCCTGCCGCTACGAGTAAAACAGAGCTGTTTCTGTTGGACTCGGAGCTAATAAATCTTGAACAGCAGTTGCTTTACTGAGCAGGAAGGACAGAAAATGCCAGAGTTGTCAGAGCTCTGAAAATGAGAAAGACGCTGGCAGAATACTAGCGACTGCATTACTATAGTGAGCAAGCAATTACAGCCTTTTACATTTTGTTTCACTGAGTTATCATCCTTGTACTGTATACTGCATTAACACTGGAAATGCTACCGAACAAACTGATCACAGTGGAGAGCAGCAGCAAACCGAAGCACACGACAGAGTGTGCATAAAGCACAAAAGATTTTTTTATTATAAAATTCACAGCATGGAAGTTGTAGTTGGGGTGGAGGTGGGTTGCATATGCACAGCAACTGTGCAAAAAGATAAAGCCGCTTAAACAGTGCGGCCTTTAAGAGTAGATGTGTAGAACAGTATCGGCTGAGCCGTCAGCTGATGCCTTGCTCAGCTACAAGGGTGGGCTGAAAAGTTCATAGGCTGACCACCATGCAATGGTCGAACTTGACCAAATGTGTTTTATTTTTTAACATAGTCTCCCCTGCTGTCCACACACTTCTTCCATCAGTGTTGCGGCGCTTGGATCCCCGTGGTATAGAAGCTCTCATCCTGACCCTCAAAAGAGTCCTCAACAGCAGTGATGATCCCATCATCGCTCTGATATCGCTTCCCAGCCAAGTGTTTTTCATGCTGGAGAACAGAAAATAGTCAGATGGTGCCATATCAGGAGAATATGGAGGGTGATCAACCAGCTCAAAGCCACAGTTGCACACAGCAGCCATTGCAACCACACACTTGTGTGCAGGAGCATTGTCCTGGTGAAACTGGACCCCCTTTGTCAGTTTTCCAGGCCGTTTTGACTTGATTGCCTTTCGCAGCTGCCTCAGCAAGTTGGCACAGTATTCTCCATTGATAGTATGGCCTTTTTGAAGGTAGTCTATGACCACAATGCCCTTTGCATCCCAGAAAATGGAGACCATCGCCATCCCAGCCGATGACGCCACCTTGGCCTCCTTTGGTGGAGGAGAAGACGGGTGTTTCCACTTCATGGACTGCCACTTGGTCTCTGGGTCAAAGTGGGTGCTGGATCATTTTGGGTGAGGAAACGTTCAATAAAACCAGCTGGATGTGCTTCAAAAAGTGCCAAGTTCGCAGGACGTCCAGACCTCGGGTCACCTTCAAGGCTCTCCCTACGCCTCTTGAATTCAGCTGCCCACTTTTGCACAGCTGATAAAGCTGGAGCATCGTCCCCTAATGTAGCAACCATGCCAGCATCAATGTCCTTGGGGGCTAACCCCTTTTTCTGCAGATATTTGATAACACCACGGCGCCAAATTTGATCCATTTTCACAAAATGTCTCTAGTACTACTTTTCCAAGTCCTCAGTTCTGTATCCAATGTGGGTTTATCTGGAAAGAAAACATGCAGTTGGCATCAGTAAAGTTGAATTTAAGGCGTGCCAAATTTAATTACTGTATAATAACTCCTTCTTAGTCAGCCTATGACCTTTTCAGCCCACCCTCATATCTCTGTGCTCAATGCTATTGATACACCAACAAATACCTTATATAGATAATAAATTCAAGTTATACTGAAAAAGAGAAAATGGTGGTGGTCAGTAGTACTTTACAGTAGATATTGCTTGAATTCACGCCAGTGTTTCCTCAGCCTTGATGCTACTCTGCTACATTTGCTGCAGACGGTGCCTAGACTGCTGTAAAAAGTTGAGCTGGGGCCACTTTGCTGAACAAACTATGTGATGGTGTCATGGCTTAAATTATACCAAGCATATTTTCTTACAGTGTGTTCTCTGAAAACATTCTTTCATACCAAGGCACATCAGAGGAGCACAGATAAATGTCTCTCTCTACAATCATGTGAAAAATAGAACTAAGTGCGCCCTTATTTGCAGGTTTGCAGAGTTGCATCTGAATGAACAAGACTTCTGGAACAATGTCCTTTGGACAGACAAGACCCAAGCAAAACTGTTTGGCCGTAATGCACAGCACATATTTTGCAAAAACCAAGCACAGCACATTAGCACAAATACCTCATACCAACTGTCAAGCACAGTGGTGGAAGGGTGATGATTTGGGCTTGTTTTGCAGCCACAGGACCTGGGCGCTTTACAGTCAGTGAGTCAAGCATGAACTCCTGTGTATATCAAAGTTTTCTAGAGTCAAATGTGAGGCCATCTGTCCAACAGCTAAAGCTTAGCCCAAACTAGGTCATGCAACAGGATAATGATTGCAAGCACAACAGCAAATCTACATCAGAATGGCTTAAAAAAGAAAGGAATCAAGGTGCTGCAACGGCCCAGTCAAAGTCCGGACCTCGACCCGATTGAAATGCTGTGGAGAGCTGTGCATAAACGAATGCCTGCAAACCTCAATGAGCTGAAGCTACATTGTAAAGACGAGTGGGCCAAAATTCCTCTACAATGATGTGAGAGACTGATAAAGCCATATGGAAAACTTCAAGTTATTACTATGCTTAGTTTTTCACAGGACTGCAAGGAGTCCTGTGAACTCTTTCTTTTTCACATAACTGTATATGTCCCTTCCTTCCTTCTTTATATTGCAAGATGTGACCTTTATCTTGATGGAACAGTGTTGCAAGTTCAATCCTAAACACGCAGGGTGCCATTATTTACACTCCACAGACGCATTCTCTAGATTTATAGAGAGCGATAACAATCATTTCGTGTCGAATACACAAACAGCACAAAATGATTGCGAGCAACATTGTGACACGGTAACGTCTAACAGAGCAGCAAAGACACGTGCGCCATGCGCGGGACCGACTTTGCATCACGAGACCCGAAATTTGCACTCGTCAAAACGAAGTGCGCAAATTGATCCGCAGTTGGGATTTCTTAAAAACTATATTTGGAAAAGAATCCTTTTAAAAGTAGAACAAGTCAAACCTGCATGTGGTAATGCATTTAACACGGATTAGTTCCTGACATCAGAATGCCGAGACCCATTCATTTCCCCAGAGACATACATGAAAGACTTTGAGGGTTTAGATCCTGGAGGGATGCAAGCAGTCCTCCTGTCAGCTCTGACATATGAATCCCAGCAGTGAGCCCCATTTGCTGCTGTGTTTAGCTGCTCGAGGAGCCAGCTGGTATATGGGTTAGCAGTTTTTTTTTCACCTTCCCTCAGCTGACTCTGTTGTCACCAGCTACAAACACACGTGAGGATGGGCTGATAGGACCTATAACCATAAAGAAGCCCATGTCGTTGTGTCAGAGGTTGCCCTCTAGTGGACAAAGTAGTTTTTTTTTTACCCCCCCCCCACCTCCACTACACCTCCAGCTACAACTATCTGCCTCTCCACCAGCCTCCTTTTTTAACAGCAGTTTTAAATGTAGACGGAAAAACTTGATACATTTAAAACAGATGTTTAAAATGTAGACAGTACATTCGCGGGTATACGAGCGGTAGCTCTTCAACAGATACTTCAAAGGCTCGAGTTGTCAAGCGCCAGTTGCTTCAAAGTGTCACAGCCCAGATCGCTGCTCTTCATGTCCTCAGTTCGCAACTACAGCACTGAACCACTGACTGCCCCTCTTTTTTTTTATTTTACCTCCCCTCATATCCATATTAATCCGTCGTCTGATACCCCTTTTTCCAAGCGAGAGACAAAGAGACAGAGAGATAGAGAGAGGTTTGGTAACAATGAGATTGGGACAGAGGCCAGGGTGACTGAAGCAAAAAAAAAAAAAAAAGAGAGAGGGGAGGGGGTTTCCCTGGGCACTGCCCCAGTCCTCTCCCACGTCAGTTGGGGCACTGAATGGCTGACAGCTGCATACCAAGCCTCCTTCTGGGTCTCGGTGTGTTCACGTCCCTGTTTCTGCCCGGCCAGGGCTAAATATATTTCCCCAGTTTGCAAATGTAGCACAAGTCCTGCAACCTGACCCCCCAGCCAGTTCCAGTTCCCTTCCTCTACACAAGGTTCACGTTCCTTTGGGTTGTGGAGGTGGGGGGTGGGCGTGTGTGTGTGCGCGCGTGTGTGAGTGTGTGTTAAAGGGTTGGAGGTTAAGAGATCGCTCACTTAGTTTCAGGCGTACGACAGTCTTTTCCGGCTTTCTCCCCGTCACACACACACACACACACTACGCGCACATCCACTCACAAACACACGCGTACGCTCATGCACTTGTTAAACTAATGAGCAGACACTCATACTAGGTCCCACGATATACACGTAACTCTGTCGGCGGACTCTGGCATTGCCCCCTTGGTTTGCCGTGGTGTGGTGAGTGTGGCAAACGAGGTATGGAGAGGACCGAGAGGATTCAAAGGCCTGTAATGGTAAGAAGGATCTGGATTAATCTACAAGCTGTGCACTTTCTGCTGTGTCTCACTCAAAGCATGTAATCCAAGTGTGTGTGTGTGTGTGTGTGTGAGTTTCCTTTCCTAGTGAGTGTATATGGACTGACTTTTGAAAGTTCAGGCGAGGCTCTGAGATATGACTGGAGAACATAATTTTGTGTCATGTCCTGATAGCGTTATTACCTCCTGCTCTGCGGCTTTCTTTGCTCCCCCTCTTCTGCCTGTACGACTGTGTGATTCCATTTTGGGCCGGGCCACAGCTGCTGGAAAGTCGCTGTGTTTTTAATTAGACATCCAGTCCTACCGGTTGCGTCTGCGGCTGTGTGCGCTCCCTCTCGGGCCATCCCAGCATTGTGGCCATTTCGGGGGGTTTCTTTTACTGCTGTCCCCCAGTTTCAGACAGGCCTGGGTTGAATCAGTGGTGCTGGGACTCCAGAATATGTTACGAGAACTATGGCTTCATATCTTCATTGCTGTATTGGTTTCTGTTACGTTTGTAGCTAGTTTGGGGAATAATTGAGCTAAACTTCAGGTGAATGTTTTTGTAATAACTTGGTTTGTAACTCACAAATATTTTTACAGTTAATCTGTTCATTTGAAATAACTCATTTACTTTTAGTAATTAATAATATCATAATGAAAATGCATATTTAAATTTTTCCATTTTCTGGAAAGTTTCCAGAGATTTATCATTTTATGTCTTACACTCATGTATAATTATATTAACCCTTATATATTAGAAGGTGGAATTAATAAATATTTGCCACTTCTGTAGGACAAAAGATTAAATAATCAGCACTGTGAACTTTCTGTCGATCGAGATTTGATTAAAGGTCAAATGATACGTTTTATATTGTTTTCTTGTTTTAGCAAAATTATTTTGTCCAGATTAAATTAAATGAGCAGTGCACGTGGACATGCATGTGATACACAAATCATTAATTAGATTAATTTATATGCATATCAGTTAATTTTGCTCCATCGTAGCTGAGCCTCGGGGCCACGTTTATGAGTAAATCATACTATCAAAGTTATAAGACTTTTATTTAAAAACAGCTATTGGAGGAAGTTTTCCACATGGGTGCATTAGGGTTGTACAGGTACAGCCACCAGCATCAGTCAGCCGTGTTGACTGCTAGTCTATATGCAGACATTTATGGAAAGCTGATGATTACAGTTTAGTTTAGTCTCATTGGACCACGTCTGGGTCAAAAAGAAACCATACACAAACAAGGCAGGAGGTAAACAACAGATATGTCAAGACAATTTATATATACAGCACATTTAAATACAACAGACACTGACCAAAGTGCCTCACAAGAAGTAAAATGATCAAACAATACAAATAATTTAAGAACACTAACAAATATTAATAATAATATCAATAATAACGACATGCACTTGGGGAAATGACATAGTAAGCTGAAACTAGGTTGAAACTGAAAAAGTTATTGAGATGAGGCATATTTTCTGTTAGTGGGAAACGATTCCGGAGTTTTGGAGCTGCGACTGCGAATTCCCGGTTGATCCTGTACTTCACAGGAAGCCAGTTCAACGATTTAAGAATGGATGAAATATGATCACGCTTCCGCGTACCTACCAGGAGTCCAGCAGCAGCGTTTAGAGCCGGCTGGTGTGTGTTTTGCTCAGTCTGACATATAATGAATTGCAATAATCCGGTCTAGACGTAATTAAAGCGTGAATAACTTTCTCTAGGTTGTTGATTAACTTTAGTTAAAAGTCTTATTTGGCAAAAAGCTGGCTTTAACAGCTGATAGAAACAAATTACATCCGAGCGCAGATACAATTTCAGGTTTGCTCGACACTACACGGTGTCAGAATTTTGTGATGCTTGAATTCCTGATTTATATGGCTCAAAATCAATGGCGCAATATGGATACCTTTGATAATCATAAACTCCAGTATTCTGTGATCCTAGTTGAAATACTGTGTGATAATAAACCACATTACATAAATGTTTAAACTTGCTGGGATTTTATTCAGCAGAAAATTCATTATTAGGAAACTTGCACTTGCTATTAGAGTTCCTCGTTTGCTTGTTTGTGGGGATTTCTGGCGAGTTCAGTCCATGACTCATCTTCCTGCTAATTTCCATCCACTGTCCATCTGGTTGCCATGACACTGCTGTGACAGAAGGGGCCAAGGCCATTTACAGTCACTGGCCATTAGCTTCAGCCAGGAAATCTTTAATCTGTGAATAGACAGTTTGTGAGACATATATTTTGTTACTTCACCAGTTATTCCCTCCTCCTTGTCCTCACTGAGTTAACCTCACCCTGTGTGTGATATGAATACACAGTGGGTGAAGCTGAAGCTCGGACTGTTAATGCGATCTCAGATGTCTGAGTTGAGTTGGTGCGTTCTTCTTCTCGCAAGTTTTTGCTGACTGTGCCCCCCCCCCCCCCCGAGGAGACTCGGAGATAAAGCAAATCGGAAAAGAATATCACACGTTGTGGCTTTACCATGTTTTTTTTTTTAAATGTACACGTCTTCTGATCTGATAATTAATATGAGTGCACTTTTATCTGAATAATTACAAGGGCTGGGGATCGTAGTATGTGTTAGCTCTATGAGGGTAATTACTTCTTAGTAATCCATTGTGAAGTCTGACAACACCTGCTGTGGTGTTCCTGTTGTTTGTGATACTAACAAATGATTACGTTTGACCTCTGCACTGTTGCCTTACGTAACAGAAAAACACCTCTGATGATCTGCTGTGTGTTCTGAAGATGGTAAAACATGGGAACAAGCACAATACCGACGCCAAATGAATAATCTAACTTTATAAGCTTAATGCATGCTGCGAAAATATCTGCTTTACGTGATGCAACTACTCAAGTAAATCTCACATATGGTGTGCTATTTAAAGGTGACCTATTGTATTTTTCCTTTTTTGTGTCTTTGACGTCCCTGTGGGGCGATTCGCTTTGCAGACAGTGGTCCCACGCAATATATACATGCATGCATACAGTACAATGTACAAATCCAATAATAGATCCAGGTGCACTACACTGTCCCCGTGAACCAGGAGGAAAGCGACTCAAAAACAACATGGAACTACATTTGCAGTGCTCTATGATGTCAGTGAGAGTGGCTATCCCTAATATGGTCATCTCTGACATACAGCTCTGGCTGTAAGCACACACACCTTCACCCATCTGCTTTTCCAAAATTTTGTGTATGAGAGCAGCCAATCAGAAGAAAGCTGGCTTAAAGGGGACGGGAGGGAAATAAATTGTTTGGTCGGGCTGCATTAAGGCCCACTATAAGATGAATAGGGGTTATTTTTAACTGAATTGTGCAAAGCTACAGTAATAAAAAGATGAAGTTGAAAATGAGCATAAGATGTCCCCTATAATGTGATGTAGCTTGGAATTTCTGCAAGTCGCTTTGTAACCAAACTCCTCCTCTTGATACTGTGCCACTCAATCAGAGGCGTCAGGTCAGCGATGCTGCTGGTCCATGTTCCAGAGCCAATACCACCAAATATAAATTACTGCAGATGGAAATAACAATGTTCTTTTGACTATAGTGGTTCTTTTTTTTTATTGTCATTGCACCATGAGAAACACTGTTAACTCATTTCCTTGCTGCAGGGTGACTCTTTTCAACCCTCATTATTCAGAGCGCTTGCTTTGGCCATCCCGCCCTCGCGCCTTATTCTATTAATCCCCTAGGTTCTGTTGCTCTCCTCCTTTAGCTCCCTCCTTCCATTTATTCAATATCAGTGCTAAGGAGGTGTAAATTCATCACGGTGGCAGCCGCTGTGCAGAAAATGGATAGAAAACTGTTCATTTAAGGGGGTCGTTAGTGAACTTTACTTGCCTCTCATTTCGCGTGTTTTCACCCTGTCTGCTCCTTCTGTTCTCTGTGACAAAGCAGTTTGGATTTTGACCCATCAGATGGAGAAAACTTTCGGTTTGGCGGTCTTGTTTGTAAAAACATTGATATTATATCTGCAAACTATCCTTTTGAAAAGCTACCCAAAGACCATAATGTTTTGTTGGATGTAATTATTGATATGCTATATTAAAGCCTATTGACTAGACTGTGGTCTCACAGTGTGAGAAAATACCTCATCGATCACCTGTTGAAACGCTTTTATACAGCTTCCCTGACCCTTATTTCACTTCAGGGTATTTCATTTACTATTGATTCCCATGTCTTCGTTCTATATGTCCTTTGTGATTCAGCTCTCTCTGGCTGCCAGTAATAAGCTGCAGCCATGGTTACTATGACACTGCTGGGGTCTCTACTGAGGCCCTGCCAATAGGAAAGCAGCTCCACCATCAGGTGGCCTGTAGCTATTTTGAACAGGAGCTGTATGTGAAGTGAAGCAAGAAGCTAAATTAGAGACACAACTCATTGACTTCAGAGAGGGAGAGGAGGAGGAGGAGGAGGAGGAGAGAAGGAAGGGAATTGTGGAGATGGAGGAAATTAGTTCATTTGTTTGCTCAGTCTGTCCACACATTCTGATTGGTTTCACAGGAGAAAGGTGTAGAGAGGTTACCAAGTACTTTCTCTTTTTTTTCTATCCCCTTTTCCGCCTTTTTTTGATAAAATATTGACTTTTGTGTTCATGTACCCTTCACATTTTATTCTGGTTGTGTATAACATGAGTCAAGTTATTCAAAGAAGCAACATAGAGATAAACACAAGCTCAAATCCATCATCATCTCTCGTCCCTTCCACTCCCTCTGCATTTTCCTGCATTATCGACCTGTTGCTGTGACCCTCTTGTTCCCAGATAGTTTTTGACGTATTTTCATCTCCCGTGGGTTCCCTTTCAGTGCCTGTTAAACTTCTCTTAGGCAGGGCTTCACGTTGGGATGCACCTCTATGGTGTAGAAAATGACTCAGAGTCACTAAGGACGGGCGGCTGTCCTCATTAGCTGCAGCGTACCACTCACAGGATCATTCTTCCTACTTGAGTGTGATGCGGGTGCACCGCTTTGAGTGTTTGAGTAAATGAAACAGGAAGTGGGGATGGTTTGTAAATGCCCGAGGACACAAGGAGTCACTGGCCATTGCCTTGGAAACAGGGAGTATTTGGTGTGCTGTTGCGGCGTCACAGAGGGCCTCGGTATGACAGGTGGCAGAGCTAGAATCAACATGAGTGTGTGTGTGGGTTCATTTCAGATCATACAGAGACACATGGATGGTAATCAAAGCAATCGTGCAGAAATGCACATGCAAAAATATTGGCCCACCACATGATGCTCACACATGACCAGCTTATATTATAACCTACATAAGCTGTTTACTCCGGTTGAATATTTATTTTCTCTTCTTTTAAATGCAGATAAGTTCACGTTTTGGCAGCATACAGTTTGTGTTTCCTTCTCTGCATGGATGTTTTGTTACAATAAAACATTTGAGAGTGGTAATATTGTTTCTACTAGTACCTAGTATGCTAACATTTCCTTTCAAGTGGCAATAGGGATGTTTTGGGGTGTTTTTTGATTTTTTTGTTTTTTGCTTTAACTTATCACCATGAGGTAGGGCTGGGCCATATCATATCATTCACGATAATACCGGTAAAAAAAAAAAATCTTGCCCGGGAAAATAAATTATATCATGATATGCTAATTTCATGGCGTAAATACGTCACCCCACCAGGCAGCGGATTATGTTCACGTGGGTCATGCAGTGTTGCCAATTTAGTGACTTTGTTGCTACATTTTTTTTCTTTTTTTTTTTTTGCAAAAAGCGACTGGCGACAAATGTAGCTAGTTTTTTCAGTGACGTCAGAGAGTTCTGGAATCCTGAAATCCTCCGCCGTGTTTTGAGTCTTCGTACTGCGTCCGTTCTTACGCTTTGGCGTCGCCCGGGCCCCCAAGAGTACCTGGCTGTTGGGTTGTACCGTAAGTCACCTGACCTTAATAACGGAAGTGAGTCTTTTTCATGTGTTTCATGTGATTTCTTGCTGTTTCTGAAAGACGTGGAGTTGGACAGTGCAATGCCTCAGGTGTACAAACTATTGTCATTAG
>JAVDPK010001241.1:346146-358086 GCA_034780415.1 Cichlasoma orientale
GTAACTCTGTGCCCCCCCCCCCCCCCCTCTGGACACACCCCTGCAGCCATGATAGACTCTCTAATAGGTTTCTTTTTACTGACCCAGTAATGCGCCGGCTCTCTGTTTCAGGATATCCATCACACGGGTGACAGCAGACATCTCTCTGGCCAAACGTTCAGTCCTCAACAACCCGAGCAAACACACTATCATTGAGCGCTCCAGTACCCGCTCGAGCCTGGGTAAGAGGATGCTTTTGTTATCCACAAACCACAACGGACAACACTGAGAAAAGCAATGCAGACAAGTCATGACGATTAGGATTTTATTTTCTCAAGTTTAGAGAGAACGTTAGTGTATTTTTGTTCATCGCATCACATTACTCAACATTTTTCACTCTCTGTCTTTCATACCTACATTTCTTTGAGCGTGTTTCTTGTTTATTTAGACAGACGTGAGTCCATTGATATGGTGCTGTTGTTTGTTTTTTTTAAATGCTCAATACCAGCTGGGAAATAAAGTTTTTAGCAAATGTTACTGAAACAGGAGAAACAGGAGAAACAGTGCATTTGTTGTTTCACATTAGTGACAAAGGGAATATTGGACCGACTAAAACATATACTAGAGTGTGTTTCTGTGTGTGAACACATCTCCCGCAAGCTCACTTATGAATTATTAAAGGGACGGTTGACCCCCCCAAATTAAATTAACATATTTTCCTCTTGTCCGTAGTGCCAATTACTCATCTAGGTTGCTATGGTGATTTGCCATTTTTGAAGATGCTGAAGGTGTCTGACCTCTCTTGCACATAATAAAACCAGATGGCACTCAGCTTGTGATGCTTAAAGCATAAAGAATATTTTAAATATATTTTTTTAAAAAGCTCTTTCCTTAAATCATGACTCCGTTACCAAAAAATAATAATAATAAGTACACCCTTACTGCTTCCATAGGAATTAAGAGGAAAAGTAGTAGCCAGGTGCTGCTAATTTGCCTCAGAACAAACCACAAGACCAAAGTGGAGATGTTTGTCTATATTGCACAGCACCATGTTTTGGGAAAACCAAACACACACAGATATCAGCACAAACACTTCATACCAACTGTGAAGCACAGTGGTGGAAGGCTGATGATTTGGGCTTGTTATGCAGAAACAGGACCTGGGCATCTTGGAGCCACTGAGCAAATCTACAACAGAATGACTGAAAAACAAAATTGAGGCGTTGCAGTTTTGTAGGTTTGTAGGCCTTTTATAGGTACTGGGTCATGACTTGTGTAAAGAGACATTGCTGTTGGGTTTTGCAGAATTTGTATTTTTTTTCCCGCCTTGAGCACCAAAACAGCAATTGCAGCCGGAGTACCTGGAGAGAACCCACGCAAACACCGGGAGAGTATGCAGCTAGGCCGAGGCCTGGTTGGTGCATTCAAACCCAAGACCTTCTTGCTGTGAGACAACAGTGCTAACCGCTGTACCACTGTGCTGCCAGAAATGGAATTTAATTGAAAAGCGCACGTCTACAGCTGGTCTCATGAGAACTGGGCAAATCACAGAAAAATTATTCAGATAAATAAATAAATAGCACTACAGGCAATGCACAAGATAAACATGCATATTTGATTATGGGATGAACTATAACTTTAATGGCTTTTAGACAACAATGAAACTTTCTCACACAAAAATAAGCTTTAAGGACTAAAAAAAAATCCAATCCGTGGCTGGATTTAATCTTTTTACTGGACTTGTTAACAATAACACAAATCTACATCACTCTTGTCAGAGGTGTGGTTAATAGTCATATCACATGGAGGAATTTGCTTTACAGTTTGTTTGCGGCAAATCTGAATATTTTAGGTTTCCTAATTATAAAATATCAGTTCTAACAGAATTCAGTCCCAGGTTTGAGGCGGCTTTTAGGCATCACTGTGTATCATCCAAAGACATGAGACTGTCACTTATTTCCCTTTTATACCTGCTCCGATTGCCTGAGTCTGATCTGGCCTCCTCTTTCTCTTCATCCTGTCTCCACCCATCCTCCCCCTTATTCTCCCACCACCCATCCTCTTCCTCCACTGTCTTTTGATTCAGACGTACTGGGTACGTATGCTCTTCCCGCAACAAAACAATGAAGCGTCTCTTTCTCTCTCGCTCTCTCTCCCCTCCCCTTTTTCTTCTAACTATATTCATCATCTGCTCATACATCGTTTGTCTGCCTGTCTGCTTGCTTGTCAGTTTCTCTGTTCCTCATACTTCTGTGTGACAGCCTTAACAAAAAAGAAACCAATTACAAAACCCAAGCAGGAAGAGATCCGTGGGAGGGCAGCAGAGCGGCTGGTAGCAGAGAGGGAAGACGATACTCTCCCATCCTGCTGTCACCCTTATGTTGTGACTCATAATGCTGTTTATCTTCAGTCATACCCAAGGATAGCATCTATCGCAGCTGGACTTTGCCTTTTAAATTCAGTCTTGCCATCACGGGGGAGCAAACGTCTCTCTGAAGTTAAATCCAAATTTGCAGAACGCTTTGTTGAGGTTAATGGAAACCTCGGCTGCTGTTACTTTGTACGAGTTAAAGTTCACGCCTCTTGTCTTTCTGCAGAGACCCCGTTTCGCCTCCAGCATTAATTCTCTATCCTTTAGCCCTCTGGAGGCTGCTGAAATGTGTGGGCCACGTCTCTGTGCAGATTGCCTGTTATCTCTCTCTGGCGCTTGGGCTGGCGGCGCACGCATCTCGGAGGCGCTGAAGTTTCTCCAGGCGGGCGAGAAACATTCTGGTTTTCAGTTTTAATCTCGCTCCTTACACGTCAACGGGCCGATAAAGGGCGGCGCTGTCTTCGAAACGCTAAATAACGAGCTTTTATAGACCGCCGTTGAGGAACAATGAACGCAAACATGCCCGAGCATTCTACAGCCTTGAGTGGTGCACCTGATAGTATAATTACTGCTGTGCCTATTAGTGCTAACAAAACAACTAATGTTCCACTTCATCTGTTTAATGAGGGTGTTGTTTTGTTGTTGTTTCTGTTTGAGTTACTTGGTGGAAAAACTGTGCTCTTATTGTAAGTTATTCCAAATACCACAGGCATCTCATTCTTAAGTGCTTCCTTCCTGGCAACCTTTGAATTTAAAAAAAAGAGAGAGAGAGAAGCATTAAAATACATGTCTGAAATGTCAGGAGGGGGCCGGGGAATGAGGATGTTGGAGTGCTCCATTTAGCTGCGCATAAATGGAACTTTAACTGTGGTGCGATCTGATTCATACGCTTGGAGCTGTTTTTGTTTTTTAACTCTGACATGCATGAGTAAGAAACTAACATGTCTGTTATGTACTTGTGCACAAAGCAAAGGAAGATTGGCTCACACGCAGTGCTTTATCTCCTCAAACAGAGCTCACGGATCTGTTTTTGTAGTCGCTCTGTATTCACGTGTCCTGTCTGTTTCCCGGGCCTGCAGCTGAGGTGCAGAGCGAGATCGAGCGTATCTTCGAGCTGGCCCGAACCCTTCAGCTTGTTGCTTTGGATGCCGACACCATCAACCACCCCTCTCAACTGGCTAAGACTTCCCTGGCTCCCATCATTGTTTATATCAAAATAGCTTCACCTAAGGTACGGCTGTTTCATTCATTCTAGTTAATTTTATACCCTTAATTGTTGAGAAAATCTACCCTCTTGCAGTAAATATTGTTTCAGTAGACACGCGGCTCTGTTGTCTCCCTGCAGGTTCTCCAGAGGCTCATTAAATCCAGGGGGAAGTCCCAGGCTAAACACTTAAATGTGCAGATGGTTGCCGCAGACAAGCTGGCTCAGTGCCCACCTGTGAGTTTTGCTTTGCGACTTGAGCTTTTTTTTTTAAATACGTTCTCGCTCCCATCTCATCACACGCTGACAGTCAGAACCCCATCTAATCAAATTTTAATGTACTGGGTGCCCCTTTGGCATCATTTCCCAATGGCATCTGCATATCAATGGTATCAGTTTTCCAGAAGAGGAAGGCTAATAGCTGACAAAAATCTGCTTAATAAGGCACATGACAAAAAAAAAAAAGACAGGTTTGAGTCCTGTCGGCACATTGTTTATGGCCCTTTTCCATAACTGTTTGTTTGGATTCAGAGTATTTTGTAGGACTTTGCTGGTTCCGCAGTATGTCACTCATGCGAGTATGTTTGCATGAGTGGGCTTTTGCTTAATTTTACGGTGGCTTGATGTCTGTCGGTACAGAATAAAAACATTTGAGTGGCAAAACAAAACAATCGAAGCAATAAATAATCTACTCTCGGGCTTTGTTAACAAAAGATACATTTTTGGCACAGAGCTGCAGAATCGGTCCCTAACAGGCTGCCTGCTGCGCTTTTACGCTAGATCTAATTATTCTGTCTTGAGTAACATTTAGTCATCACCCCAGCTGGTTCTCTGTTGCTGTGTGTGTGGAGGAGCATAGAGACCATAGTCTGTATAGAAACCGATGGCTGAGATAATGACTGTTACATCAGCTGTTAGTTTAGATCAGCGCATTTTGAGTTTTGTCCACCTTTGATCTGGTAGGTGATCTGGTTTTCTTGACCTTTTTGTTTGGAGTTTGCATGTTCACTTCCTGCCGCTTCCTCTCGCAATCCAAAGACATGCTTGTGAGGTTAATTGGTGATTCTAAACTTACTGTAGGTTGGATGTGACAGTGTGTGTGGTTAGCCTGTCTCCCCCCTGATAGACTGGTGACCTGTGTAGGCTCCAGCCCCCCCTTCACCCTTAAGTTGGATAAGCAGTTATGGTAGAGTGCTAAGTTATCAATGTAAGAGTAGCATGCTTGGTTTGCAAACTGCATTAATAATCTGTGCAGCATGCAGACAAACACACTTGCACATTGATGCTAAGTACAAGACATAAAAACATTAGAATTTCACTTACCAGAACCAAAGCATAAATTTACTGGGTGCCCTAAACCACATAAAAGGCCATCCAAGCAGTCTGTTATTTGTCTGATAATTCCATTAAAATTCTCTGAAAGGCACCAACAACACAAACACAGTGAATCGATTTAACAGAGGTCAGACCAAGCAGACAGCGATGGGCTACAGCGCCATGTCAGGATGGTTCTCAATCAAAGCAGCTATTCCTTTAACCCTAGCTATAACATGAGTTATAAAAAAATAAAAGAGCATACAGCTGTTATGAAAGGGGGCCATAGCCACAGAGACTAAAACTGTTTTTTGCAGCAAGCTGTAAATCTGCTTCTTAATGTTGTAAATTTGGTCATTTTTAATGTGGGATTTTATGAGCACTTACTCATCTGTCACCTGGTTAAAATGCTGACCAGGCACCAGTCATTTAATTCAATTCAATTTTATTTCATTTATATAGCGCCAAATCACAACAAACAGTCACCTCAAGGCGCTTTATATTGTAAGGTAAAGACCCTACATTAATTACAGAGAAAACCCAACATGAGCAAGCACTTGGCGATAGTGGGAAGGAAAAACTCCCTTTTAAGAGGAAGAAACCTCCGGCAGAACCAGGCTCAGGGTGTCATGTGTCACTTGAAAGTGAGACGAGACGATTTCGTGATCAAACAGGTGGCTGTTGTTAGAATGCGTGTGAAAATGAAAGGAAAATCCATTCTCTTTGGCGCTGTAAAATATGAAGAGCTGTTTTATGTTACAGGAATTATTTGACATCATCCTCGATGAAAACCAGTTGGAGGATGCCTGCGAACACTTGGCTGACTACCTGGAGGCCTACTGGAAGGCGACCCACCCGCCAAGCAGCAACCCTCCCAACCCTCTGCTGAACCGTACCATGGCTACGGCAGCCCTGGCTGCCTCCCCAGAGCCCGTCTCCAACCTACAGGTACAGGTGCTCACCTCCCTGCGCAGAAATATGGATCCGTGGCCCGACATGGACGGCACTGTAGCCAGTGAGGTGAAAGAGGAAGAACATGCTCTGTGAAGTCCAGTAGCACAAGCGGGGGGGTGGGGAGACTCCGGCAATTCAACCCAAACTCAGCAGAGTGCACTAATAGCCTGTTTATGCTGTATATAGGAAACCACAGATACATCTGTGCAAGAAATTAGCACCCAAATGAAGGAACAAGGAGCCAGTTTTCCACACATGAACAGCTAGTCTAAGAACACCTACGAGCAAGATGACGTAGCCCGCATGTTAGCAGGTCAGCTTTTCCTTCTGTGCACTGTTTAAAACTGTGAAAGCAGCTCAGCTGAAAGCACACTGGACTCAAAGAATAATCTCATAAGGTACCTCTGCCCCCAAGGCCCCTTCCATTTCACTGTAATCAAAAGTAAACTAGTGCCTGCTGCCCCCACCCTGCCCTGTGCAGCTCCGTGGCCTCCTTTTCTCCAGTACTTCTAGAGGTTGAATCCAGTTTGCTGTCCTCCTCTGTGTTGCCATGGTACCACCCCTTAAAACAGCAAGTCATGTCTGCCTCTTCAAATAGAAACGCTTAGTTTGGTGGAGGCTGTTGCTAACACGCTGTCCAGTTTAATCAATTTATCTTAAGAGTAAGAGCAAAGCACTAATACATTTTCTTCGGTTTTTACTGGCACCTTGTCAGCTAACGCGAGCTGCATGTAGTCAGATATAATTATGTCTTTGATAGCATGGCACACAAGTGACAGTATTGCACCAAATGGTTGGGAACTGTTATATGGGGATCCTTGAAAAAAAATGACTGAAAAATAGGACAAAAGAGACTATTGCTCTTCAAAGCGGATTGTATTTTTAAATTTTAGTAAAACTCTTTCAGTATAAACATATGAGAGCTGCTGCTTTGTTCTGCCATGAGCTCAATCAGCCAGCAGATGGCACTGCTGTAATTGTAGATATTCAGTTTAGCTTCTTTATAAAATGCTGGGGTTTGTTTTTGTCTGTAGGTAATATCATCATTATATAACAGTCAGTTAGCAGAACTTAACAGTTTCTACTTACTGAATACATTTTATTATGTGTTGTTTGATTATAGGTTAGTGTCTGTATGCACTGGGTAAATGTGGAATGTGTGTGTTATAAGTAGCTTCAACACTAATGCCTTTAATATCACGGATTCTTAAGCTGGAACGAGTATACCTTTTTGTTCTTCCTGCCCTGTCTGCTAACCCTGCTAATTAACTGACACCTTGGTGTGCTGTTTGTGTCTCTGCATGCTTCCCGTGTGGCATGGGTGTGGCTCGCTGCAGGGGGCGTACTTGGTGCATGGTGAGCAGAAGCGGGAAGGGCCTCTGACCGAGTGCGGTGGGAGCGGCACGCTGCATGACTATCAGACAGATGTAGGAGGAAAGCCTCAGCAGCAGCATCAGCAGCAAGCGTACCTGCGCTCCTCCCGTGGCCAGCTACGAGGAGGCAGCGGGCGGGGCCTGTCACGGCAAGACACCTTCGACTCCGAGACCCAGGGCAGCCGGGACTCTGCCTACACCGAGGCCGGCGACTCCTGCATGGACATTGAGACAGACCCCTATGAAGAGCCTGAGCCCTACCGAGGAGGTGGGGGCAGCCGCCTCCACCTGGCGCAGCATCTCGGCCGACAGGCCTCCTGGGAAGACGAAGGTGCCGAGCCGGATCAGGAAAACCGGAACCACCCTCCAGTGCCGAGCCAGACGCAGCCGCATGGACGTGCCAAGCTGAGGGAGCGTTACTGTCAGGACCCTGTGGACACAGGGGCCAACATGAGCCGCAACAAGAACCAGGATGACTGGGGAAGGGACGTCTACATCCGCTGAACACTCATCATATCACAGAGGCGAGGAAGCCCCTGGACAGACTGAGGACAGAGGGCGAGGAGGGGAAATTCTCTGGTTTTTGGGTTCAACAGGAACTGAAGTGTAGGTTTGGGGCCATGCCAGTCAGGCTAACAAAAAATCTGTTTACATCCCAGTATAATGTAAAGAAATACATCAACTGCCAGATGCCATTCTCATCCAGTTCTTCTTGCAATTCAATTTATTTATGTTTAGAAAAGATAATATTGGTCTTTTTTTTCTGTTTCTTATGTTAATACTGCATGAATATCATGGATTTCTATACTGACAGCACGAGGACAGTAATTGTTACGACTCTGATCTGTATGATTCAATCCTTCCTTCAGTTGTAGAGTGCAAAGGCTGGTAGAGCTGTAGTGCATCATGTCTGTCCTCTGCAGTCTTAAACAGGGTCTAATGTCACTGTTCCCATGTATGTACAGTGTCAGGGTTTCTCTTTACCTTAATCTCACTCAGTGCTTTTGGCTTTCAGGGTTTCCTCCCATACTGATATCCAGAAGTTGTGAGTCACTCACCTCCACTTTCTTATCACCTAGACCTTAAAAAGCTGGTGGAGAAGTTGCCATACTTTAACACGTAAATTTATCAATGTTGCTATACTCATGCCAGCTTGATAACAGTGACGAATACGCTCCAAAGATGTTTACTTCTTCCCTAACCTGGTTCAGTCACCGTACCTGACTACACGTACACGTCTGACCCGGTCCTCCCATTTCTGTTATCCTCTCGTTCATGGGTGCTGAGGGCACCTGCAGCATTCGGTTGTTCTCTGGTTTCCAAATGTGGTGCAAATTCAAAGTAGTTGCGTGAATGAAACGTCCTGCCTTAGTCACTCCCGCCCCTTATTTCAAGAAAACTCCAATCACAAGTGCCGGAATGTCTCGCCAAGCCATGTCCGCCGCTGCCGCGGTGGGATGTCTTAACTCTTGTTACACCCGTTTTCATGCCACATCTTTGTCTCTTTGCGTCTCGTGGTTGCTCCGTCCCAGCGCGTTGCTCGTCTTGTTTTCTTTGCACCAGCTGCGTCGCCTGTTTTTTCAGGGCTAACAGTTAAAGAAAACGTAATCATGTGTGCGGTTAATCACTCTCAACTTCCACCCGAACGGCTCGCTTGTCTGAAATTAAAAACCACTCGCTTCTTACTCCTGATTTCTGACTGAATTAGTGTTGTTTTCTTTTCCTGTGAACATTTGCATTATTTTTTAAATCTTCAGTTCTTGTGAGGTAAAGAGAGGAGTATAAAGTGGGGGAGTGGGGGGGGGGGGGAGGGGGTAGGATCAGCTTCGGTCTTTACACAGTTATCTATAATGGAGAATCCATGAATGTCTTTGGTGGGCTGCTTTGGCCCCTGTCTTCATTTGATTAAATAAATATTAAACAATGATCAGTAAATAATGTTATTGTTGCGTTATCGCAATTGTTAAAATTATGAAATAACATGTATCATTGGTGCCTGATTGTAGCTACATTTTGCTTTTTCTGCCTTTCATTTTTAATCTGTGGATAAATTCGTATTTTAATTAAAAATCAAATAAGAAGTCATTGTGATTGTCATTTCATTGATACAGTGAGAAGTGATGAACAAACAATATTCCCCCAAATACATGCCAAGGTATTGCAGTTCCATAGAAACCATAGGTTAGTTTTTCAACAAATTAGATGATTGGTCAAACAGTCACGTGAACAGCCTTGCTGCTTCCGCAGGACTTGAGAAGGTAAGTAGCAGCAGACTAGTGCAACCAATCAAATCCACACGATTAATTGCGCATCAGCACACATGAGCGCCTTTATAAAAGCAGATGTTTTAAAAGTTTGCTGGTCTGGAGCATTCATGTATGTGTTAACACGCTGCCACAATCTTCCCAGGAGTGGATGTCCCGACAAATTCACCCCCGAAGTCAGACCGGGCAAAAAAGACTAAACAAGTATGGTTTGTTTGGAAGGGTTGCCAGAGGAAAGCCTCCCCTCTCTGACGGAACATGGCAGCACAGCTTAGGTTCACAAGATGCATGTGAAGAAATCACAGGACTTCTGTAGCAACGTCCTTTGGACAGATGAGACCAAAGTGGAGCTGTTTGGCCATAATGCACAGTGCCATGTTTGGCGAAATCCAAACATAATCAGTACAAACATTGCATACGAATGTGCAGGGTGGTGGTGGAGGGGTGATTTGTGCTTGTTTCATTGGGCACCTTGCAGTCACCAAGTCCACCGTGAACTCCTCTGTTTACCGAAGCATTCTAGAGTTAAACGTAAGGCCATCCGTCTGACAGCTAAAGCTTGGCCCGACCTGAGTCGTGCAACGGGACAATGAACCCAGACACAGCAGCAAATCTACAACAGAAGTGTTGCAGTGGCCCAATCAAAGTCCAGACTTCAACCCAGTTAAAATCCTGTGCTGGGACCATAAGACAGCTCCGCATAAACTAATGCCTAAACTGAAGCAACACTGTAAAGAAGAGCAGGGCAAAAGTTCTCTGTAATTATGCAAGAGACTAATAAAGTCATAGTGAAAAAGCCAAAATTATAGTTGCTAAAGGTAGGACTAAGTGTACTAAGTTATTCACGACTGCATAAAGTCCTGTGAAACTTTTTAATATGACTGCATCACAAAAACAAAGCCAACCCCACCCTGCCTGTAGAACCTGCATGTGGTGCTCTGATAGGTGTGAACCTGCAAAACAATGAGCGTTGGCACTGCCTGCAGATTTATGAGGAAAAAAAAAGCAAGTTCCAACTTGCATTCACAGGAAGTTTAACCCCCGAAACATTCCTTTCAAATTGCAGTGCATTTGATTGCACCTGTTTTTGTTCTATGAGGAAACAAAAAAAAAACAAAAAAAACAAAAGCCTGAAGTTAAAATGCGCAGCTGAGTCCAGGATGTGGTTTTTGTCATCATATCAAGCTGATGCACAGGACGAACTGTCACAAACAACAAAACATGCTTCCCATCTGAAACCCAAAATGTGAGCCTTGCAGCAGAGCATTGCTTAACAAGGTCAAGACGACTGTAACATGAAACCATGAAAAACTGAGCTCATGAGACCAGACAAGCAACACCTTTGTATAGTTATTAGTGTCTAAAAGTATCTCATAGTGTGTATTTATATTATTACAGTTAAAGCAGGCAGGGAAAATGTACAGAAAAACATTTTTTAAAAAAGCTAATAAGTGGGATATTACTGTTATAAACTGTTATATATACTGGTTGGCATCAAGTTAATAACAAATCACAATGTTTATCCTGTAAAGTAGCCTATAGCTGAAGAAAAATCAATCAGATCAGAGGCCCTAATATGCAGAAAGGTCATCAGTATTGTGATTATGTAACTGAGTCGAGTGGAATTGATATAAAATTCCTTGAGACAGATCAGTGGAAATTCTGGGGAATTCTTTTTGCACACACAGTTTTGCTTTCTGTTGGTTTTAGAGCCGATAAGTTCCTGCTTTTCTTAGAAAGGAATGTACAATACAGTTTTACTTCCTTTTTCCATATATAGACGTGCGCGTGTCACCGGCTACGTCATAAGCCCACTCGTGCCGTCGGTGTGACAGAAATGTGTTGTAAGTTGCCTTCAGGGGCTCCCGACTGAGCTCCGAATTTCGAGCTTTAAGAAAACAAATCAATTGTCAGCAAATTTAGGCGAATTTAATATACACCGACTTTTTTGACCTTATCATACACATTCTTCCTCAGTCTGGAGAACAGGTAGTAGTCTACAGACGTGATAAATAAAATAAACGTCGAAATAAACAGGGCAAAAAAAAAAAAAAACTTTCTGTCTAGGGTGACCAGATGTCTGACTTTTTGTGGGACTGCACAGCATCCATTTTATCCATTTTATCACAAACTGTCCCTCAATTTGATTGGCTCTATATAATAGAGATCACATGTTTCACGGGAAACCTGTGCAACAAAAAAAAAGATATGTGCTGAAGCATCCCTACTGAAACTGAAGCTTAAATAACAGCTGTTGCTATAGGGAAAAAAGTGAATGGACGAGTGTACAAAAACGACCACACGGGACCTGAAAAACAATCTCAATCTTCCATTGATGCTTTTAAGTGAGGTGGTAAAATTGTTACACTATGTTTTCCTGTCACGCTGTAGATGCTAGTCTTTAACCTGGAGAACACACACACACACACACACACACACACACACACACACACACACACACACACACACACACACACACAC
>JAVDPK010001241.1:358186-397447 GCA_034780415.1 Cichlasoma orientale
ACACACACACACACACACACACACACACAGAGAGAGAGAGAGAGAGAGAGAGAGAGAGAGAGAGAGAGAGAGAGAGAAAGAAAGAGCTTACCCCTTGACATCTGTAACGTGTCCTTCATTTCTCTGGTGATCCTGGCCTTGGTAAATGCCTCACCTGCCCACATTCTGTATTTCCCACACAGTGAACGCACCATCATTACTAGGCCCGCTGTTGGTGACTCACTCGACTGAAAGTGCACACTTTCTGTGAGGGAAGCGCCGCCTACAAACGGTATGCTGAGGCAGAAACTGATATTACATCTCGCAACAGAGTTAGTCTGACAGTCAGCTAATAATCGATACTGAAGTCTGTCTCCGGCAGGCGCCTCCTCTGGATTTCTTTGTATTCATCGCTCATTCACACACTTGTTGAACATGGGATACCTGCTGTCTAAGATGATGGCTGTGTTCGGGGATAAAGGTAAATCTGCTTTAATTCTTGTGTTCTTCTTTGTCGTGTATGAATTGTTGCTTTTTTAAAGGAATTCTAAAAACCAGTCAGGATATTGATGTCCTGGATCAGGTCATATGTGTTTGTGTCTAAAGTCACAATTTCACTGTTAACATTTAACTGCTTTACTAAAAAGTCTTTCATTTGATCCTAACGCAGTAAAGTTTAGATCATTTATTATATAAGAAACTGGACGCGAATGTTGGACTGGTTTCACTGCAAGAACAGTCCTTTGATAAGAAACGTGATCATGCTCAGCACCTCACCGTCCTGTGTCTTTTATCTTATCTGTGTCTACATGTATCTACTGAATGTGAATTTGCAGTGAGTGTGCAACTTTAACGTGATTAACTTTCCTACAGAGCACAAAGTCATCATTGTGGGTTTGGATAACGCAGGGAAGACGACCATCCTCTACCAATTGTGAGTGATTTTACTGCCATCTGAGGCCTACAGCAGCTGTTACTCTGTACTCACAGTTTAATCTCATTCTAAATGTGCCTTTTCCCACCTTCAAACACATCTAGCCTGACCAAAGAAGCCGTCCACACATCACCAACCATCGGCAGCAACGTCGAGCAGATCACCGTTCGTAAGACTCACTTCTTGGTTTGGGATATTGGAGGGCAGGAGAGTCTGCGAGCCAGCTGGTACTCCTACTACGGAAACACAGAGGTATGGCTCCCTTTGTTTCTCTAAAAAAACACAGTAAAGGTTTCAATAAAGTGCACTGGAAGTGATACTAGTAGCTCCCAAAAACATGATAAAATGAAAGCATTAGAAGTGCTGGCTGATATTAAACCTGCTTCTTTTTTAATCACTTTTATTGTAGATAATTATTTACATGTGCTGTATCTTTAATGGAGCTTTGTAGACATGTTATGCGCCCACTTATCACTAAAGCTTCCCATAAATTTGCTCCTGATAATAATGAGCATATAGCAGTTTATGTAACGGTTATTTTCCTTTCAGATCGTCATCCTGGTTGTGGACAGCACCGACCGGGAACGGCTCACTCTAACCAAAGAAGAGCTCCACCGAATGCTCGCGCATGAGGTACGAACCCCAGATCCTAGAAACACAGCATAGACATTGACCTTATTTCAACTTTCAGGCTGGAATAGAGCTATAGATATGATGCTTTACTTGGTCATAACTATATTAAAATACCTTTTAACATGTTTGAATAGTGGTTACGGAGGATAAACAGGTACAGGAGGGTTAAGCATACTTTGCTCTATCATCTACACATGGATGAGTTCACCTGTTTTCTTTGCGAGTTGCTTTGATGTAAAATCCTGCTGTTGTTTTGTGAAGGCATGGATTTTTATGTTTCACATGCCCTCTCGCTTTCAGACACAGGCTGATTGCGTAATAGATACAAAACCAGATAGCACGAGGAAGTAGATCTTACAGTCAGCACGTCTGCGTGTGTCAGTGTTCCGCTGAGGTTGCTGTTTGTTTTCATTGACATCATAGGGTTACCAGTGGAACCATCTCAGTTTTATTTGTCATCCGGTCGCAGGCATCGTGTCGGTAACCTTTTTTTTCTCTCTTTTTAGGACCTGCAGAATGCAGCCATTCTCATCCTGGCCAACAAACAGGACATGAAGGGCTCCCTGACAGCGGCAGAGATCTCCCAGTGCCTCACACTTGACTCCATCACATCGCACTCCTGGCACGTCCAAGCCTGCTGCGCCCTGACAGGAGAGGGGTGAGTCCAGCACACCTCCTGCTCTCACTGTCGCTGAGTATGACTCAGTCTTCACAAACACTAACATGCTTAACAGAAACATGGCTCTGCAAAATGCAACTTCTCCCAGAATTGCAGCCTTTGTATCGCTTATCGAAGTGCTTTCTGTCTCTCTCTGCAGTCTACCTGCCAGTCTGGACTGGATGAAGTCACGGGTTGTGGCAAACTAAAAAGAAAACAATGGATTAAAAGTCCTCAAACTGAGAGAACCTCTTGAAGCACCGCGAAGGCCACAGTGTCAGGATTATTTACCGTGTTTTGGGCCTGTGAACACGGCATCTGTGACAGACCCTGCCTCGCCACGTCTACAGTGCGACTTACCGACTGTGTGTCAGTCTGAAAAAACGTGCTTCGTTTCCATTTCAGCCTTGGAAAGATGACAACAGACGAGCTTCAGAAACTGTTTGGTGATTTGATTATATTTTAGTAATCTGGAGGTTGTGCACTGAGGGGTAAAAAAAAGTGTTTACAAAGCGTTTGTTATGCATTTACATAAGTGGCCTGCGCGTAGAGGAGAACAATGTTTAGGCAAATTATCCTACCTCACCAGAAGTATCGCATTCTGTTTGAAACGAAACTGTAAAAAGTACCTAAAATGTCATTATTTCATTACTAGAATAACAAGGCATGTGGAAAACAATAAGGCAGGTCGATAACAGAGGATGATTTTTTTTTAACACTAGATCGTATATTTTTCCTGTCAGTGTCTTTCATTTTTAGCAAGCTGATCTTGTGATTTCACAGAAACTTTCAAACTGATCAATCGTGGTTTCCTTTTGACCGTTAGCTGTTGATTCTCGTCACTTTTTGTTCGCAGTCCACGTGAACTACTGCTTTAAAACAGCTTCACAGTTTACCAGCAAACAGTGTGACTGTGGTCTTCTCAGAACTTCTGCAGTTTTGCAAATGCCTACAAGCCTACAAGCCTGCATCTGATGTTAAAACCATGTTTCCTTAGATCTGAAGATTTGCATTAATTTATTCTTTTAAAGCTCGAACTATGTACTGTATATTACAGCCATTTCCTGAATGGAACAAGGAGCTAGCTGCTAGAGACAATGAGTCTTATTTAAAATGTGCATATTGTATAGTGTGATTTTTCTAAATAAATGTTATCATTTCTACATATGTGTGTGTTTTGTTGTTTTAAAAAGGGATGCATAGCGTGCTATTGTGGTGGTTAACACCTCCTAATTATCTGTAAACATTTACCTGTCATCAAAGGCCATCTTCTTCTTTTAGGGGTCACCACAGCGGTTCATCTGCCACCATCTCAACCTGTCCCCAGCATCCTCCTCTCTCACACCAACCCTCTGGATAGCCCCCTCACTACATTCATGAATCTTCTCTGTGGGCTTTCTCTTTATATCGTGCTTGGCTTCAACACCCTTTGTTCAATGTAGCCCATCTAATAGACTGCCTGTGTTATTATATGAACATTTGAGCTTATATCCAGCTCATTTTTCAAAGTGAAACGTTGTGATACGATTGCAACAACAAACGTGTCATTCTTTTGACAAAAAGGCAAAAGAACATTTCAGGGGGCATCCGGATTTGAACCGGAGACCTCTTGATCTGCAGTCAAATGCTCTACCACTGAGCTATACCCCCACACGCTTGGCAGGCCGGCACGCTTTTATTTAAAGATATCACGGAGCCAGGTATGCGTACCCAATTGGATGTTGTTGTTTTGTATGATTATTTTTTAGCAAAATACGGCTTGATTTTGGCGACCGCCGTGGTATTTAATCGCTATATAGCAGATGTTTATCTGACCGCTAGGGGGAGAAAGCGCCTGCATTAATATAATAATATTAATGTAGGCGAATAACAACAGAATTCACACGTGAACGAGCACAACAGGGGGGTAAGTCTTTATATTTATTTAAGCAAAGATAATAATAACACACTAACACCATCATTTAACTACTTTAAAAGGAACAATGATTTTCTCTCAAATTATAAAACAAATTCACAGTCATTAAACTAGAAGTGCACAACAGTATTTTTTTTATACCTGAGTACCACATTCATTGAGCTATGACATTTTAAATTTTGCCAATGATGAAACAGGGATTTTCACCACAGAACAGTGGGACTGTGACCGCATCTCAAGACAGCCAATGTGACACCTTCCTCATGTGACAGTCACACATGCTTGCTAAACATTTTCTTTAGACGGGAAGCCACAGTTTTTCTGTGCTTATCAAAATTTGAACTCCAAACCAAACAGTCATTATAATGGGAGCAATCAAGTTGGGACACTTAATCACCATACAACTTTTTTCTTAGCCTTCTTTTCCACCAGTACCTGCTCGCCTCTACAATTGAGTACCGCCTCAGTGTGGGTGGTGTCCGGAAAGTCTCGTGACATCATTTGTATATGACACACAAACACAAAAACAAACGCTCGCTCCATTTATCTCCTTCTGGATTCTGTCGTTAGACGCCAAGCACAAATACGTCTGTGTTGGTTAGTGTGCAGCCATTTCCCTCATTGTCAGGTTTCAAAAACAGTGGGTTTGATTCTTGTTAAGCTGTTTTTAGGACTGCACTCTTCTGGACAGAGACCTCTGATGTTATGCCTGAATGTGCTGGAAGCACGCGTCCAGTTTCAGAGTTACATCTCCTAGTTCTCATTTTACCACTGGGACCACTTTGGACTTTACCTTCCACATCTGCTCCAGGTGTTCCTTCAGTCCCTGGTACTTCTTTATTTTCTTGTGCTCCTGATGTCTCTGTCCCCTGGGATTGCCACATCTATCACAGCTACAGTATGGTCTTCTGCTTCTTGTCACCTGCCACTATGTCTGGTTGATTGTCTGTCTGGAACTTCAAGTCCCACAGGACCTTACCTTGCTGTTCTCAAC
Organism: Cichlasoma orientale; assembly: GCA_034780415.1. Taxonomy (NCBI): domain Eukaryota; kingdom Metazoa; phylum Chordata; class Actinopteri; order Cichliformes; family Cichlidae; genus Cichlasoma; species Cichlasoma orientale. The sequence continues at coordinate 363,300 of JAVDPK010001241.1, forward strand.
CACCTCTCGTGATGTCTCTCATCGGGACTTGGGGGCTTCTAGTCCACATGCAGCACTATTGCAGCCAATTGGTCGTGCCTCTCAGTATATGTGGTCCCACCTTGAATCTTACATTCTGCTACTATGTGCTGGACTGTCTCCGTGGCATCTTTGCACAGTCTGCAACTTTTGGCTGTGGAAGACTCCTGCCTCTGTGGATCTGGCCTTGGTGCTGTCCTTTAAGCCGTAATGTCCTGAAAACATTACTGCTCAAATTACACAGATTTTGGGGTCTTTCTCATCCACTATAAAAGCTAATGCGTGGAACCTTGGGTTCATCAGTTCTTGACTTTAGATGTTCACATCAAGTCTCTGACCTAGTTTAAGAAATATTGCTAAACTCAGGACCATTGTCTCAAAACGTGAACTGGAGATGGTCATCCATGCCTTCAGCTCTTCTCACTTGGAATATGGTAATGCTCTGCTTTCTTGTCTGTCTAAAGCATCTATTTAAATCACCTCCAATCCATCCAATCCCAACCACCTCTGTAAAGCACTTTGTGACCGGTTTCTTATCTTGAAAAGTGCCATATAAATAAAGTTTACTTCTACAGGAAAAAAAAAAAACCCACAGATGTACATCTAAAACAATGTGATTTTCTGGATCCTTTTATTAGATTCTCTCTGTCACAGTTGAAGTGTACCTACGATAATAATTACAGAACTCTCCATTCTTTGTAGGTGGGAAAACTTGCAAAACTGGCAGTGTATCAAATATTTATTTTCCCCACTGTAGCTATTACTGTAACACAGATGCAGGACAGAGAAGACCGGGATTGATTCAGAGCTATTTATTGGACCAGATGGGGGTCATACACAGGGCACTCAGCAATGTCAACAAGCTAGATGAGAAGTATGCAAAAGACAAAGTCCAGAAAAAAAGTCCAAAACATCACTTACTAGAAACTTAAGTAGGAACACAAGGAAATATAGAAACACACACACTCACACACACAGGTGAGACAAATTCAAATCTGACTGTGAGCAGAACACAAAATAACATTACAGTTAATATAAACCTCTCACTTGTGTATATCCACACACCAGTGACACAAGAAAACTGAACGCTTTGTGTTACAGCTACATGAAGTGCAGCATATATGGTGCTGTATAAGCAGCACAATTTCTGCTTTTTCTGGAAATTTTATTGTATCAACCTCAAAGATATGAAGATGTTGTTTCTGGGTGTTCTGCCCTTCTTTGGTACTTTTGACATTTTAATTATTTTTACATTACCTTTGCAACAACTTGAGATTCAAGATTAGGCTTCAAACTTTCCCTTTTGACGAAGATTATAATCTAAACTGGATCAGGTGATATGAAGCCATCCTTCAGTTATGCTGCTATACGCTTAGGTCTCATCTTTTCCTTTCTTCCCTTTTGCACATGACTGCAGTTACTTTCTATTTTGCAGGATTTCCAGAGATTGCAGTAGTTTTTACACCATGAATCCTATGCCCTATAACATGCTAGTTTTTTTTAGAAAACAGGAAAATTTTAAAGATGTGCATCATGTTTGTTTACAGTCCTCACCGTGTGAAAATTGCCACCTGCTGCTGTCATACTGTTTACGATCGGGAATACGAAACATGGTACTGATTATCTCTCCAGCTGTGAATCCAATAAACTCTCAGCTGTCATTTTCCCTGCCAAGGATTCCATACTTGCTCCCAAAGCAGATAGAGATAATTAAATGGAGAGGTGGTGGAGTTGGCCGCAGTACTTGCAAAGCTTGCTTTTTTCTTGTCGGTTTACGTGTCATGTAAAACAGGTCTCTCACAAAACCGCTGGAAATTAAACTGCTACAAAGAAACTGATGCGTTCTGTGTGGGCTTCAAAGGGGTGATGAAAATGTTTGGATTTCAGGCCTGGCATTGTTAGCGTCATGATCCCCGTGTCTAATATAAGATGTCAGACTTCTGATTGTCCTCGCAGCCCATTTGGACAGAGGGAGGCGCCATTCTGCTGCTGGCGGTTCTACTTGTGTCATGTCTCTGAATGATGCTGAGATTCCAGGGAACTTCACTGGAATGAGTAACAGCGCGATTTCTCGTACAGTTAATAAAAACAAGAGGAGGACTACTCGAGGCCCGGGCCCTTTCGTGGAGCCCAGTGAGCTGATCTCTGTGTCTTTGCGATCACCATGGCAGCAGAGGAACTGCGCTGAGGAGGAGAGAAGGGGTGTAGTTAGAAACAGGGTGGTGTGTGCAGGCAGTGAGATCTGGAGGGAAGAAGAGAGCGACGAGAGGAAGCGGGAGAACCCCCCTTTTTTTTCACAAAGAGGAGCAGAGAGGAGCAGAGACGAGGCTGTCATTTTTTTGTTTTTGTCTTTTCGCTGTCAAACATGTGTCTGAGTTTGGTGATGCTGTTTCTCTGTCTCTCCCACACAGAGCTGGCTGAAGTTTGGGCTCAGCAGCAGACAGGTGAGCTCCGTGTGTTTTACATGCATCATTGCTTTTGTTTCTTTTGCCTGATTTGGTCACAAAGATGCTTAAACTTCCAGGTGTTTTTTTTTTCTCTCTTGCAGCTTCCTCCTTTCTTTATCATTTGCTGTATGTTCTGAAGCCTGTGCAGTGGTTTTTATAATTAGCTATCACAGCCATTTCCCCCATTTATTCTCAAGCTAAACGATCAGTTAACATTCTTATTTATTAATCTCTTTTTTTATCCTGATGCTGCACGCGCGGGGCTCTGCATGCTATTTTAATTTGCTCTAAGCCACTGAACTTCAGTGGGAATCTTTATGGAGCGGCAAATGGGTATGCCATGCCCTTTTCATTTCACACACAACAAGTGAATGACCTAGTTTACAATAAAGTGCACAATAAAAATACCCTCTTCCACAAGCATGCAACAGAGTCTAAACAGCAACCCACAAACAGCCTGTCTGAGGTTTAAAATTAGATTTAGACTTGTTTTTCTTCTTGCCTCCCTGCAACAGTTTGGCACAGCTTTTTAGGAGGCTGCTGCAGAGAGGACATGAATCTATCGCTCGCTGCATTTCTCGATGGAAACGCAAGTATGCCGCGTAATGGTTGGGAAGCATGTTAGCTGATTTAGGAGTCTGAGTGGTCAGTCTCCCGTCTTGCATCCACGCTCATCCTCTAAGTGATTCATGATGTAAAACCGCCGTCTCAGAAGGAGATGCAACATTAATTTTAAAATTAGTCATACTTGTTCACAGTGGCAGGGTTCATCGAAAAATGTTATTTCATTAAAACGCTGGAAAGTTTATGGGAGTTCTGTGGAGAAGATCTTGCAGCATAAGAGGTCAGCTGTCTCTGTTGACCTAGCACAATCCCCCCCGCATTCGTTCTTATCTGCACTGCCACTCAACATTATTTACCGATCAGCTCTTTAAAAATGACTTTGGCCCTGAAAGCCATCAACATCATCTGAACCAGACTGTAAAAACACAGCGCCCCGAGCTTACAGCGATTCCTGTACCCGGGGATGACCTCAGCGTTTGGCCTCTTGTCTCCCGTCCTGCTGAGAGGTTTGCTTAACAAATAACCTGAAGCTGATCCAGGCATTTTGGAGCAAAGCATTAAAAAAAAAAAATGGAAAAAAAGAGAAAAAGTGTGACGGATTGTTTTCTGAGACTGAACCATGAATAAGATGTTATTGTCTGTGGACTTTTACTTTATAAAAGTCATGTGTAATTTCACTTGTGATAGCAAAACATGGACGTGTTTTAGGAAAGTGGCAGGAACAAAAACCAGCTATCTGCCAACAGCTGAGCAACTCTGAATTATGCAGTCATTTGGAAGAGGGCTTGTATGGGAAATAGCTGCGGTCTGAACTCTGTCTGCTTTTTTCCTTTCTCTTATCTGAAAATGACAAGCAGAAATAATGTCTATGTATTGAATGCAGAGGTTTTGTTTCTTCATAAGAAAAGTGAGGCAATCAGTGTTTTCTTAACAAAGACTTGCCTCTTGCCTAATAGTTTAATGTGTTTTCTACTGAAACTGCATTTCTGCAATTCAGGCATCTTCCTTGAAATGAACTGGGGGATGTTTGGGACTTCATGCCAACTCCTTGAGCCTTTGCTCAGGAAGGGTGTGTCCTCTCAGACCACTGCGAGCTGACCACTTGCAGAAAAAGGCAGTAAAATGTTGCGGTTTGGTAGCTCCTAAAAGAGTGGGCAGAGGTCAGTTTTCATTCCAAAACATCTGCTTGGTTAGTGCAGAAAGGGGTTTCTCCTTTACCCCCCCCCCCCCCAAACTTCAACTCCCTGAAACAAACTTTTCATATATTCAAATTAGACCAAACTTCACCTATATTCTTGACCAGATGTGGTTTCCTCCTTTGACATCTTTTTAATATATATATTTTTTGGCATGTTTGCACAGAGCAGCAGCAGCTCTGTGCAGATGCTGAAAGAGGCCATTAACTATTCTTAGGTATTATCTTCTAACCAAGGACCCACCCTGTACTTTTTCACAAAGCGAGAAAGGTGCACAAAACAAATCTTGACGCCTATTCACCACTTAAACCTCTTCCTGTTGCACCGCCTTTCCCGCGGGGATCATTTCTATGCTACGTTCGCAATTATTTGCAGAGTCTAACTTTAGTCTAACCATTTATTTTTTATTTCTTTATATCTTATAATTGCAAGTTGTTGCCAGTGTTACTATTGACTTCAAAGTCACAAAATATATTTCAAGGGAATCAAAGTATGCTTGGGCTATTTCTACCATTGAAATTAGCTCAGAATGGAGGAGCAATCACTTTGTTCAAGTCTCCAAGCATGTCTGAAAAGGGGGATTCTGTTTTTTTCCCCCACTGTATATTTCAAGAAATGTTGTTAGATACCCAGCACATTGGGCTGTGTTATGTAGAGTTTCTACTAGACCGCTTGCAGAGTCTGACTCAGATCTCATTGCTTTGTCTGCCAGTGAATTCAATAAAACTGCTTGGGGGGGGGGGTGCAAGGGGGGAGATGACAACTCAAGTAGATATCTTAAGTTCATATTTAGTGCATGCACCCCTCCCAGCTTTTGTTAACCAGAACATGTTTATCTGCTGTACTTCAGACCTCAACAACTGTGCAGACATCATTTGTGCTCTTACCTCATAGATGCCACTACAGGGCGGACCCGGTGCTTAACAATCACACGGTCCAGGCGTAATATACAAGCTGCCACGAACGCATTGACGCAGTGCTTAATTGAATCAAAGGGTGGAGAGAAGCACACATACAATGAGTTCCCTATGAGGTCAAAACATTTGTCACTTCAGAAAATTGTTTAATGACACCCTGTAGTTTTGGTGACTGTGGAAGACATCAGCGTTATAACAGTGAATGCAGAGCGATGTTTAAAGCAGGCCTCGCCAATGTCCCACACAGTCTGAACTCTGGGGGTTTGGCACAGGACAAAGCTGAGGGACCAGCAGGCCTGCGCTCTCCTCCCACACTCAAGGCAGAAACGCAGGCATCAAACCAACATCAACTGACATTTCACTGGCAAAAGAGGAGCTCCACTGGGTACTGGCACCCACTGGAACCCCGGTTATGGAAACATGGCCAAATTGAGAATGTCATAGTCAATATATAAATTTTGCTTTCCTGGTGATGGTCTGATTTTTCCTTGCCGAGACTGCTTTCTGGTTAACAATGAACATCTGGAAAACTGCAGCAAGGAAGGATTAAGTTCTAGTCTGTTAATTTGCTCATTAACACGAGCTGGAGTGGGAGATGTGTGCATGCAAGGAAGCGCTGTGCTGTCCTTAATTAAGCTTGAAAACAGGAGTACAAGAGGAGTTAAACGACACATTGTGTTCTACACTGTGGGTAGACTGAGTTCACTTTTCAGCTACATACGTAAAATAGCTCCATACATACGGCTTTTATGAGCTTTTGCAAATCCTCAAATCTACAGTGAATTTTCACATTAAAGTGAAGACATAAGCAGACCCACAATACACAGTTAAGTTTGGATGCAATTACTGTGTATGCAGCTCAGGTGTGCAGTGAGTCACCTCAACAGGTGGCTTCAGCTAGTTTCTACTGCTGCAAAAAAAACACAACTTAATCTTGCCCCATTTTCCACTCAACAATTAAACTCCAATAATTCAGCAACTCAAATGCGTTAACGCTGGCTGAAACTGTTTTCTGCTTCGTTGCGTGGTTGTCTGTTAGCTCATTGATGGTGGGGGGCTATCAGTGCTTGCTAACGTTAGCATGACCAGGAGAACAAACGGGTACACGTCGACGAAAATACAACTCGCGTTTGAGTTGTAGTCAAGCGTGTGTTTGAGCTTAGGTTTCCTAACCGGACTACTGGAAGTCCGGCAAGTCCCCCTGCTCATTTTTAATCTGCTCAGGTGCTCAACACTCCCTGCTAGAAAACACCGGAGCAGCAGAGACCAACTCTTCGCGGCAGCCTGGCTGACCACGGCAGTTCATTCACGGTGATTCTGGCAGGAAACTGAGCTCCACGGGGTGATTTATCTTGGCTTTTTTGACCGGAGACCTTTGTAACGCTACTTGGAAAAATCCTCTGTAATTTGCTGAAAGCCTGAAACACAAAACAGCAAACGTTAAGTACGGAGGAAACCCCTCATTTAGGGTTAGACAAGACACCCCGCAAAGCAGTCACGCTGCCTCGGGCTTATATAGGCAGCGTGTGACGTCACCGACGTGTCCCGTATTAAATGTAAAAAAACGCAAGTCCCGTATTAAATTTAAAAAGAACCCCCAGACAAACAAAACCAATCAACTATTATAGATAGACAGATTTCTTCCAAAAACGAAATGAAGGCGATTAGTTACTGAAAGCAGGAAACTGGCAAAAACAAATATTGCACACAGGGGCTTTCCCTTGCAGTTATGCCCCTACAGTACATTGCAAACTGGCTCAAACCACTGAAGAGATCACTACAGGATGCTGAAAAGGCCAGAGTGTGTTTTGACAAGCCCATAAAAGTAAAATATAGAGAAATATTAGAAAAAGTGTGAGCTATAAGCCTAGAAAAAATTCTGATAAAGTGCTCAACACCATCTTTTAGGCATGGTAGAAACGTGTGTGGTTTGGGGGTGCTTTGGTGGTAGTAAAGTGGGCTACTTGAGTAGCATAATGTTTTCTACTACACTAGGACAATGACCCAAAACACAGCTGCAAACTATGCAAGAACTATTTAGAGCACAATCCTTTTTTTTTTGCGTTTTTACACAGAGTGGAGCAGATGTGTGTGTGGGGTTGTGATGCATTTTTTCTCAATTTTATATCACACAAGGCTAAGTTAATTTAAAATCTGTGCTGAAGATATTAAACAACATAGCATAGTTGAGTTAATATTAAAAGAACAACAATTTATCGGTCATCATTTCCCACATAAATGTTTTCAAATGGACAACCGACTCTTTAGAGTTCAGTGGAGGCATTGTTCATTGTGTGGCTTCACATGTAGAGCTGCATCGGGTCCTGAGGTTGTGCAAGGACAAAGATGTCCACAGGTTTACAACCAGCTGTCGGTATAAACATACCAGCAGACATGTATTTTCCACACTCCATAAGAAATTACAGGATGGTGCTATAACAAATGCCTAAAATTAACCAGGAATTTGTGGCTTGAAAGAAAGACAAGTTGTCAATTAAAACACCCAAAATTCTAAAACAAGTCTTACCTACCCCAGTTTGCTTACTACAGTATGGTTTTCTTTGTTTGTAGGGTCTGACAGTTCTTTCCGAGCATCGGTAAATATTATTTGTATCCTATTTGTTTTCATTCAACAAGGGGCTTTACCTGACAAGGCTACAGCTGATATGGTTTGGCTGACTGACCGAGCAGCGAGCACGACCGTAAACACCATCAGTTTGAATAAAAGTGACATCCACAGTGTTTATTGTGCATTCTATTTTTGAAGTCAGTGAAATGAAACCAGCAGATTTATATAATGTGAAATGTAAACGGACTAGGACAGCGGTGTAACATCATATGCATTATTTTGGACAGATGATCGGTACAGTGTGGTCCCACAGCAGCATGAAGGGTCTACTGGAGCTGACACCGATGCTTACAGAACCCTGAGGTCATCTCCAGGCCACACTAGAGTAAGCAGGGCAGTCCTGGGTGGAGGACTAAGCATCAACACCCTGCCAGACAACATGACACGTGTAGTGGTAAGTGATACACCGCAGTGTTTCTTATGACTGTAATGGTTTGTGGCATTTAATATGTTCTTGGCTCATACCTGGGTCTATTTGTTTTACTTGGAGTTAAACACTGCCCTCTTTTGGAAAGAAACATTTACAGCATATTATTTAACGCCTGAAATCTATTATTTAACCATGCTCTCTGCGAATTTTAGACGCTTGTGCGACACATTCTATGAGCACAAGTCATGCTTTTAAACCTCTGATCTCCTCTGTTTTTCTGTCTGGAAGGAGGATTCTGGCAAGTACTACACACGGCGCATCTTTGGCCCCGAGGACCAACGTACGGAGAATCTGTGGATAGACATGAATGATGTCCGGCACGGTCAAGTTAGAGTCCATGGCATTCTGTCAAATTCATACAAACAGGCTGTGGTGAGTCTCACATACAGAAACAAATGGACTGTCTCGCTTCCCTTTTCTTCTTAACCCAAAAAACTGAATATTTAGTAAATTGTACAGAGGGTATTGGCCGGTTCCAAATCTTGACTTACTAAATTAAACATTATAATGATACGTGTCCTTGTGATGATACTTAAATATGTTTATGTTTCTCACTTTGTAGATTGTTTATCAGACAGCATACTGGGAAAATGTTAATCACAGACAGGCTGCTTCCAATCACACAACCAATAGATGTGCAATTCCTGTGCAAACAATGACAACTGTTGCAAGTTGCAGGCTGCATGTGTGTAGGGGGTATAGCTCAGTGGTAGAGCATTTGACTGCAGATCAAGAGGTCCCCAGTTCAAATCTGGGTGCCCCCTTCTTTATGACGTGAAATATGCACTCACTGGCTACTCAGTTTATTTAGGCACATTGACATGGTCAAGACAACCTACTTGAAACCTCTTTTTGTCCTCAAGACAGATAGGCTACAGCAGGAGAGAGGCCACCTTTGTCAGCTAAGAAACTGAAGCTACAGTTCATGTGAGAGCATCAAAATTAGACAACAGAAGAAGGGGAGTTACCTGGTCTGAGGGGTCTCAATGTTTCAGGCACTTTGTTGACTCTGTGCCACAAAGAATTAAGGCACATCTTAAGGCAAAAGGGGGTTAAATCCAGAACTAGCAAGCTGCACTAATTCTGCATAAATGAGAAATAGCTGAAATTTTCCCTTAACCTTTGATGTGAGAGTAAGTCAAGATGTAGTTCCCGCTTTAATATATGGTTGCATAACCCTGAAAGCTAAAGGACATGTTGGCACACATTAAGAGCTACAAAACTGCCATTCAATAACACACCTTAATACAGAGGGATATGGAGTATCATGTCTACTGAAAAGCAGCAAAGTGTGAATATTGATGGACAAAAACAAAGTGCAGCTGGAGCACTTTGGCCCTACAGATGTTCAGGTTACATATGATGAATATGCAGGGGTTGTTTCAGGTCTCAGATCAGATTGCAAATGGATAAATCTAGCAAGAAATATTTGACAGGAGTTTGGAAAGTCACATCTGCATATTTGGTTACAGCAGGATCAGTTTCCCAACGACTGAGCTCGAAACTGATAATGTGGATTTTAGGTATGAATTATAATGTTTTGTCATTTAGAAGAATATCTGTTTTGGAAAGTTAACACCCAGCCACTTCAACCATCTGTCCTTACGAGCTCAAGTTGTGTCTATAATTCAGCTAGTCCATTGCAAAACAATTGCATCAGACAGCATACTGGGAAAATGTTAATCACACACAGGCCGCTTCCAGCCACACAGCCGGTGTATGCGCAAATCCTGTGCAAACAATGTGTTGTAATAAGACCAGTCACAGGCTGTGTGTGCAGGGGGTATAGCTCAGTGGTAGAGCATTTGACTGCAGATCAAGAGGTCCCCGGTTCAAATCCGGGTGCCCCCTTCCCTTTTTTTTTGTGTTGATCATGTAAACGTATGACAGAAAACAGGTACAAGCGTGGTAGGTCCACTTTTCAAGGAACATAACACTGAAGTTTTAATATAGAGAAAGAAGAGCAAACCTTTTTACTGAGAAAAGTATGCAAAACAAAGCTTGTCCCAGACATTTTGCAGCCTCTTTGTGCTCTTTCAGTGACCTTTAAGAGGCAGTTAGAGGCTGCTGCAGTGCAGGGTGACGAACCAAAACATGACAATAAAGAAATTTCTGTTTTTTAAATGATATATAATTTTTTTTTCCTGCTTCTGTCTGTGTCTGTTTGCATCGTGTCTTTTTGCAGAGGGTTGCCCTGTCCTTTGACTTTCCTTTTTATGGACATTACCTGAGGCAGATTACCATAGCAACGGGAGGTACATTTTGATTTTCTAACAGATGTTCAAATGACCTTTTGCGGTGTAACAAGGTGTACACAAGTCTTCCATATTTTTCCCTCTGGCCTTCTTCCAGGGTTTATCTTCACGGGGGATATTACTCACCGTATGCTGACCGCAACACAGTACATCGCCCCTCTGATGGCTAATTTTGACCCCAGCTACTCTAAAGAATCCACTGTGCAATACCTTGATAATGGTATAATACCATGTGACATTTGAGCATGTCCTTGAGTCTGAGATTGCCTGAATTTTCTGATTGATTCCTATTTGGCTTTCATTATCTCCAGGTGAGGTCTTTGTGGTCCAGTGGGAGCGTGTCAGACTCCCTGGCAAAGAGTCAGTGGGAGGCTTTACGTTTCAGGTTGCTCTTTACAAAACAGGAACCATCACTTTCAGCTACAGAGACGTGAGGAACATTTCTGCTCTGTGCTCTTACTGGCAGTCTCAGATCTGATTGATTCATCTTTCTTTTTTAAGTATTTAGCGAAACTTGTTTTTTTCCGTTTACCAGATACCTCTGTCAGTAGATGCAATCGGTTCAGCCGAGCATCCAGTGAAAGCTGGGTTATCCGATGCCTTCATGGTCATGTCACCCTCTTCTCACGCAGCAGGTCAGCGATAATTGTTCACTAGAATCAAGCGCTACCATCAAAAAACAAATTGAAATAATAATATTTCCAATCCAGATCTCCCACAGCAAATGATCTACGAGTACCATCGAGTTGAGATAGACATCGCAAAGATTACCAACTTCTCTGCTGTTGAGTTCACTCCCCTGCCGAGTAAGTGAATATCTACATCTCCAGAGATTTCTTTCCCCAGTCAAAGTTAAATATCGGCAGCGTTTTCCTTTTCTTTCCCCGCGCAGCCTGCCTTCTGCATAAGAGCTGCGAGCTCTGCCTCTCATCCAGTCAAACCTCTGGATGTACTTGGTGCCATGTGCTGCAGAGGTGAGTGGGGAATTCTGCAAACTGACAGTGTTAGCACAGTAAAGGTTTAACCCTGTATTTCTGGTGTTTTAGATGCTCTGATGGCATGGACAGACACAGACAAGAATGGTTGGATTATGCTTGTTCAGAAGAGGTATAGCTGGACTTTGAGAATAAATATCAGTTTATTTGATCCTTCCCTGTCTCTTAATATGTGCTTATTATTTATTGTACATCTATGGGCAGAGCCAAGACGCAACCTGTGAGGATTACTCCAGGGGTGACAACTCCACTGGGGCCTCCATCACACCAGAGACCGAAGACATGACCTCTCTAACTCCTCGACAAAAAAACTGTGAGAGTGATGGTGAGAATATAGGGCTAAACTCTACATGTGACATATCACAAAACTCCAGTGATTCATTTGGTCGCTCAGTAAAAAATACAATGGAACTTTTTACTTTCTTTTAGATGAATCTAAACATCAAATTTTCAAGAGTGGTAGTGGTGAGTAGTGTTGGCATGATTAGGTTTGGGAATGGATTCTTAAGAATTTGTCTTGGTTCCAGATGTAAAAACTGATACTTCAAGCAAGAGTGCAGGGCTGGCTAACACAGGAGTGATAGCTGGCATAGCAGCTGCCCTGGTGCTGCTCTTCGCTCTGATACTTGTTGCCCTTTACATCAACTACCATCCTTCTGCTGCATCACCGCTTTACCTCATTCAGGTGAGCTCAGAACATATCCTGCAACGCCAGCCTGAGTCAAACTGATGTTATTCTGTGCATCCACATTCTCATTGTGACTGTTGATGCTTTGCAGCGACGCAAGAGCTACTGGCCTTCCTTGAAGTTTCAAAAGCAAGAGTCTGGTTACACGGAAGTGGAAGGAGGCGGCAGTGAGAAAGACAGCATTGTTGAAGCTGGACCATGTTAAAACCATGAAAAGGAAATTATGGCTCGTGGAGATAGTTGCATGTTGTGCAAATAATTGCATTGCAAATCGAGTTGCAAATAAAGGTTTGAAAGTGTTTGAGAGAAATACCTTAAAAGGATGACATTGTTGTTGAATGTTATTTAGAAATGTAATGTTATTTAGAAATCGCATACCCCCCCTTTCACTGCATTAAACTGTAAAATGCATGCCACCAAACTGACACACATAAATTTTGCAGTTTTTTTTTTTTTATCAGATAATCCGACTGAGCTTCACTTTCAGTTCCTGCTGCTTTCGATTGTGATGGTGATGAAGTTCCACTTTTTGTCTTGCTCAAACACAACCCCATCGTTTCCTGATCAGTACTCTCGCTTGCAGAGCATGATTTTGTGTTTTTTCTAACAGAAGGTTCTGCATAAAATAAGTGTAAAGATGTACAAATGTTGCTTCTTCACACATCAAATAATGTAGGCCTATATGCAGATACAGTGCAACTCTTTTGTCAGCAGATGTCCCTCTAAACAAAAGGATCACATGAGCATTCAAGTAGGGCATGCAATGCAGTGAACGTGGCAGATGTGTAAAATCTGATTTGAGAAAACTGGATTGGTGAAGTACACACACACACATACACACGCGCACACAAACTGCACCAATAAAAATGAACGCACAAGTTTGCTATGCGAGCGCAGATGGCGCAAATACAGATAAGTTTGGCATGCGCATGCACAGGCGTCGATTAGACCTCCGTATAGTTACAGAAAGCTGAAATTATGTTGCTTCATTTTCAAGCAAAACAGAGACGCTGTAGTGCCATTTCAATATTTTAAATGCAAACCACCAATGTTCCCGCTCTTTCTTTTGAAATTATAATTTTTTAAGAAAAAACAAACAAACAGAAAACAAAAAGTATCCTCCTACACCACCACCTCTTCCCTTTCTGCTCGACGGACGCGCGCAGTCGAGGGAGGAGGAGGAGGAGGAAGAGGGGGGCGCGGCGGGAGCGCGCTTTCCGTGTCTGGTTAGTGGACTGACAGCCAGCTGTGCGGCTACAACGACAACAACAACCTCCTGGATTTCCAACATAGAACTAAATTAGAGTTGGTCTGCTACTGCTCCTAATCATACACTATAGCTGTTTTTCGAAGCGAACACTCGACAGCACACAGCTACGATCAGTATCATCGGCGGTTTCTGTGCTAACTAGCTAGAAGAGCATTCCTCCAACATGAATCCGTTGTGTAGCAGATGTAATCTAGTCGTTTACCCCACGGAAAAAGTGAATTGTCTGGACAAGGTAAGAACAGAAACCGTCTCGTTTTTACATGTTTCTTAATTAAATCAACACTAATAGGCTTCAGTAGAGTGGGGCATTGAGCGAACTTGTTTCTGCTCCCCTAAAACTACACCTTTCACATATTTTTGTGAATGAATCGAATGCCCCAGCTGGACAGGTATGTCGCTAGCCGTGCAGGCTAACTGCTAGCTCACGTCTGGAAGGCGGTGGCACAACAGTGCGGACTAGAAACCAAATTACACATTATTATGGTGTTGGTGGGATATCTTAAGGGACCAGAATTTGTATTTTTGTCCCGAAGATGATAGCCTCAGGCTTTTGTACTGATTTACCCTAACCAGCACTTCACAGTGCTTCCGGAGAGCCGTGCCTGGCCTGGGCCTGGCTGCAACCGCTGCTTTGACGAAAGCTGATACCCAGCGTTTTTAACCTCTGTGGCAAACTCATTGTGTTTATTAACAAAATTATCTTACGAATACTAAAACACGCGGGACTTATAAGGAGAACAGTGTAGTCCCATTATCACGTTGTTCCTGTTCAGTACTGTTGAAAACAGGGTGGACCGATGTGGACGTGTCTGTGTCCAATTCACTGGCTAATCCAAGTCAGGGATGATTAGTCGAGCAGCCTTGTTAGTTTTCAGGCAAAGTAAACTCCTAATCTCATCAACTGTATCCACAGTGGATCTGTCGAGGCCACCAATTCACATGGGAGCAACAACTGGTGCTAATGTGGGTGTTGCACCGTCTTGTTCCTCTTTCCCTTTGAGCTTTGATGAGGCAAAGGTGGCCAGAGTGTGTTGAATCTTACAGCAATCCCTTTCATTGTAAATCTGTAAATAGATAACACACTAGAGTGGGGTCTGGTTGCTTGAGATATGAGATATAGGTTATATTTGACCAAAGCAGGGCATGGGCCAAGTAGATAATTTGTCTAATGGAAGGCTGAATGGTCGTTGAAAATCAATCCCTGTTGAGATGTGTCTTAACTGTTGGGATTGGCAGATAAGGAAGGTCTATAAAGACACATACACAAAGCAATCTATCTAAAGTAACATCAGCTCTGACTCGATAGACTGCAGCTCTGCTTCGTGATTGTTTTCCCATGATTGTATTCAAATAAATGTATCTCTTCCTGCTAAAATAGCACAGTGCAAGTAATGTTAGCCTGGTAGAAAGCTGGTGTTAATGAGAATCAAACTGCCTGAACTACAGCTTGAATGCGGTTTGGAATCTGGCCTGAAGGGGAGTGCATTCCGGCAGACAGACATTCCCATAAAACGTGCTCTGTCAGAGGCCTGCTGTGCCATCTCCCTGCTCTGAACTGAGCACAGGAGCATAGCCTGCCGTCTGTCTTAACTGCCATTCCACATCAGCGCACACCCCCTTTTAGACCTGCCAAACCAACCTCCCTTTTCCCTTCTCCGTGGGACACACACATTGCCATTCTTGTTTGTTTTAAGCAGCCAAGGTAAGGCTTTTTCCATGCACTAGGCTACCTCAGGTGGAGGCAGGGGAGCCTAAGGGTTCTGCCTCTTCTGCATTAGTAATCTCAACCAAATACCTTAACCTGACAATTTCCTTCTTTCAATATCCTTCTTTTGAGAGGCTAAACCTCATACCCATGTTTGTCTGACAGCTGCATTCCTGTATAGCAGGGCTGGGCCCCACGAGCAGCCAAGCACACGTAAAGACAGGAAGTGAATTTTAGCTGAAGCTCTTGTTGGTAACGGTTTTGCCTTTTCATTTCAGTCCTTGAAATGCTTGCTGGTAGTAAAAAAGATGAGATGCACGTTTGGCTCAAGTATCTGATTCATATCTACCAGAGTGGCTTTTTGTAGGTTGAGTTCA
Organism: Cichlasoma orientale; assembly: GCA_034780415.1. NCBI lineage: Eukaryota > Metazoa > Chordata > Actinopteri > Cichliformes > Cichlidae > Cichlasoma > Cichlasoma orientale. Next base: position 378,791 of record JAVDPK010001241.1, read on the forward strand.
GGACAGCTTTTGAACTGCAGCCAGCGAAACTTTTAACAAGGAAGTGTTTTTATTTAGCACACCCTGATATGCAAATCAGACCAGGTCCATTTCATGTTAAAATGCAGTGCCTGGATGAATCAAATAATCAGTGTGTGTTTGTTTTATTGAGAGCTAGATTCAGCCCTTCAGCAGGAAGTGTGCATTTTCAGGTTAAACAGAGGATCTGTGTAGAGTCACTGAAACACTCAGCTCTGCACACATGCCTGTGCATTTATCCTTCACATGTGTTGAATGCATTTTGTATAACTGAAAGATGCAGACTAGTCTGACCCGCAGGTGAATTCACCGTCCTTGTACATATTTAAGGAGGTTAATTAATAATTAACTGTGTTGTATGTGTGGTTGTACAGTAAGTCGCAAACTAGTGGAACTGGTTCACGAGTAGTTGTGCAATTTATAGTATTTTCAAATATATGTAAATTGTGAGAATGTGCCTTGTGCATTATGACAGCTCGTGTTTTTTTCTTTTTTTGTTTTTTTTTAAAGTATGAAAAACACACTGCTTCTGCATCTTTGGCTTTGGTGAGTCTGTTAGCAGGGTCAAAATATTTTGATTACTCTTTCGATTTTCTTTTATTGAGGCATGTCAGAAACAGCTTTTATGTAACCAGTTATCTCCCACATTGCACCAAGTTTAATAGGTAAGTCTCAGCCTAACTCTAAACAAGCAGCCTGTTGACAGAAAGCCGGGAGAAATACAGATGAACCAAAGCCAGCTGGGCAGTTCTTTTATTTATACGATATGGAAAGATTTTAGAGCGTATCCAAAGAATAAATAATGGGGTGTGTGCGTTATAACTGCTGTTTAGTGGTGATTTTTGGTTCACATGTTCTCAAATGTTTAGACCATGACTGGGTAATATGGAATGAATGTCATGTCTGACATTGAATATATACTGAATGGCAATATGTGATCAGTATTTTCTGTGAGAGAAACATGCAATATCACAATCACTGACATTTCAGACATTCTGTAGGTTGTATTTAAAACTAAACAGTTTCTCAGTGGAAGTTTTCAGTTTCTTTGAAGTGGAGCTGTTTGAGGATCTGATCCACAGTCTGTGTGTTACCTACAGTGATGGTTAGTGGCTCAAAAGGTAACCAGTGCATTGCTGTGGATGGAGTCCGCAGCAAATTGCATTTTAACCACCTGAAAAATCAATACTGCTTCACGTGTATGCTATATGTAGAACATTTTTACCACTTTACCCTCCATTAGACACCTCTTTCCAATGAGGAACTGAAGGCACTGTGCTCGTCAGAGCAGCCAGACTGCGCTGACAAAAACGGTATTTACCTCGCAAAACGTCTGATCTAGTGCAGTCTCTGCTTAGTTAATGCTATTGTGTGACTTTAGTGTTTTAATGGGGGAGCTTGGATCCAAACTGTGTTTAAAATGCTAAAGTAGACCAACACCGCCTGTTATCTGCAACGTAAAATTACCCAATCTTTTAAAGTCATGGCTGACTGGTGCCCTTTTTTTTTTTTTTTTTTTAAACTGTTACCAAATAGTGTGGTCGCGCTGTTATTTCATTGCTGTGGAACAATTCTAAGATGTGAGCTTCAATTGTACTGCTGCTTCTCAATCCCTGGAAGTTGTTTGAAATACGGTTAAAGGTCATATTCAAGTTGAGCTGCTCGATACAGTTTATTCTCAATGAAAGAGCTTATATCGTGCTTATGTGCGGCGTGGTGGCTTTAAATTTAACAATTGCCTCTATTAAAAATTTGTAATGTTTTTCTGGCTTTTCACCTACATCTAACATTAATGTCTTACTGTTTGTGGTTTAGTCTTATGCACATTTGTAACTCTGCAAAAGCTACACGATGTGTTTTTTTTTTTTATTTTAGATGGTGAGTGTTTGTCTGTGTTTGCACTCTGATATTCCTGTGTGAACACATTTCCCCCTTACCTCAGTTTCAGAGGAACTTGTCTGCCGCCTTTGCCTATATTTAGACAGATTATTTTGAGAGCTGATTCATGTTATCCAAATGCCACAAGAGGTGAGGACTCGGTGCAGCCGCCGCCACCAGTCATATCTCTTTGATGACTCACAGTCACAAACGCGCATTTTACTCAAAATCACCAGAGGTGATTCGAGAGCAAGTGGCCAGGTACTTGTGCTTGGTGTAAAGAAACCAGTGCACACGTGGGGTTGACTGTCTCAACGTATTACGTATTTATTCGTACCTGCACACATTTCTTCACGCTACGGGTTCACACCTCAGTTTTTGGTTCATACCTTTGTTTTCTTTTTAGAAGTGGTGAAACATAATGGGGAAAAGTTTGTTTGTTTTTTTTTACCACAGGCCTGATCACTTGATCATGATTGAATCCTGTACAAAATAGAGAATAAACTCCAGTGTCACTCATGATTTCGGAAGATTTCAGCCTCTTTTTGGCCAAATTATTGACCAGAAATCTTTTAAAGAAAGGCAACACATTGCGTAACAACTCACCTTGGTTCTTCGAGTTCATGTCATGAATTTTCTTTAAAAAAAACAAAAAGAATCGGAAACATCTCTTCAAAGGTCTACTTGGCTAAAAGAACTGAATTTCAGCATTTTTGAGATAATTTTTATGTAAATTCTAATGCCTAGAATCTAGGCCGTATATATTGCTTATTTATGACTGGATTGTGTTGTAAATTAGCACTAAGGATAATTCCCTGCATGTATTCAAATACTGTATATAATTGTTGCTAAATGTTTTACAATGCAAATCCAAATGGTCTAAGGAAAGAATCTTTAAGGGTGGGGGTGGGTGGTGCAGGCAGGCAGACGGGCATAGAAATATGCCCCAAAGAGAGTGCACATTACAGTCTGGTGTGGTTTGAAAACTTAATTGCATACTGTGGCATACCCTGTCTGTTCAAATCACGGTCTGCCTGCTGGACAGCAGCAAAGCCCTGGGCTTGGGTAAAAATTAATGGTATCAGTTGGGCTAATAATTAACCTGCCTGCATTAATGAGTTAGTTTCCTATATTAGCACCAGCCAGATGTGCGAACTTTGTCTTTAGGCATGTGCTATCTTGTGCAAGAATAATCATTCACACTCACAGAGCCGCTGTGCATTGTGGTGTGTGTGGTGTGTTGGTTTTGGCCACTGTTGGAGACAAAGAGCCCTCACATCATGTTTCAAATTGTACCACTTCCTAAACTGTACTGAAGTTAATTGCTGGATATTTAAGGAAACATTTCATCACGGTCCCAGGAGACGTCCTTCAGTGTTACAATGCACTAAATTCCTCATACGTTTTCATGCCAAAATGATATTATCAGAGAGTGTCAATTAGTCAGTGTAGAAAATAACACCAGCCGAGCCCTTGTAAAAAATGTCTGCTTTACAGGGTCACTCAAGCGTCATTTTTGGTCCCACAAATGTATCCCGTCTGCTTACACATTTCTGTTCAAAGGGGGAACACACCCATCGCAGTGTTCCAAAATCCTGATTGGTGGATGACGTACGTGTCTGCTGAATACTGATTGGTTGACAAGCGAGCCAAAATAGGGAAGGGAGTGAGAATAGAGTTTACTGGGAAATGGAGAATCACAGAAAAGCTTCAAAGATCACAAAGTGCAGAATGAAAAGCACAGACACTGGCTGCAGTGGACACTTTTCATTGTTTTTAACACTCTGTTTCACTTAAGCTCTTTGTACAGTATGTTATAACTTGACTTTTCTCCATGGCTGGCTGATAGACCAACGACAGCACAAGCTTCTATTGCATACTTTGCACGCTGCCTCCATCTGACAACAGAGCTCTCTGCAGGCAGACGGGCTGCCGGTGGCCTGTGAACATGCTACCCCTGCAGGACAATAAATTCAGAGAGGTGCCCAAAGAGTGTTTCCAACCAATGCATCTATTGAAATCTATTGACAGCGGTTGTTTGGCTGTGTGTTTTGCTTTAATATTGGACCAAAGTGAGTGACTAATCTGCCCTAATTACATGGTAATGGTGACATTAGAAGTGGTTGACACAACAGGCTTGGGGAATTTTAATGCTTCATCTCAGGCGCTCCTATCAGTATGTTTTTAGTATGTTATAGCATGCATCTGGTCAGACTCTTAGTAACTGTCCCTCTGTGTGTGAATAGATGATGTGTAAAGGGTTACTGGCCTTCCATCTACATGGGATTCTTCTTGGTCCGTTTGTATTTGGTTCTCGCTGAGAGGAAGCTTTGAGGCTGAGTGAGCATCTCTGCTCTTGACTCGATCATTGAGTCCACGCTGACACAAATACATCATGCATTAAGACATATAACCTACATACAGTAATACACACATCTACAGACAGGGTTAATTCTCACGCACACACATAGGCGTGCATACACATCTGCCCTTGAGCTGTGCTGATGCAGGGAGACGGAGCTTTTTTTTTTTATGGTGTTTTATTTCTAGGGCTCTAGTTCTGCAGTGTCCTAATTTTCCAGCTGACTGCCAGATCCTGTCTTGGCACCCAAGAGTCAGGTTTTCCTGGAGGTAGACAAGGCTAACTGCAGGATGACCCCTCTAACACATGACTGGGGTGTTTCTCACTCATACATTTCTTTGTCCTTTCCTTTCTGACTGGTATCTACTCATCTTAGGCCAAGGCGTGATGTATTGCACATATAAAAGCTTTCCTACCTTTACGAGTTTCCCACAGAATGTTTTTGTGCACGTGGGTTTTTGAGTTGGAATTTTCAATTGAAATTCACCCTCAATTCAGATTTCTAACTCACAAAACTGGAAAAGCCCCGCCAACCCTGCACGAAGACACAAAACACGGGGAGAGCGGAGAATTTCAGGATTCCAGAACTCTCTGACGTCACTGGAAAAACTAGCTACATTTGTCGCTAGTCACTTTTTGGGGGGGGGGGGGCAATGGGGTCTGAAAAGCCGCTAAATCTAGCAACAAAGTCACAAAGTTGGCAACACTGCACGACACACGCGAGCATAATCCGGTGCGTGGTGGGGTGACGTATTTACGCCATGAAATATCATGCATATCATGATATAATTTATTTTTCCGGACAAGATTTTTTTTATCGGTATTCTCCTGAATGATATGATATGGCCCAGCCCTATATACTACTACTACTACTACTACTGTTGTGAATTTGTGACTCAATAAATGAGCCATTCACAAAGAACTAACCAGGCTTTGTCTGTGAAAATGCTTCAAAAACAACAACAACAACAACAACAACAAAACCCACAAGTATTGCGCTGTATTGGTCGAGAATCGGGATGGATGAATTTTTCCTTGCTTTTCCAACTATACCACTGGAACTCAGTCAACTCAGGAGCGATTTTACTCCGAGCTCTGACATCTTCCGAGGCAATAAAAACTCAGTAATAAAAAAAAAAACGTGAAATGCACCAGGTCAAATCTGCCACAACTGTGTGCAGTCATTTGAGAGCACTTTGGGATCGTGGGGGATCTTCAAAGTTGAATAGTTCCCAGTGAATATCGACTAGTACTTTTTTTTTTTTTTTTTGCATAAAATTCCCCATCCACGGTTAGAAGACAAATTTCCAAAGTAAGGAAGAGGGGACTTTCCTCTAGTAAATCAGTCACATTGTTCTGTCTGAAAAATAAAAAATGCTAGAATGAGTCACCAGAAGTACTTGCCTGGGTGTCAGTGTAGCTAGGTGACCCACCCAAATGACTTAGATGTGGGAAACTGTATTTATATCTGACACCGTTAGTCAGGATGTTTAGATTGAGCTAAGATGAGTGGTTATTTAGAGCATATCACATATTGGTTTTGGGCGACCACTTGTGAATAGATTTCATCTCTGGGAAGCTGCACCCACCGCTGCACATAAAAATATTCCTGCATATTGAATAAAACTGTAAGTACCCTGGGTGGTCCCTCGCTGTGTCCGTTATGTTTCGGCTTTAAATTTTAAATATTCAGATTATGCTGCGGCTGTATAATTTCCATTTTCAAAGGTCCCAGTGTTTCATCAGTGCATTTAAGCACCTGTTTAGATTTGTCCGATGAGTTCATTTGAAGCGACAGTTTGGCTTGAACTGCCTGAGTAGGTTGTCTGTTGCCTGCCACCTGAGAGGGTCATGTTGTCCATGTGAAGGTGGAGGGTGATAAGGGTTGTCATGGTGGAATCAGGTTGGGCAAGACTTCGGAATGGTTTGCTAAACGGATGAGTTCAGCAAACTTGTTCTCTCAAGGTCAATATTTATTCGAGTGAAAGACAGGAGTATCAGAGTTCATGCTCGGCTCGTGCGACTCCTCAGCATTTGCATTGATACTTCTCTATTTGACTTCCACATTGACAACTTATTACTGGCTTATTATGATAGATTTGGGGACATTAGAAGGGGTTAATAATCGTTGGAGACTATGATACTGGGCTTCTGCGTTGGAAGTAGATCAACCTGCAAAGATGGCAGCCAACAGCACAGCTGCAGATCAGCTGAAGCTATAGGAAATGGAACCTGCTTGCAGTATGCTCTTGTTTGTGAAGGGATTTGCAATTGCCGTTCTAGTCAGAGGAATGAAGAGGCAGATCAGGAGAAAGAGTAACACGATGTGTCCATCTGCAATTCCCTCAGGCTCCAGCTGGATTGTAGTGGGATAAGGAGTTTGCATTTGAAGGCTTGGCCCATTGTGCTTGGCTGTGGATCACAGCTCCACCGAGGAAGGCCGAGGCCTGGTTTCCACTGTGAGCTGCTGCTTTTATTTGCCTCGGCGCAATATTGCTTACCCCGGCTACAAAAGCCATGTCAAACACATGCATACACTTGCTTGTTGTCAGTGCGTACCTCTCTGGGTGGTCTGTTAACGTCCAGACAGAAAGGAAGAAGTTGTTGTCAAAATCAACCTGAAGCCATATTGTAGATGATTTGATAATATCTGAAGTGCTGCATTGTGCTTGTTCATCTACAGCTTACATATAAAATAAACCTCAACATCCTGGTGATTTATTTCAAGCTTTTGATCAACCCTGTAAGACTTCAAATTGCACTGCATTCAAGGCTTTTCTTGCCTGCCTTTCAGCCCATGAAGGTCTTGTGAAAACAAATTTGCAATGAGCATGTGTTTTGGAGGGAAACGTTTAGAACCTGATGTTGTATTTCCATGTGTTGCTGTGGTTATATCCTCTGTTTCAAGCCATCTTTTCCTTGTTGTTTGTTTGGAAGATTAGCGTTTAGTGTGTGGGCAATTGGTGTAGAAAGTGATAAAGAGTGGGTGAAAGAATGGGAGGGATGGCAAAGCGCCCCAAGGCCATGTTAATAAGGACTCCCTCTTTCCTTCCTTCCATTCTTTCTTTCTCTCTCTCCGTGTCTCTGCACTCCTCCCTCTGTTCCCTTGATGATAGCAGGAACAGCCAGATCATTGCTTCACTGTCTGGCGTTTTCTTTCTCTTGCCCACCCCTCCCAAACATGCTCCCTTCCTCTTGCTTTCTCCAGTACCTTACTTTCATGTTTCCTCCCTCCTTTCAGTTTTCTCCAATCTTCACTCCCTCTCTTTGAATCCTCAGGCTGCAGATCAGCCCAGTGCCAGGAGAGCGAAGGAAAGGAGGCATGAGGGCAAGTGGGTGGGTGGAAGGGAGAAAGGGTGGCTAGGGAGATGGAGGCATAACATCTTATGAGGATGACAGAGGAGTTGAAGGGTGGCCTGCACACTAAGCAGTGTCTCTGCAGCATTTAAGTGCAAAGAATGCAGCAACGTAACATCAGAGCTAATGCTAAAGGTGTGAAAATTCATGACCACAAGAAAAAAAAAACGGAAGAAAATAAAGACATAATCTCCATAGCTGTCCTTTGTCGCTCACACCAGTGCTGCTAGACCTTTTTATAAATAGTAAACATAGTTAGCTAGCAAAGGGGAAGTTGGTTTCTAACTGTTCGGTGCCAGCAGACACAAAACTGTATTGCTTCACTTTTTTCACAGTCGTAAGAGTTAGTTGTGTCTTTACTCATTTGGTTCTCTTCCCTCTGTTTGCTCATGTCTCAATGTCTCTTTGCATGCAAGTAAATCAAGTGTCACAAATGTCTCTTAACATGTCGTGCCCTCTCTTGTTTTGGCAGTATTGGCATAAAGGATGCTTCAGCTGCGAGGTCTGCAAAATGACTCTAAACATGAAGAATTACAAAGGCTTTGAGAAGAGACCATACTGCAATGCGTAAGTTGTCCCTGAGTTAATCATTTTGCGTGTGTCAGTGAGCATGTCTCATGTTTTGTACTCAAGCGATTGAGCCTGCATCCCTAAAACAGAGTGACAGCAGTGTTTAATTTGTCCACAGCCTGAAATGGGACTCTGTAAGAGTGTGTGTGTGTGTGTGTGTGTGTGTTTTGTAACCCAACTACGGCCTCTCTTTCCCTCCTCTGCTGTTTATCTGTGACTATTCCAGCTCCCCCCCTCTTCAGAGAAAACGCCTATATGTGGTGTGGGAAAGTGCCTCCCTCCCTTCTCCTCCTCAGCAGGGAAGGGGGGGGTATCAACAAAGGAAATTCCTGAAGTTCCTCTACAGTGACACAGGCGGACACTGTGAAAACTACCATGTCCACTCACGCTTGAGCACTAAAGGCTCATCAGGAATCCGTGGAATTCCCCTCTCTCATTACTTATAATGATTTTCTTCTCCTCTGTGTGTTTGTGAGAGCTGAAGAGCGAATGCATGTTCAGAGGGGGAATGAAGGAGGAGGCGTGGCTTCATGTTCTGACAAGCTCTTTTGCTGAACTGCCATTTTATTGTTGAGGAAATGACTCAAGACAACATGCTACTATTGTCACTTTCAACTTCAGTGTGAAAATAGAAGTAGTGTGCTAGTTATTGTCAGGAGTGACCTGTAGGATTTAGCGTTCTTTGTGATTTAAAACCTTCTTTTGGGTTTGGGTTGTCCATATATCAGAGACATAATATACAGACTGCAATTAAAGAAGCCTTCTGTGCTAGAAATATAAATTCCAGGGGCAGATAATGCTTCAAAATAATTGTGCAAGTAGGTGCCCTGAGGCGTTTCAAAATGGCCGTCAAATCAAAAGGGGTTTGCGTGTCCCTTTCTTGCAAACACATTGTCCTTGAGCACCTGGGGGGGACACAAACATGTTGCAGGTCTCATATCACTGTGTGTATTTGTGCAGACGCAGGGTAAGAAAAGCAGTTAAGAAATTCCATTCCTCACCCTTTAAAAAAGAGAAACTGGGTTGAAAACCCAGGTGTCGAACCCATCTGCTGATTTGATTGGTACTGCACAGTCCTGACAGACGTGGGTATAAACTCTGACTTGATTAACTGACAGAGGCATATCGCTGTTAAGGAAAAGTTTAAATGTTAGATCAGGCTTTCTTCTTCTTCTTTTTTTCTCCCTCGTATAGTGGAGTTAATGAAAGAGTGAATCGGTAGGAATGCAAAGCACATTTTTGTCTCTGTGTGTTTGGCTGCTGAAATGTTGTTGTCGCCTGTACATGTTTTTTTTTATTATTCCATATAAACTGCAATCAACCGTGTCCCCCATCAAGTAATCCAGGTGTTTGCGCTTTGGTGTGACCAGCTTTAAGTTTCCAGGGAATCTGATGCCCTCTCGCTGTCTCTGTATCCATGAATCTGAGTGCCTTTTGCTCTCCAGTTGGAACACGTCTAACTGCTTGGAAAGCTGCGATTTAACCTGAGAAAGCGAGATAGAAATGATTAACTGTCAGGTGTGATAAGCCAAAACTGCGCTTAAATGCAAATCATTTCTGGGTTAAACTGCTGTGTGGATCACCTCCTTCAGAGTAGACGCACAAGCATCCTTGCATGTAAAGTTGAAGCCATTTACACCGCAGATATTTTGATCCTGCTCAACAGGAAAAGCAAAGGTGTCACTACACCAAACAATGGCTTCAAGCTGTGCAGCAGTGGACTCTGGAACTGAGCCAACTAACTGGAATTCAGACATTAATATTAAACTATTCATACGCGTGCTTTTCCTACTGAAACATGCAAGTCATATTTTTGTTGTCCCTGTATATGAATTTACGCCATAAACAAAACGCGAGCCGTTAAAGTACGAAATCCATCATGAAGCCATGCAGATGCCGTATACTCGTGCAACTGTGCCTAATTGATACCTCTGACTTTCCCTGTTGGCTTAATTACAGCTCTATGACTGATTTTTGAATATCTGAGTTTTCCTGACTTCAGCAAATTCTTAGCCTAGCTGTGCTGGACCTCAGCCAAAACAGAGGTCTAATTATCCATAATGAGTGTAAATACCTGTTTGTAGATGTAATTATAAGCTTATATAAAATGATAATGTGGTAATGTTAAGTACCGTTATTAGTAGTAGTAAACATTTCTGTTCTTGTTTTAGTGTGTAGCTAAGACTTCTGTCACTACTTTCATTCACATTTATATTTTGGTTGTTAGCCTCCTACAGCAGGTGACATCTCATCCTACTGTCGCGTTTGTTTACTAAAGATTAAAGTGGCCTCTTCTTGTCCCATTTTCTGTTTCCGATGTTCCCTCGCTAAGGCAGCGAGGCCCTTCAGAGCCTGTTTATTATACCTCTTTCCGTTTGTTTAAAGCAGCCTTGTTTGAGTAAACATCATCAGTGGAAGAGCCTGCTGCTGCTGCTTCAAGAAAGGAATGCAGCCTGCATCCCCTGTTATTATTCTGTGGGATAACTACTTTATCATTACTCCTCTATATTTGTCCTTAGTAACTGATACAGGCGTTGTTTATTTTCTCTGTATTCCCATCCACCTCCTCTCTGAGAATCCCTGGTTAGATGCTACATTCACCAGGGGTTGTGGGAGGTTTAGGAGGGCAGATAAGTAGACAGAAGAATTCATTATTTCCCCTGGAGACTTAAGGAGCCAGTGATGGGATACTGCCTTAATGACCGATGGTCTGATATTAATTTGGGCATCACTTTGGCGGTGTTATAGCCTCTCACAATCTCTTGATTTACTGTTATCTTTTACAATGCAATTTCCTTCCATCCACTGGAGTTGGGCAATCTTCTCCATAGTCTGAGTATCCTGCCATCCCCCCCCCCCCCGTGTGATCACCCATAACCGATACCATCGGGCCTCATTAAGATAGCCCCGTCACCCTCCATAATCTATACTGTGTTTACGTAAAATGATGAGTGATTTAGACTACTGCTACTCTGGACCGTAAGTGGTTGTCTATTAGCTCAACAGCTAAAACTGCATCAAGCCATCGCATTTGTCCGGCTCTTGTTACGTTTCTTCTTTGGGTTTATATCTGTTTTTATGTGTGTGAAGTGGCTCACCACTTTTGCCTTTAGCCACGCCATCCCCGTCCCCATGCACACGGACAAACACACTCGATCAGTGACTCAAAAAGTCGATGAGATAAACTCTGCAAATGAACACTTAATGAGCCCGTAGAGCTTAATTTAATTCCAAAGAGTGCAGAGATGCAAGCATAAACTCACTTATCTCTCAGGTGTGCCTAATAGTAATAATATTATTAATCATAGTGCTGAATTAATGCACTAATGTAACAACAAGATTGATTGCCAAGCTATAGCTGATCACTTTGACCATAAGGCTTGTTTCATTATAGTAAAGATAATTACAATTATTTTGGTCAGTACTACAGTCTGGATCATGTGACATGATTCTTTGTTACTAAAAATAGAATTTGTTTATTGAATTTAAAATCATGTCTTTTTAGTTCGCTATTCCTGGCTCCACTGTCAGGATGTTTCTGGGTACAGACGGGGGTGAAGAGAGTGACAGTCAGCAGGGGACGAGCATGCCTCGGCAGAACTGCATGGCATCCCGTGAGTGAAACTGAGAACTTCATAGCAAAAATGGATGCGAATGCCTGCGCTTGACTGTCACAGATCCTCAGACCATCGTCCGTCCTACTTGAGTTGATTTATTGATACGTTGGAAGCTGACTGACAGAGAGGGCCAGGGTTAGCTGTTGTACAATGGAGCGTGCCATTCATGTGCAGCACATGGCTATGACTGTTGTCTTAAGGTCTCCTACCTCTGTGTGTGTGTGTGTGTGTGTGTGTGTGTTTGTGTGTTTATTTTCTTGAGGCTACTGTTCAGATTTCACAGTTAGCTGCACCTCAGTCAGCCATTTAACTTGTTCAGTGGGATGCTGTGTAAATGTAGATGAAATGTTCCTGCTGAATGATGCATTACAACCTTTCCAGGTCTCACAGGGTCAAGCTGGCCACAGCATCTCCTGGTTCCACTATTCAAACAGGCCTCTCCTCCATCGCAGTAGGCAGCTTGTGTGTGTGTGTGTGTGTGTGTGTGATTACACGTGTGGCCTCCTGACTCCCTCACTCCCCTCCATTTTGATCACTCCCCGTTTAGCCTTTGTGCATGTGTCACCGCTTCCCGTCTGCAACTTATTACCTTGTTATAGAAGCTGACAGGCAGATGAGTGTTCTTTCGACTCATTCATAGCCTCAAACTTGCACAGAACCACGAGCTTGGTTGCACACAGACGCACCTATAAAATCTCACTGAGTCACTAAGCTTGTATCTGAAATTTACGGACCCTTGAGTGCAACAGCAGTTTCTACAGACGCATAAAAGGTGACGTAAACACTGGTAACACAGATCATCCACAAACTGTTACAAACTACCACTACAAACCCATCTAGGGTTAGCATCTGAGCCACTGATGGCCTTTTCTAGACCTTAAGCATTATTTTGCCCCTTTTAAAGATGGTAATTAATGTTTGCACCGAGCTGTGATAAAGCTGGGTTGCTTGTGTATGATAAACAAATGAAGCTAGTACGCTTCTTTAGGGAAATGCCTTTTCTCTTCAGGATGTCTGACAACAGTGAAAGTGTACTTTTATTTGCATCGTTTGATTAGCTCACCGAGCCTCAGCTGCTCGCGTAGCAAACCACTAAATCTAAATGTGCAGATAAGTGTCACGTCAGGAAAATGAGGACTAGCGGCGTGAGCGCCCATAGACCTGCATGAGTTATGGGTAAATGCAGAAACACTTGGGTTTGCTGACGGTCGCAGAACTTGAGATTCCAACTTTGCTCAATTTCTGCTGCTGTTCAGATATGACTGTTTATTTTCTACTTCCCCTTCTCTAAAGTTATCCTTTTAGAATTAGCTGTTTTTTTTTTGGTTTTTAAAAATAGTGTTTAAGCTTTTTGTGATATTCTAAACACATCCGGATAAACGCTAATTCAGCTTGTTTTACCGTGTTGTCAAGGAAACTGTAAACATATTGCCTAAATGGGTTACCCAGAGGCATGGAGAGAGGTTGGAGATTTTTGAGGTCACCCAGTGCTGAGAGGCAGGCTGAGAACTTCAGTGTATATGAGCAGTTAGATAAGCTGTTTGGGCTCTTCCGCTCCTGCTGGACTTCTGCCATGTTCTTTTGCAGCCTTAAGGACCACACTGAACTGGCAGGCACAATTATTTGTGGACCTGAAGGCTACTTGTACTCGGAAGCCTCCAGTGTATTAAAACAGTTACCGCATACACACACACACTCACACTTAACTATTGATTGCAGTTTAGGCAGTCATTAAGTACGTGATGAACGGCTTCTGCTTGGTGTGCTGCACATGTGCATGTTTATGCTGACAGAAACGGTATTTATATTTGTTGTGTGTGTTCCAGACAGAGCATTTTTCTCCTGAGCAGCTGCAGTTTGGGTGGTTGTTACGGACCCGAGACCGTCAAGACAATTCCCAGAATCAATTGAGAAAAAAGATGTGCCTTCACACTCTGCTGAAGGAAGCTGCCCATGACATCATTCACACTCACCCACCATCTCTTTGACTCTGTTGCTGTGTTGGTTGCATGCTGTTCCTCTCTCAGGGCTGTACCCATTAGTGTGCGTGTGTGTGTGTGTGTGTGTGTGTGTATTTTTTCCACACCTGCTATGGCTCGCCTCCAAACTTTTCAGCCTTGAGCCCCTGCCTCGTTTCCTCCTTTTTTTTTCCGACTACCTTGGCTCTCACTGACAGAGTATTGTGTTATACTGACATGCCTTTTGTATGCAGGGGCTCCTAACTCAACCCCAGGACCACCTTGAATAACAAATGCCCCCACAGTGGGGCCACAGACTGCACACTGCTTGACTTGTGCTGTTTTTCTAGGCTTGAGCATCACAGTGCGAGTCTGAGTGGAAGCTGGCAGCTGCCTGTGTGTGTTTACTATGTATTTACAGTCTCTGCTGTTCTCTGTGTTTATTTTACAGACACTACCCCAAGTCAAGCTTCACCTGTGTGACTGACACTCCAGAGAACCTCCGCCTCAAACAGCAGAGCAAGATACAGAGCCAGGTAACCCACTGGGAATATGCTTCGTATTCACTGCTAAACTAAACCGCAGCTGTACAACATACCAAGTGTTAACACTGCGAGATTTTTATACAAAAGAGGCAGTAAAAACTGTATGCTTAATTTGAAAAACTTTATAATGATTGAACTTTGCAGTAAATCTTTTCACACGGCCAACTTTCAGATAACGTAATCAGTCTTGCTCCGTCTCAGCGTCCAGCTGCATGCTCACAGCTTTAAAACAAAGGCCCGAGAAGTCAAGCATGAAATTAACACAAGTAAGACATTTGAGGCTGGGAGGCCCATGGTCATGCAATTGTATGACAATTGGAAAATTATGGAGACAAAAGATTTTTTTCTACAAACTAGAGCAGCAACAGCTCCTCAGTTATATTTAAAAAAATGTACAGTTTGGAAAGTATTAAAAGGGACCTTGCTTAAATCTGTTTTGCAACATTTCCTTTTTATTGACATTTGAGAAAAAAGAAAAAAAAAGAGTCCTGTTAGAGAAGAAGGCATTGCAACATTTATAACATTTGCCTAACTTGCAGAACAATCCAGAAAGAGGTGCCTTTCAGTTAAATATGCCAAAGTTTCATTTAAATTCAGTTTGAAAAGTGTGCAGTCAGGAGCAACGATGTGCTTTCGGTGGAAACTGAGTTTAAGCACGTTGTTAAACCTGCGCTGTTTGAACTGCGAAACGTTTTTTCTTACAGTCAGTGTTTTCA
The DNA here is from genome assembly GCA_034780415.1 of Cichlasoma orientale. NCBI lineage: Eukaryota > Metazoa > Chordata > Actinopteri > Cichliformes > Cichlidae > Cichlasoma > Cichlasoma orientale. The sequence goes on from JAVDPK010001241.1 coordinate 393,812, forward strand.
CAGTAAAAGTCCCTCATCTCTTCTGATAGTTTTGTAAAGGAAAGCAATCGTTTAACCTGCTCTCATCAAACACCATTACAGAGAATAAGGGGTTTGAGGCTGCTGCTCCTGTGTTACAGCCATTTATTTGCTATTTATGATGTTTACAAGCTAGATTATAGCCCTATAACTATTGTATTTTTATAAAATACAATGTGCCAGCACTCCTGTGTGGCCCACTATTAATGCAGTTCTTGCTGTACAATTTTTCTTTTTCCCCTCTTTTCTCCACCCAGGGTTTAGTGGGTGGAGGCAAAAGTTTATCTCTGCTCCTATTTTTCTGCGATTATCTGTCTTGGTCTAATTTGTAAGCACAGAAATCACTACAATTGCCCCTGCCGTTGCTAAAATTACAAAGACCCAAAGGTATTATAAAATTTTAAAAAAAGAAACCTCACTGACCAAAATATCCTTCTGAACTGGGTCATTCGTTATTGCCTTAATAGAACAGAGAAAGCTACGATAGAGACTCGCTAACGGTTTTCCTCTTTGACTGCTCGCAGTTAAATTTAGGATGTCAAATCACAACTAGAGGAGGAATAAAATGTTAATATCTATGTTTTCAAACTTGTTGTGGGCTTAAAATTTGACATTTTCACTTTCACTTCTCTAAATAATGTTATGTCTGGGCTTTGTATGCTAGTATTCTAGGAACTTGTCAAAGTCCACTAAAGTAAGCGCAGAAAAATGCATTCATGCAGATTTCTATAAAGATTAGAGCAAATCTTTCAGCAGAGTTTTAGTCTCTAATTGCAAAAAAACTATACGAGCTGCACAACTGTAGAAACCTTTTTACTTTGAAAAAAAAAAAATGGCACACAATCACCAAGATACTGAAGGAGAAGCTTGTTTTCTCGGCATGTAGTAGCTGAGCAAATGTTGTAGAGAGAGGGAGGCAGGGCTCATCCGTATCTTATCTGAAAGTCAGTGTCAAACAGTAGAGATGAGAGTGGGATGTGTATGTGACAAGGGGTTTTGTGGAATATGGGGTGGGGAATAGCGGTCATATGGGGAGGGGGATGACCGAGGAATCGAGGGACAGATGGTGTTTTTCTACTTGGATTGTGCATCCAAACAGCCCCCACAAAGACCCAACCATATACCAATTGAGAGTCATTATGCTAATGGTTCATTGTATCCACAAGACCCAGATAATACTATGCTAAACATGTTTTTGTGCATGGGTGAAATTTAATAATAACTTTCTTTAATGTTTAGCATTTCTTAATAGGTATCCAAATTGTGATGCATGTTATAACATCTCAGAAATGTGCATATCCCAACATACAGTAAATACAGCGGTACGTTCAAGCATCCATTCTTACGCTCGTGCAGGCACACCTGTATACGGGCAGTGTTGCAAATCAATGTTTAAAGAAAAGCTAGTCGATAAAAAAATGAGTTTTATAGAAATGAGCAGGTGCTTTAAAATGAGCCATTGATCCAGCCGGCCTGCTAAGTTAAGGAAGGCTGTTCAAAACCTTCAAGGTCTAAAACGTGTACCTGTGGATCTGAAATATGAATAAACAATAAGGTCTTTGCAGATCTCCTATATAAGCAGGAGCCTGGCCACTGAGAAGTGCATGTGAAAAAAGAGTTATTTTAGACCGTAAAGTTTTTTTTTTTTTTTGTAATGTTTCTTAATTGAAGGAAACAAGACTTGATGAGCTTGGAGATGTGAGACATGTTGGGTCAGGGCACAAGAGCCAGTGTAGAGGTGGATAAAGAGTACTATCGGAAATTGACACTTTTATTTCTCTTCTCCTTTAATGTATTGTTACAGTGGACGAGAAAACATGATTTCACAGAAAAAATAACAACTTAAGCCTTTAAAAAAATACCTTTAACAAAATGGTCATCTCCTTGAAGGGACATTTCGATTTGTGGTTGATTGTGCTGCCAGTTCACCAGACCCCCCCCCCCCCTTTCCAAAATGTAAAACTTCCCGTTAACTGCTGAATGTTTTGAACTTGTCTCCCCAAAATACCACTTTATTTTTTAAGTGTTTTGGTGCCATCATAATAAAGTTGAGGGGAGGTTTGTTTGTGGAGATCTGTAACCGTCTACCTCCTCACCACCACCACACTGCCGCTGCTGCGTTGCTACGAAACCCTATTGCTATGGTAGCAGGGTAGAGGTTTGTCACACCTCATTACTAGACTTTGCGGGAGGAAGACAGAAAGAAACAAGAGAGAAAAAGAGAAAAAAACTAGAGAGAAACGAATTAGGAAGGAGGAGAGGGAGAGCAATGAATTGCACATGAGCAAGCGAGGGGAGAAAAGGGAAGAGACGGGACGGCACCAACACAGAAAAAGGGAGGAGTGTGTGGTGAAAGAGGAAGAGATAAAAGTGAAATTCCCAGAGGAAGGAAGGCTAGAGGAATGCAAATGGAAGCAACGCGAAAGATTATAATGAGGAAAAGCTCCAGCTTTATGGGGATGACTGACTGTTGCCGTTGAAGCAGTAAAATATGAATGAATGAAAAAGTAGCACAGCAAGAGCAGCGTGTGGGTGGGGAAAGAAAGCAGAGGTATGATTGGAGGAGAAGAAGCTGTTGCATAGATCCCCAAAGACAAAGGAGACGGGCTTGATGAATAAAAAAAAAACCGAGGGGAGGATCACATGTTTAACAGAGAAGAGCAAAGAATGAAGGAAAAGCTGGGTCGAGGTCACATTAATCTTCTTTGCTTATCTTTGTGCGCATGCTTGGAAGCTGTATAGAATTTCCCATTGAACGAGCATCCGCTGTAGTTTTGCCTCATTTTTCTCAGTGGACGTCACACCGAGGGTGACAGCAGAAATGGACCAATAACGGCGCGTCACCTACGCACTCGCACACATTAGCTGTGAATCACAGTAACATTGTGTCATCACAAGGCATTGGGAGACGAGAGGAGGATTGGTCAGCACTCTGTCGAGCAGTGTCAGACATTATGTGGATGTCTTGGGGGGGGGGGGGGGTGCAAGGGTGAAGCTTTGTTTCCTGGTAATGGACTGTGCAGGCAGGCGCCCTCAATCTTGGAGGAGTGCAGGAAATCAGTGCAGTCACCATGGAGGCATGGACAAGGTTTCAGTGGGGAGGTGGAGTGGAAATGTCTTTGAAAGGATCACAGAGAGAAGAGCTCGAATGTGTAACACTTTTAGTTGAGAAATAAAATGTGTCTTCCTGTTTCAGGTTTCTAAAGTGGTGTAAGTGGTTGTGGGTTTGAGTGCCCCAAATCAGCCACGGGGCAGCAGTGAGGGAGAGCTCCACGCTTTGCAATTCCTGATTCTCATCTGACGTTACATGGGCAGGACATTTCCTCCTCTGCCCCTTAGGGTCAGAATAGGGTGGGAAGGCTGGAAAAAAAACACACACAGACTCTGTTTGTTGCACAGCACCTCTCATTTTCACCATATATGGTTGCTACCACGTCCTGTATGTGAGGCCTTCAATCACTCAAGCAAGCAGGAAGTTAACGTCACCACAGAAGACAAAGCCATGCAGGGCAAACCCTGCTCTGTACACACACCCACTTAGACACACGCGCGCGCACACACACACACACACACACACACACACACACACACACACACACACACACACACACACACACA